>CM075215.1:2649801-2665433 GCA_037577465.1 Liposcelis bostrychophila
GATGATAGGGGTATTTGTTTACCTAATGACCTAGAAAATGAGCGGAAAAAACAGGTCCGTTTGCGTATTTTGTCGAGCCTTTTTTATCTCGTCCGGTGGGCATAACAACATTCTTGGATTATATTGAACGGCATTTGTTTTCGTGGGTTTTAGAGAAAAATATTGATTTTTTTATTCCTCTTTTCGCTTTATTTTTCATTTATGATTGATTGGGAGTGCAAAACCCATTGAATTTACTCTAAGTTACTGGCAGGAATGCCGTAACCTAACTGAAGAGCAATAAAAAGGCCAAAAACGTAGCTTGTAGTGGAATATTTTTTTTAATTCAAATGAAAATCATCCTAAACCTAAACCATTGATTTTAAAATTGATAAGCGGAAGTACAATTTAAAAAAATGTTTTTTGAAAGTTTTTATAAATTAGAAATGGCAATGATCACCTAAAGGCTTTACAACGCTATTTCTATGGCCAAAACGACTCACACTAGGAACAAATATCTGTTAAATAAAAACGTGCAGTTTCATTCAATATACCCTCATAGTTTCAATGTATATACCCAAATTACGATAGAAAAGACAAATTGAATTCAGTCATTTCAATTTTAAACGGACCCGATATTGCAAATTTCATGTTTTTTTCTGGTTCTTATTTTTTCCAGGCAGAAAAAAATTTTAGTGTCAGAGATCATTGCTTGCAAATAATTTTAATTTTAACTTAAAAGTTAAAAAATTTTGGACCAAGTTGTAAAAATGGTTAAAATTTCTAAACTTTCTAAATAAATGATTAATTACCTTTGTATCTCAACCTTTGAAAAAATTTCCATTTTTATTAGCAATAACCCATAACCCATAAACAAATTTCGTTTTTTTTTACCAATGACGTCAGGTCACTAATGACGTCATTCACTACTACTTCCCCTCAATCGACGGAAACACCCGAACGTAGAATTTCAGCTACTTTTTCGTTATATTTATATTTATATTTATATTTATATTTATCCTAATTAATAATTTATTTAGAAAGTTTTGTGGTCATGCGATTTCCTAAAAGTTTTGTAATGTGTCGTGATATTTTCCTTGCAACTAATCTGAATGTACCTTGTAAAAGAAGAAGATAATTTAGGGTATGGTTTTTTTCTTTTCTTGTCGTAATAACATCACAGAAGAATAACATCACAGAAGAAAAAGTTATATTATTATAAGTTATTATAACTTTTTCTTCTGTGATAACATTGGTTAAAAATGAATTTTTTTTCCAGACTGCTCTTCATGTCAGTGGGAATGCGGTTTTTCTTAGTAATGTGTGGCTGCTGCTTTGATTGCCAGAAATGAAATGGGTCTATTGGATGTTGCAGAGTGGAATTTTGCAGCAGGTTGCAATTATGTTTTCATAACATAAATTAACAGATATGAAGTGGGGCCCCATAAAGGCTAGAAAATTTGATGGAAAGAAAAGTATTTAAATTCTAGGACTTCTGGAAGAATTTTGGTACAAAAGACAGGAGAATTAATGAGCCTGGATGTCCCTTAAATTTCTACTCAGAAAAAAAATGTAAGATATTAAGCTCATAAAAAATTAAAAATTAAAGGCCAAAAAAAAGGAAAAAATTTTTGAGTCAATTTTTATTTTTCTAATAAAAATTAAAATTACAAATCCTAACAGTCTTATATTCATTCTTTTCAACATACAATTTTTACAAGTACATCTTTTTTAACAGATTTTTCACATGTTCGGCACAATCATCTCCACTTCGAAACAAGATCTATTATAGAATGTCAAAATATTTTCAAATTTATTCAGATTTTTCACAAATTAGCTTTTGATAGTTAAAGCATTTGTAAATATTTCAAAACATTAAGCCGCCAATGTGGAAAGTTATTAAGAAGCTATTAAGCTTTAAAATTTCTGTAAATTACAAATCTTCTTTCTAAATTACAAATCTATAAAACTTCGGTCGAAAAAAACAGTCGAAATAATAAAAAAATATTTTTTTTCAGTCGAAATAAAAATAAAAATAAAAAATCAATCGACAGTTTAAAAAAAAAAAAAAAATCGGTCGACAGTCGATGGGCGCGTGAATTTCGGTCGCAAAGGAAAAAGGTTGTCCTTTGTGGGCTCGTGGCAGTGTATTCTGAAGGCAGCGTTTTAAGGAACCAGTAGTAATGATAAATATTGCGGATAATCATATGGTAAACATAAAACAAGTTGTTTTCTCCTTTTTACAAAAGAATATTTTATGATTTTAAAGTAAAAAAAATAATGTCTTTTGTTACATCTGAATGGCCCGAAGGCGATGACCTCAAAAGGGGTGCTATTTTAAATTATTCCAATGAAAGAAAAAAAAAAGTCATATTGGTTTATATCTTATAGCATATTAGGCCTAATTATTATTATCTTATTAACTGATATAGGATGCAAAATAAATGAGAATGATTATGAGAGAGTAAGAATCCTAATAGAGGAAAAAAGTTTAGAAAGAGGAAGTCTGAAGACTAAAACTAACCTCTTGCATTTAAAAAATTTTTCCCGAAAAGAAATGATTGGGAACCGACATTTGTATAAACGCCTGTACCCAACATTTTGCTTAATATGTAGGACACGCTCTACATAAGCAATGACGCTTTTTCGAACATGTCAGGTGAAAATGTACAGCTCCGTTTTGATTCGGCGATTAAATCATTTAAGAAATGGGAGACCAAGGGCAGTCTGCTTTTTTTACCTATGAAATTTCGCAACCAAACTCTTCAATTTTTCAAAATGTTACAGTAATCCCAAAATATCTTACTCCTAAATCCAAAGATTAAGACATTTGAAAAAAAAAAAAGAACTTAGAATTGAAAGCTCAACAATTTTCAAACTATCGTAGAATATTGCTCAAGTTTTTTTAATCAAAAATACTTTGCTTTTGACAATTACAAAAAATCCAAAAATATTAGTTACGCGGGACTTCATTTGTGCTTGGAGTGTCGTATATTGCTATATGAGTTAAGAGGGAGATTTGAAAAAGCTCAAACTTCTTTGGTGGAAACTATTTTTAGCTGAAAGTTCCATTTTGTTTTTGAATACTCGAATTTTACCGACCAATCTTTTGAAAACTCGAAAAACTTGTATGGCAAGTCCGATTTATGTTTCGTTTAAAGTCAAACTTCCCGTTAAAGGTTTCGCCACAATGCAATGTTTATGCATTAGGAAAAAAGCTTTTAGTAATTTTTGATATTGGTGCCATTTAATAAATTAATTTTTTTTAGCATCCCACGGATGTTGAAATCAAATTTTTTGAAATAAGGTCACTCAACTTTCATTTTCTAAGTTAGCTCAGGAACAGTAAAATCGATTATCATCGTCCAAATTGGAGGGTTGTAAGTTTTACTGGGACCGTTTTTCATTGAAAGCTTTTATAAAAACAGAAGTGGCAGCAGCTCTGTTTTTCAGCCAAGATCTAATTCTACTTAGATTAACAAAGCAAGCTTTTCTAATTTTAAAGATTATTCGGTAGGCATTGAAAAGTTTTCAAAAAACTTAAGATGCATTTATATTAAACATTTTTTGATTTATCCCAATAAAACTTTACTCCTACGGTAGTCCATGAGATAGAGGAAAATTCTATAATTTTTGGGGGGAATAACTGCCCTTTTGAATATAGGTTCTGGTGCCTCTAAGGATAATAAAAATCCATGTGTGCCATCTTGAAATGGTAGCTATACAAAATGGCGGCCATTTAAAGATGGCGGCTACGAAGTTTCGTTTTTCCCGATTTTCTGGGCAACGGACAGTTGGATTTCGACGTTTTTTTTTTTAAATGAAAGGTAGGAGTTGTGTCTTTCACTTTAGTCATTTATGTTATATCCGTATCTTATACCATTTTGCAGCAAAAAATTAAAATGTGAAAAACGTTCTTACCTTGACTGTGGTTTTCGGCCCATATTTCCAAAGAGATACAAATTTTTGAAAAATGTTTCAAATAAAAGTGACGTGGAATTTTACAAGCTTCAAAACGACACCTCATTTTCGCTCCTACGATGTGCCTAAGGGCGTCGGCGCTCCGGTTTTGCCTCGCGCGGCGCGCCTTACAGTTGTTTACAATACGGTTTAATGTAATTAATAAAACCTATATATGTGTCGCATATCGTTGGAAATGGAATGAAATAATTCGTGCGGTTTTTTAACTTTAAACAGGAAAAAAAAAATGAAGAAAATTCCAGTACTAAAAATTTAATGAATTCAATTTTTACAGTAATTAATTACTTTAATCTGATAAAATACTATTATTATTGATTAAAATAACGGATTTTTTAGGTTTTTAATGTCTTTAAGCAGCATATTTAAAAAAAAAAATAAGAAAATACTTAATTTTTTTCTGGAACAAGTTTGGCTCTTATAGGTCATCGTTGTCTTCATCTCCGCTTTCGTCTTCGTCCTCGTCTTGATCGCTGTCGTATTGATCATCGCTTTCATTTTCGTCTGCCTCGTCTTCGTTATTAAAATTAACACAATTTTGTAATTTGCATGCAGGAGTACATTTTAAGTTGTTCACAATGCAACTGCACGAAGGAGATGAGCAAACCCTTGGACAGTCGCAACACAAAAGATTAAGCACAGCTTGCGGAGCTGGAGGTCCAGTCATCCAGAGAATGTCCAGATTACCCTCCTCATCGAGGCACCATCCGTGGTTATCCGTTGGATTTGGAATCTCCGGAAAATTTTCAAGGCTCCGCCTCCAAATGGCAGTTTGATAATTAGCTCTGAGGATATGCTGCATTAAGCAATCTTCGCATGGGGGCAGTTGTCCCGAATCAGGAACTGCTTTTTTAGAGCTAAAAATTTGGTATCGAAGATCGTTAACACTTTTAATTTTAGTTTTGTTGCAATACAGCTGGCAAGTAAATTCTTGTAAAACCGCAAAAAGTTCACTTGTGACATTCCATTCAGTTCCAAGTTCTGAAAATGCTTTTCTATATTTCTCATTATTTTGAATAAGCTTTAAACCTTTCAGTTTTCCTTGTCCACTAAATGCACTAACCGAATCACACCCGGTAAAGCTATGGAGTCCGATTAAACTGTTCGCAACGCTAGGCTCTACTATTTCTGAAACTTTTTTCATGCTTATTAATTTTGTGCCCTTTTGGGAATCACGTCTTAAGTAACAGTCACTTTTTATATTGTTTATGAAATTTAGACATAAAACAAATATGTCTGTGTCGTTTGCAACACAGACGACTGCAGTATATTGCTTTGCAGCATGCTTCATGTGCAACAGGAGTCGTGTGTCAGCTTCTTCTTGAGAAGAAGCTAATTCATAGCATTCTTGTGCACCAGATGAGCTGATTTGAAAGCATTTATTGCCACATGTTGCAAACAATATTTTATTTTTAAGCAAGTTACTTTTCGAAGGATCTTTCCAGCTGTTCACCAAAAAGACATTGAGTTGATTTTTGCTTTCGTTGTCCTGGAGCATCCTCTTCCAATTTTTTATCCGATGACCATCTTTGATCTGGTGAAAAGTTATGCCTTCGCTTGAACCCCGTCGACTTCTCTCTGCATTCTTAATAGAAAAATTAGAGTATACATCAAAAACCATATCGATTCGCTGACTGGTTTCTCCACAATTTAAAGCCATTTTAAGAATATTTTCAGAAAGTTCGTTGAAAGAAAGGTTTTCTCCTTTAACTTTATGTATCAGAGACATTGCATCAATTATGCAAGCCGAAGATGGAGGTAGTTTTTCCGTGATGGAAACCATTTCCTCTAAGCGAAGAGATAAAGAGGATTTATTTGTCTTTCTCATGGTTCCGTCTGCATTTGCTATGGACCAAGGGATATGTCCAAGTGGATGGCAAAAAACTTCTTTCATATTTAATCGCCTGTTTTCGGCGATCAATATCATCGTTCCAAATAATTTGCGATCACTTTGCAGTACCGCTTCTTTGTTGGTAAGTGACTTATTTTTCTTGGTTTCTGTAGAGAACATTTTGAGATTTGATTTTTTCATCGGCTGGTGAAAATTGTGCCCTTTTTCTAGTCTCTCCTCTCTGAATAATTGATATGCTTCATCTCCTTTTTTTTTCACGGACAATAAATCCGAAGCTACGTCGTCTGGCACCCGGATCCCCGTTGCCAAATGGACAATATCAGAAGGCGTATCAGTAAAAGGATTAGTCCAATTATTTTCCAACAGTTCCAGGAGAGAAGAAACGTCTCTTTCGTCTTTTTCAATGCGTGGTTTATGTAGATCAGGATGATTAAATTCTGTACTATAGCATGATAAAACGTTTCGAAGTTCTTTAAGCGCAGCAGGTCGGTATTCAGCTGTTATGTAGTATCGGCTAAGCGCCGAAGGTTTTAAACTAAAACCACGTGTGCCACCTGCAGTTTGTGTATCTTTATTTATGGTCTCCTCTAACGTCTGATCCACAGCAATCTTTGCAAATGGATTCTTATTTCTTAACTGTACTGCAAAACCTCCGTTTTGGAACTGATGAAATAATTCTTGATCTACCTCTTCGAGTTTGGAAATTTGTGCTAAATAAAAAGGGAGGTAACGGGCATAATTAATTTTATTTAAAGCGAAGCAGTACGGTATTATCTGTTTGATGCAATAAAGGTGTAAGTCCCAGCTCCCCTCTCTATCAGCCCTTACAAGTCCCAGCAATATTTCGACCATTTCAATGTACTGCATCCAAAATGCAGACAAAGGTCCATTATCATTTTTTAAGAAATCAAGGTATTCAGCAAAGTATTTAAAACATTCTTCGAAGGAACTATTTTGAATTACTGCTTGGAAAGAGAGATGATCTATTTTTTCTGTCATTTGCTCTAAAATATTTTGAAACTCTTTAAACATTTTTAGCTTCTCTAAATTTTTTTTTTCTAACCATTCTTCAAATCCTTTAGAAATAATTCTCATTAAAGCCTCATACATTAATTTGTGAAAGCGATAACAGCTCGGTTATAGTGTTTTCCCTGTAGAACTTTGCTGATAGACCCTTGAGCAATCACCCCCGATTCTACAGCCAGATCTCGTAAGCCGGCTTCACCAAAAAGCTTGCCAATGGTAGATAGGAAGTTACAAATGGTGTGGAAATTTCCCATCATTAATATTATGTTTCCATATTTCTTTGCATCCCCCCAAGCTATTTCTGTTGCTTTAGCGTATAATGCTTGGTCAAGTACTAACACTATATTTTTTAGTTCGGCTTCTTCTTTGATAACGTTACACTGTCTTAAAATTTCTTGTACCGTACTCATTTCGGTTGCCGGAGCATTTATGGTCGGTAAATATTCGACCGTATCAGCAACAACGTCTACATTGTCCCGAATTAAAATATTAAAACCCGTCCAAGAGCTGACAATTTGATTACGATTTTTAATTTGTCTAGCTTGCATCCAAATAAAGTTACACTTATTCGCTTTCAAAAATCCTTCTTTTGAAAATTTCTTATCCATTGTAAATAAAGGTGGAGGGCTTGATTTTTTTTTTACGACGTATAAAGGTAAATCGGAAAAATTCGCCGGAATAGTTCTTTTTCTTTCTTTTCTGCAAATAACTCCAAACTTTCCACTTGGAGGAGGTAAGCGTTGGGGGGATTTATTTTGAAAAGCTATGCCATTAACTCGGTGTGAAGTCCCTGCACCAGTTAATACTTCTTCCTGGCGATCAATGTTGTCATAGGCTAAGATAATAGGAACGCCGATCTGAAGTTGAGAGGGAATCGGAATATTTCCTTCCTTACAATTTTCTAACTTTTCCAAACACAAGGCTGTGTCAATTTCTTCTAGTATTGAATAAGAGCATCCATGCCCTAATTGGTTTAACATTTTGATTATTTCGACATTTCCCGTCAAAGTTTTTACTGTCCAGGGAAGTAAAATATGCTTTGGTGTTATTATTTTCCCATGAGAAACGTTATAAATAATATCTTGGGCCATAGACCAACACAATCGACTTGATCTTGGAGGTAATGATTTACTTTTTCCTATGAAAAGATTTTCAAAAAAATTCTTAAAATTTTCGGTATTGAATCATAATCTAGTTGTAATCTTTCTGGATGAGGAGGCCAAGATTGATTTGGTATTTCTTTCTTTTTGATTTCTTGTCTTAAATACTGAGCGAATTTAATAGCATTATTTTCTTCCTCACTGATTGTTAAAGGCTCTTTTTCTAATTTCTCTTTTAAAATAACGTATTCCTCTGCCAACATTTC
The DNA here is from genome assembly GCA_037577465.1 of Liposcelis bostrychophila. Taxonomy (NCBI): domain Eukaryota; kingdom Metazoa; phylum Arthropoda; class Insecta; order Psocodea; family Liposcelididae; genus Liposcelis; species Liposcelis bostrychophila. The sequence continues at coordinate 2,658,003 of CM075215.1, forward strand.
CATAGTAAACTTATCCGGATAAACATAAGTATGGTTTCGAATAATTTGAAAACAAAGAGTATTTGGAAATTTTGACTCCAGCTTAGAACGTAATTTAGAATAAGTAGACGCAGTTATTGTTTCTATTCCAAGGTTTTTCATAAATTGAATTAGTTTTTCTCTCAAATCCTTAAGAAGCAAAAATCGGGGATTTGGAAACACATCGTTACGAATATACTCATAAAGTTCTTCGAAAGCTTGTTTTTCTGCTTCTGAATACGCATCAGACTTTTTCGGTTTTACTGGTCTCTCTCTGGTATAGGATTTGTAACAAGATACATGATAATGAGCTTCTGCCGCTACGATGTCTCTATATAGTATACCTATAATTTTATCATCTTTACGTCGCTCTGCGATTTCCCTTAAAGTGGCATCTGCTCGAAGTTGAACGACTTTAGTTAAAGGCTCTCTTGTTTTTGTACTAGGAATGTATTTACTTTTGTCACAGAAAATACACTTTTTTTCATAGATCCTTTGGTCGATGACCTTTTTATTTTCACCCCTTAAAAAAATGCGCCTATTATTGTCTTCAAAAACACTTTCACTCTCTCCATCACTTTTATTTTTTTCACTATTGTTCGGAATTTCTTCATTCACTAATTTATCTAAAGTCTTTTTATTTATTTATTTTATTTTATTTATTTATATATATTTAGAGGCTAACAGCGTAAAAATGCGCCTATTAGAAGCAATCTTTGTCGAAAATAATTAAACAAAAAATTTAAAAATAACAATAACAAATAAGACGGTAACAAAAAATCGAAAATAAAATAAATACAATAATTAAGAACAAAAAAAAAAAAAAAAAAAAAAAAAAATGAAATAAATAATAAACAAAACAAGAATTAAAAATTAAAATATTGACAAAAATAAAAAATAAGAAAGCGGAAGTAATGACCGGAAAGCACTACATGGACACACTACCCCTCCAGCAAAAGAGCGTCGTTCAAGGCTGTTTTAAACGAGACGAGGGGTGAAAATATGTCTAAGTGTAAGTGGCGTATGTTCAGACTATTGATCATGCGGAATAGATTAGATGTGGAGGAACAAAGGGAAGTGGAAAGCAGGGGGCGGGGACACCGTCGGAGAGTGCAAAAAGGAACCTGAAAACCAACTCTGCTTAGAAGGTTACTATCCGAGATGGAAGAGTTCAATATGCCATGGAGAAAAAAAAGATCGTGTTTGAGTCGCCTAATGGATAGAGGGTCAAGGTCAATATGTGAGAGCAAGATCTTATATGAGATGTGATTCGGGAAGGTCGGATAGAAACCATTACGACGGAAAAAGACCACACGGACAAACCGCTTTTGAATACGCTCTATACGCTCGGATGTGTCGCTCGGATGTCGCAACTCCTTCACGAATAGTCGCTTAGTAAGAATCGCTTTCATAAATACCGGGGAATGATCGTTTGGATCCAGAACATTTATCTGAAGCGTTGTAGTACCACTCCGGGGAGGAAAGCTGTCATCAGTAGCCACTACTCGAAAATAGTGAACGTCTACTAACTCTCGATCAAGTTAGCTTAGAGTAGTCACAACTCCGGAAGATTCGTCTATGGTGAACATACCCTACAACATTTTTTAAATAAGTTACAATAACAAAACATTGTCTCATTTAAAAAATAAAAATAAAATGATGTTGATTTGTACCTGTGATCTTGAATCCAGTAACGAGGTCATGGAATAAGTGACAGGAGAATTTTCAGGATCCCTTGCTCTGAGAGTGATAACTACTGCTGATGGAGGTTTTTCTTCCAGCACCTGAGCAATGTACAAGGCCTGGTCGAAATAGGGACTCTGATTTTTTAATTCCCTTCTCACTCTTCGGGCGATTTCAGTGTCGTTTAACTGTTCGTGATGGTAAATAATTTTAAGACGGTGCTCCATCGTGCTTACAAGCCCAGAATTTCCGTAACAAGTATTCTCCAATAAAACGGTAATTTTCCATAAGGGTTCCATTATACAAAAATCGTAGGCAGCGCCAAATCCCCGACTGAAGTCTCTACCATAAATCTGGGATCGTTCACATCTAAGTATTTAACTTCGCAACTTTCAGAAAGTACTGTGCTAGGCAAGAAGGCTGATATGCTATTAACAAATTGACTCTGTTTCAAACATATTCTGGTATATTCCGATTCGCTAGGTATTGCAAAAGATGCAAACGATTCGCTTATCCATTTTTTAGCTTCCGATATTTTTAAAGATGCCCTATAAAGGGAAAAAAAATGAATCAATTTGAAAACAAGTACCATACGCAATAGAAAACAGTCTGCCAAAAATTTGAAGCAAAAATCTACCTTGATCCTTGATACTCTTCTTCTTCCAGAATGGGTTTTTCAGCCGCATCTCTACTACAATCTGCTCCCACAATAAAAATTCTTAAAGGCATCGAATAATATCCAACCCCAATAATGCTTTTCCTAGGTCGTTTAACATCTTCATGTTGGCTCGAACTTGATCGTCTTAAAATTTTCAAAAGATCCCAAAATTCATTGCTTCTCGTACTTCTTCTTTTTGAAGTCGAAGTCTTTTCCAAGATTTCAGGAACAGAATCCACGTGTAAAGTAAATAAACTGGGATACCAAACTATTGTATCGCTTTCTGATTGCCTTTCACTTAAAATTCGATCATGACAATCGCAATAAATTGAATCTATTATCGTTAACAAAGCATCCAAAGATAATAAATGTGTGTTATATACCCCGGTGACAGGAAATGCTTTCTACAAAAATAAAAATTAAAATGTTAGTAAAACAAAAACAAAAAAAAAAAATAGACAGATTACACTTTTACCTTTGAAAGTAATTTCGTTAAGTCTTCAAAGAGATTTGGGCAGTATAAATAACAGTCGTAATTAAGATACAGCACAACAGAGTCACCAGTCAGAGGAAAAAAATTGCGAAGAAAAAACCAAATTGAAATTAAATGAGCAGAGCCGTTAACTGTATAAATATAGACCGTTCAGACAATAGTAAAAAAGTGAACCAACGAAAAGTTAAATTTTTAGTTTAGCGATCGCACTAAAGATGGCGCGTCAATACTTCCAACAAGGAAAAAAAGTCGTCAAATATCCTTTCGGTGGAAACATTTTATTGCGACCTGGGTACCTGCAGTTGTTAATCGATGTTAGGTCCAAATGTAAAAGTAACCGGCAACTGTACTTTAAGAAAACATCATGTGAGGTTAAAATCGTCAATTTAAGACCTTCTTTTTACAAGTTGAAGATATTTCGGGGGTGATGAATAAAGGATGGTCATAAATCGTTTAAAAGACAAAATTTGTGAATTTCATTATAGCAGTTAATGTTATGGTAGGTAACATTTTTATTCAGATGCCATTATTCCCCATTCAAACACATATTTAGAGTGATAGAGGAGCAGGGTCCATAAGGCCAAATTTAGAGCCGGACTAGTAATTGTATTACAGGATTCGTGGAATGAGATTACAAAAAGTTATAATTTTATAATATTCCAGGATTCGTGTATAATGATGTTTCAGAACCTAAAAATTACTTGAGATAATTATAGGCCATGAACTTCAAGACCCCGCAAAATGAGGCTATGGGGTCGTCCATTTTTTACGTAACGCAAAATAGGCCACTATTTAACTTTCTCTCCCCTCTTGTAACACCCGTAACGCAACCCGTAACCCCCCCCCCCTTTTGAACAATTTTTTAAATTTCGTTTTTAGAAGTCAAAAAAAAATTTTTCATCACTCAGTGCGGAAAACTTATTTTTCCGCAACGCAAGAACTGCAAAAGAATTACCCGTCGAGACCTTTTTAAAGCCCTCGCCTCCGGCTCGGGCCTCAAAATCGGCCTCGACGGACAATTTTTTCTTTTGGAGCTCTTGTGTTGTAATATACTATTTAGTTTAATGATTTTTAAACAGTTTTTACGAGTTAAAAAATTTTCCTTTTTTTATTTTGAAGAATAACCGAGAAAAATTTTTTTAAAAGAGTGAAATAAATTGAAAATAATTTTATTATTGAAAATACGTAACACATAGCCCAACTCTCCCCCCTCCCTCACCCACCCGTAACAATGCGTATTACGCATTGTTACGCAAACGCCTCCTTCGACCCCCCCCCCCCCCTTCCAGGCGTTACATAATACATGGACGATCCCTTTGGGAAAACGGTTATTGTAATATGTAGACAATTTTACAATGGGTTTCGTTAACTGACTAGGGCTGATAGCTGACAAGCGATTTATCAGGGAGCCTGAAAATCGGCTTTTTGGATCCTTTTTCTTTCTCTTTTTACTCCGTAAAAAGCACTTTCGCCGTTTCTGCTCTTAGATCCTGTCTTGCCATTTAATTAAAAAAAAAAAACGCATTTAAAAAAGAGTTGTAGCAGAAAATTCAGTAAGGTTTATTGCTTGATGAAAGGAAAATAATACAGCTAATAATGACGATAAAATGCAGGGTGCACTCAAAAAAATGAATACTGGTCGCCAATACAATTTAAACTGGATTTTGGAACCTAATGGAACCTAATTAAAAATTTATTAGCAGCCATTACAATTTTATTAGCCTCCAGTCAAATTTTTTTTCGGACTAGTCGAAGCGTCCAGTCAAAAATATATTACCCTACTATATTTTTGAGTGTGGCATTATCGTCCAGTTAGTCAGTTTATTTACAGTCATATGCAGTATGTAACAGATAGATAAATAAATGAATATAAAGAAATAAAATAAAGTACAATAAAACAAAACTAGTACAGGAAGGCGACCTTTAAGTTTGTACGATAAAATTTACCGAAAATACATAATCCAATTAATAGCATTCGATAAAAATAATCCAAATCGATAAGTTTCCAGGTCTATGCCTAGTGTATAGGGCTCTACTGTACATTAGCTTTTGTATAAATACATCTGCAGGTTTGGTAAACTAGACCTGAAGATGAAAATTGGTGAGGTATTTTTAGATTTTGATTTAAAAAAATTTTTAAAAAAGTAAAAGAAAAACCAACTCCAGTGGTACTTAGGTATAGAAGGATGGTTACAGGCACGGACTGGGGCGCCGAGCTACCGGGAAAATCCCGGTGCACCTTCCTGGTTGTAGCACCCTTGCTCCTCTCATTCTTTTCCGTTCCCGACCATTTTTCCTAAAAAAAAATTCATTCCTAATCCGTTATTCCTAAAAATTTTGGTTCCTAAAATTTTTTTCCTAACCATCTTTATTCCAGATTTTTAATTTTCCTAAAATGTTTGAATTCCTGAAACAGTATTTCCTAAAATGAATATTTTTTATAAAATTTCCTAGAATGAAAATATTTTTTAAATCCCTAAGGGAATTTTAGGAAATTTAATTTTAGGGATTTTAGGAAAATTTATTTTAGGGACTTTAAGAAATTTCATTTTAGGAATCAAAAAATTTTAGGAAAATTAAAAATTAGAAAAAAAAATTAGGAAAACAATTTCAGAAACCAAAATTTTTAGTAAAATGAATTAGAATTCATTTTTTTTTAAGAAAAATGGATTAAAAATTTATTTCTTTAGGAAAATTGGATTAGGAACTTATTTTTTTAGAAAAAATGGTAGGAAATCGAAATCTTCTCTTCGATCAGCTTGTTCAGCATTTAAATTTTTGAAAAATTTGGCGCTCCTTCCAGTCCGTAGCTCGCGCCCTAAAAAATCCCCAGTCCGTGTCTGGATGGTATTCGAATCCGATTTTTTTTAAAAATAAACCCCCCCGAATCTCATTGCTTTTGTACGTAATAAGGCAAAAACTAATTTAGCATTTGGGACATCATATTTTTTTCGGAAATATGATGAACAAATTAAATAAACGTCGTCATTCTTGCAAAGAAATTGAAAAATAATCCTAAAACTTTAGGTGTGGAAGGAATCTTGAAAATTCGTATTTTTCGTTATAAGCAGGGGAAAAAGGTATGGGTAGATTTATACTAGCCAGTTTCAGAAAATTATTTTTTATGGCATGGATATTCTTTCGCTTTGAATATATTACTATGACAAAAGACATTGCATGTGCATTATAAGAATGACCCACCTTAAATGGTTGGTAAGTTCACAGTCCTTTCAATTTAAAATCATCTAAAAGAAATTAGGTACTAAATGCAAGTAGGGGTGTATAATATTTTTTTTGTCATAGTACTTTAACACGGGGACGCGGAATCCCTTTACCATTTTGGCTTCCCCTGGATTAACAACTAGCGACATCTGTTTTTCGAGTCCCTCAACTAAAAAACGATGCTAACGCTATCTGCATTTCGCGTCCCTTTCGTCGGCTCATTTTCTCCCATATGTCTGAACGGTCTATATTTATACAGTTAACGGCAGAGCAACAGAAACGTATCCTATAAAACTTCTGTTTTGCTACAGAGTAAATAAAACCAGGAATGATTGTTTTAAAACAAATTGGTTTAAAACACGGTGTTTTAAAACGTTTTAAAACATTTGAATAAAAAACACCGTTTTAAAACACGAATGTTCGGTTTTCGAGAGAAGATGATGTACCATGTGTTCGAAAAAAAAAATGAACCATATCCGGAATTCGTTATTTCTTCGTCCTCCATCTATATATATAAAATTCAAGACGATTTTTTTTCACTTTTTTTTTTTCACTTTTCAACGTGATCACAACCCAAGAAAACGGTCGATACCTGCTACCAACTGGGGACCCACCCTTTCTTTTAAGAGGCAACTACGAGAATCGCTGTACGAGTTAAATCAAACCGGAATCGCATCAACTTAGAGTGGAAATCCGGGGAAAAAAAGAATTGCGATTTTCTCGAAAACCTGATGTCCGAATTAAGTTTGATCGCGGCCCCTGACACGTTTTCGGGAGCCGCATCGGAATTCGGCTGGTTTAGTCTCCTACCACCATTCCTTCGCCAAATATCGCGTAAAAAGCGAAATCCCATATACCTCCTATAGGGAAAAAAATGTTCGCAGTTGCTTCAGGTAGCGAAAAGAAAAAGGGACGTGTTTATGACAATGCCAAACGGTTGATGTTTTTATTGAGGGTACTGTGACCATCGGTGATACATTATTTTGCGAATTTGTTTATGAGAACGTCACCCCTATCAATCTTTCTTAAAATTCTTATCAATTTTGGATTTCTTAAAATTTCTTTCTTTTCTCTCTCCAAAACTTTCAAATTGCAAAATCCGCTAATTAACATGTTTCTAATTAACATGATCTTAGGCATCTACTTTTTCTCTTTGAGATTTTTAAAAATCGGACAATGAGTAGACCCACCTTTTGTTTTTAATTCGGTTCTTCATTTTTATTCACTGGTTGATGTCGGTCTTTTGCATGAAAAGGACGCATGGTGGCCATACCCCACTTTTGGTGGTGGCCATCCCCGACTTTTTTCTTTTTTTTTTTTTCCCTCCCCCTTTTGTCGCCAACATAATACTTTTATT
>CM075215.1:2666433-2804944 GCA_037577465.1 Liposcelis bostrychophila
CATAGGTACCTTCGAACGACAGCGTAGTCTGGTCGGTAGAAGCGTCGCTTCGCTGCCTCGGGAACGTGTCGGTTCCGAGGGCAGCGAAGCGACGCTTCTACCGACCAGGACTACGCTGTGTATCGAAGAGTTACCTATGAAATGGTCTTCATCAACCCACGTGATTTCCCTATCCCGAGTTTGTAAAATCTTGCACGATTTGCAAGAATTTCCCTTTTTCGAATCGCGATTTCGAACCTTTCCCGGAATCAGAAAAATTCGGGAGCGGGTTCGTTCGATTCCTCTTTTTCGTAGTTGTTTTTCGTTTTCGGTTTTTTTTTTTCGGACGATTTAGACCTCGAAAAACGTCTGAAACACGGAACGCCATTTGACACCTTTTTTTTCCGGTTCGTATTTTCATGTTTGATTGGGAAGGTAAAAATGTTCGGAAAAGGTCGGGGGATTTTTTTTAAAAGGATCGGAAAGACCTGAGGAATGTTTTTTTTAAACGGATCGTCGAAATTTAAAACCGGGACCCGGGAAAAACGCGAAACTACGGGACGCGCGCACGAGTTTTTACCAGCGAGTACGTTTCCCCGCTGCGACTTTTTTTTTAATCGCTTTTTTCCCGGTTTTTATTACCGGATCGGGAAGAGGTTAAAAAAAAATCGGGAGCGGAAAAAAAATGTTAGAGAATTAAAAATGCGATTTTTTCGGTGCAAATTCCAATTTTACGATTTTTTTTTAAAGAGGTGTTAGATTTACACTTTCCGTCGACGGACATACAAACAAAAAACGGCACAGACAGACAGATAAAAGGGGGAATGGACAACTTTAGTATATAAGATAGCGGCAAACGCGCGCTACGGCGCCTTTTCGCTAGAGGGGGGCTTGCCACCCCCCAAAATCGCTTCGCGATTTTGGGTCCTCCCCAGCGCGCTTCGCCGCCAGAATGACCGCCGACGGGCGGCCGGAATGGGAAATACAGCTGAACTATCAAACAAAGCAAGAAACGAGCTCGGCCTTCGGCCTCGCACGAGAAGATGATGATGGGGGTAAGCTAACCACCGCACAAAGCAAGAAACGCAGCCGGCTTCGGCTCGCCCATGAATCTTGATAGGGAGAGTAAGCAAGAGGCCCGTATGAAACGAGCTCGCCTTCGGCCTCGCACGAGAATGATGATAGGGTGGTAAGCTGACCACCGCCAAAGCAAGAAACGCAGCTCGGCTTCGGCTCGCACGAGAATGATTATGATGGGGGAAAGCTATACCACCACCCGAAGCAAGAAACGCAGCTCGGCCTTCGGCCTCGCCCAGGAATTCTTGATAAGGAATGTAAGCAAGACGCCTGTGTGAAACGCAGCTCGGCCTTCGGCCTCGCCCGAGAATGATTATGATGGGGGATAAGCTATACCACCACCCAAGCAAGAAAAGCAGCTCGGCTTCGGCCTGCCCAGAATCTAATGAAGGAAATGCAAGCAAGACGCCCCCGCCCGTCTAAACGAAGTCGGCCTCGGACTCGCACCAGAATGATTAGAGGGGATAAGCTGAACCACCGCCCGAAGCAAGAAACGCAGCTCGGCCTTCGGCCTCGAACCAGAATGATTGATGGGGCTTAGCTTAAAAACCCGCCCAAAGCAAGAAAGCAGCTCGGCCTTCGGACTCGCCCAGGAATCTTGATAAGGAATGTAAGCACGAGGCCCGTATGAAACGCAGCTCGGCATTCGGCCTCGCACCAGAATGATTATGATGGGGGGTTAGCTTAACCACCGCCCGAAGAAAGAAACGCAGCTCGGCCTTCGGCCTGCAGGAATCTGATAAGGAATGTAAGCAAGACGCCCGTATGAAACGCACTCGGCTTCGGCCTCCGCACCAGGATGCTTATGATGGGGGATAAGCTGAACCACGCCCGAAGAAAGAAAAGCAGCTCGCCTTTCGGCCTCGCCCAGGAACTTGATATGGAATGAAGCAAGAGGCCCGTATGAAACGCAGCTCGGCCTTCGGCCTCGCACAGAATGATTATGATGCGGGGGGTTAGCTTAACCATCGCCAAAGCAAGAACCGCAGCTCGGCCTTCGGCCTTCGCAACAGAATGATTATGATGGGGGATGAGCTAACCACCGCCCGAAGCAAGAAACGCAGCTCGGGCCTTCAGGCCTCGCCCAGGAATCTTGATAGGGAATGTAAGCAGAGGGCCGGTATGAAAAGAAGCTCGGCTTCGGCCTCGCACAGATGATTATGATGGGGCGTAGCTTAACCACGCCCAAAGCAAAAGAAACGCAGCTCGGCCTTCGAACATCGCAACAGAAGATTATTGATGGGGGATAAGCTAAACCACCGCCGAAGCAAGAAACGCAGCTCGGCCTTCGCCTCGCCCCGGTCGTTGGAACCAAAATAATTTTAAACTCAACTTCAAATTCAAGGAAAGAAAATTATGTAATTCGACTTAAAATGCAAAGCAATTATTTAAAGTTAATGAAAGTGTGAATAAAAGAGTGCGAAAAAAAAAAAAGAAGAGGAAAAAGAACCCCCCATTTCTATTTTTTTTTTTTTTTTTTTTTTTTTAATTTAAATTTTAAAACATCTTTAAATAATAAAGGTCCATTTTATAAACGGCTGCAAATAATTAAAGTCAAATTGTGATTAAAATATTGGAAAAAAAAAAAAAGAAAAAAAAACGATTTCAATGCGGGAAACGAACACGGTTACGAGGCAGCGAAGCGACGCTTCTACGACCAGACTACGCTGCCGTATCGAAGGTACTATGAAATGCGTCCTCATCCCCTACGTTGATTTCCCTATCCCGAGTTTGTAAAATCTTGCACGATTTTGCATGGAATTTCCCTTTTTCGAATCGCGATTTCGAAGCTTTCCCGGATCGGAAAAATTCGGAGCGGGTTCGTTCGATTCCTTTTTTTCGTAGATTGTTTTTCGTTTTTGGTTTTTTTTTTTCGGACGATTTTTAGACCCGAAAACGTCTGAAAACGGAACGCCATTTTGACACCTTTTTTTTTTCCGTGTTCGTTTTTCAATGTTTGATTTGGAAGGTAAAAAATTGTCGGAAAAGGTCGGGATTTTTTTTAAAGGATCGGAAAGACCATGAGGAATGTTTTTTTTAAAAACGGATCGTCGAAATTTAAACCGGGACCCGGGAAAAGGCGAAAAGACGGGACGCGGCACGGTTTTTTACCAGCGAGTACCGTTTCCCCGCTGCGACTTATGTATTAATCGTTTTTTTTCCCGTTTTTTAATTATCCCGGATTCGGGAAGGGCGGAAAAAAATCGGGAACGGAATAAAAATTAGAGAATTAAAAATGCGATTTTTCGGTGCAAATTTCAAATTTTCCGATTTTTTTTTCAAGAGTTGTAGATTTTACAACTTTCCGTCGAGGGACATACAAACAAACAAACAGACAGACAGGACAGATAAACAGGGGGAGGGACAACTTTTAGTATATAAGATTCGGTCCTACATCGGATAAACGAATATTTCTAGATTCTAAATCACGAATAATTGCATTGTCGTCGACGAAGCGGGGTACTGGGCGCGCAACCTCATCCGTGCCGAAATAAAACAAACGTGGAGCGGTAGGTGCAATCCAGGCTTCGAGTTCCAAAACGTAGACTCGTGGGTGATGTAACCTCCATCTACGTGTCCAAAAAGGTCATGGTGCAACGTAATGGTACCGCGGGATTGAAGTTGAAGCGCGCGAGCTTTCCGGTAAGTTAGTACGAATACTGTCCACAGGTATCGAGTAGAATCCTGATAAGGCGATGATGTGCGCGCGAACAACAACCGTTCTAAGAATTCGTCGGAATTCCGGGCGGAATAAACGTAATTTGCACTGCGAGGAACTTTGGGATGAAACGGTTCGGCTGCGGGGTTTGGGGGGGTACTCTGTTGTTTCTGAAAACCGTTTGGCGTTGGATTGGACGCCGGAAGGGTAGTCGGACGAGCCACGTTCTTTGCTTCTGGGCAAACTATCGGCAAATGTCGGCGAGTACAAAGTGGACAAGCTAGTCGGACTTGACATCGAGTGGACGAGTGGCCGGTTTGAAGACACCTGAAACATGCTTTTTTTTCTGTTAGAATAGCCATCCGTTGGTCTAACGGCAACTTGGCAGTCTTGCGGCAGTCAGCACTGGCATGTTTATTATCACAAAAAATGCAAATAGTCGAAGAGCTGCTACTTACGTTTCCTGACTGGCGTGATGCGTTACCTTGACTCGTGTGGGAGTTTCGTGATCTTTTAGACGTACTTACTAGAGCCGTAGCGGTGGCTGCAGGAGAAGACGGATGACCAAGGCCTAATGTAGCGTCTGCTAGTCTGTGAGCTATTGAACAGTTTCTTGCCAATTACTTCCACATGTAAGAACTGCAATAAGGCAGCCAAATGATCAGAGCCGGACGTAGCTGTGTCTAAAACTGGCAGCCAAATGCTCAGAGCTGACGCAGCTGTGTGTAAAATGTTAAGGGACCCTTTTTTACGACAGAATCTAAAAAACCTAATTCGTCTTTGCCACTGCATCAAACAACTCGTCAGGCAAAGTTGATTCGACCATATAGTATAAAAAAGTATCATTATCTAAAGCTAGGGCATCCAATGCTCGGATATGTGTTTCAATCTGGAAATAAAAGTCTACAATATTAAAACCGGTATCGCGATTTGCTACCCTATTGGATACCAGACAAAGTAAATCATTAGCATAGACTCTGGTTAAAATTTCATCACTTGCGAAAGTCTTGCGGAGGTGTTCTAAAGCGGTTTCATAAAATTCCCCAGATTGTTGAAACGTTGAAACTAATTTTGCTGCTTTTGAATCTTTTTCCATACAGTCCATGAGGTACTCCATTTTCGTATCGGGTTTTATTTTGACATCTTCATGGATGGGCTTAAATTTGGACCAAAATCGTAGCCATTGGCGTGGATCACCATTGAAGGACGGTAGGGAGAGGCGCTTATACTTGTTCCTTAATTTGGAGTCAGCTCCCTCGTCGCTGGTGTCAGAAACATCATCCTTATTTGATTGATTACTCCGGTTCGTAGAATGTGTTGCCCTTTCTTTGTTTTGAGTTTCGTCGATATAGTTCTCCATCAAAACATTTGCGTGGCAAAACTTCTCGCGGTATGCTTCCTCGGTTTCCATAGCTTTGATTTCATCAGCAGATAATTCATCCTTTCCGGCATCCTCTCGGATGGCCTGATCCAGTTTGACTTTCTGGATATCAGCATCGAGCAGAAACAGTCGATTTGCCTTGTCCTGGAAGACCCTGAAGGTCGATTTGATCGACGTATCGTTCTGCGTTTCTAGGTTAAGTGCGTCATGAAATGCCTTTAACGAGTTCGTAAAGGCTGTTCGAAGATTTTTACGTTGCAACTTAAGGGCTTGTAAAGCCATAATTAAAAATATATATTACTTATCACGGTCGCCACATATCGCAAGTTAATGCGATAAAAAAATAAATATGAGAAATAAAAAACAACCTCGTTTTTTCCTTAATCGACATATTCGTATATTCGTGGAACTAGACTTTTACAAAAACATGGCGGAAATGGAATCCCCTTCTTCGCTATTCCCGACAATATCTATATATCTGGAATATTTGGTCTGGAGCCAAAGCACCTTGGCTCCAGAGAGATCAAATAAAGATAAAATAAAATTAAAAGTAAAATAAAGTAAAATAAAGTAAAATAACAGTGAAAACAGTAAATAACAGTAATTTATTTAACTGATATAAATGTCCCAGCAAAAGTACCAAGATGTATTGGGGAAAAAACAAAAACGAGTATTAATGTTTCAAATAAACCCCGTGCATTTAAATCCTAATAAATTTAATTTATGAGAATGAACTAAAAAAAAAATTAAATATACTTAAACTTACAAAATAGCAAAATTAAAAAAAAAAAAAAAAAAAATGATGATAAAAAAATTTGAAAGTACCAATTAAGTTCAAAATAGCTATCTGGCTACCAGGAAAAGGATGAGGGTGAAAACAAAAATTAAGCGCCTTTCTGAAGATTCTGCCCTTACTAAAAATAGTTGCCAGTTCCTGATTTCCTTAAGAACTATGCAACATTTTCTTTAATTACCTCTTGACTCTTGCAAAATTCTAAGTTTTGGAAGAATTTTGGGTTGTTTTCGGTTTTTTATAGAATCCCTGGGATATAGATTTACAAGTTTTAAAATTTTTGTACGAATAATATACTTCAGTATTTCTTCTTTGTGATCTACACAGTCCTCGAGAAATTCAGGGAATTTGGTCGCTATTTCCTCTTTTGCTCTTAAAACAGTGAATTTATGAAGTCTTTTTTTCAGGATGACTTTGAATTTTTTAAAAAGAATATGAGGGTCAAAATTAAAACAGACACCAACAAAGGTGTTGGAGTTTCTAGACCTTTTTTCGGGTCCGTGATATTCTTATATCTCCTTTTTTAATTAAAATTGAATCTTCATCGGACACTTGACTTTCTGCTTTTACCCCGTCCAACAACTTCACGCATCTGTCACATTTGTACTCTTCTTAAGCCATCTTACTATGCGACCAGAGAAGAAAACATTTTGCACAGGATTCTAGTGAAGCTGATGACACAATTTTGCAGGACCTTCTTCGTGATTTACCAGTGGCCTACATATATTAAATCCCCTTCGCAGCCTATTTCTTCTGAATCGCAAAAAAAATCATCAACCCAATGCTCCCAATCGCAATCATTTATAACATCATCTGTTCATCGTCAGCTTTTATCTCAACCCTATCTCCGCCTACATTTATCTCATCAATTTCTCCGTTTCATTTATCTCTGCTTGTTCCTTTTCATTATCATTTTCATAACTGTTAGTCATTAAATTTTGATTTCTTCTACCTCCATCACTCGACATCATTATTACTTGATTTTTCTTTTCGGATTTCTAAACTGGCCATTTTTTTCATTATTTCATCTTTTGAACTTTTTCTATAGTTTCTTCTTTTGTTCAAAATCAAATCCAAAAAAAAATCTTCATCTGCGTCGCAATTTCCAAGTTCTGTGTATTTATGAAAACTAAAGTTTGTGATGTGGGCAAACTGCATCTAAAATGTTTGGTAGTGGATTTTTATTATAGCCATTTTTTGGCGTACTATAGAAAAAAAGTTTCTAGCGGGTCTGGTTTAGCCTAGATGTTATTAAATAGTAAGGGGGAAGGCGGAATCTCTTCTTTGTATTCCTCTATTTCACTTTCTCTTTTATACAGTTTAAGAATGGAGGTAAGACTTGTAACAAATCCGTCAAAACACGGAGGTTAGTCAATGTGTATTTTTTATCTGTTTAATTTTCTCTTCATCTCCTGCTTGCCTTTTTTGTTATTTGTCTTATTACTTTGTTCTCTTTCTTACTGCCCGCCATTTCATATTCTTTTATCCTCCTCATTTTTTTCTTTCCTTTTCGTTTTCTACTCATTTTTATTATCTACATGCCAGTTCACTTTTTTTATTTTTTAAATATTTGTAAGGCTATTAAATGATGTCGAATTGATGGATATTATCTTCGGAAAGAGCATTTTTATTAGGGTTTTTATATATAATTGCCTACTGTTCAAGCAGTCGAAGAGATCATCATTAACAGGAGGAATTCGGCCGTATTAGGTGCAGTTGAACTTGCAGTTGCCCAGTTTCAATAAGGGTTTCGATTACTGTGCCTACAGCGTGACTAAATATTTGTAAAGCTAACCTACAGTTCATTCTCATAAATTGTTAGGATTTAAATGCACCGGTGTTATTTTAAAAGGCCTCTCGAGGTATTACTTTGACTATCAATGTGATATGCCGCCATGCACAATATCCCGGAATGAGACGACTTTATTATCGCCGACTAATAAATCACCATTTAAAAGATTGTCCGCAAACTTTTCATAAGGTGCGGGACATCGAAAATCCCACCAGCTCGAAGCCACCTATGAGGTAAAACCCGTCTTCCGTTTGTTCGAACAGGGGTTCAACCTTTTGATTTTGACCCCCCTGGTCACAAACTACTGCTTTCGGGCAAAAACCTAGCTCGGCAACTTTCGATACTGTTTTTTCGATAATTTCTTTTAAATGGTGTTCCTTAACCCCTCCTTTACTGCGATATAATAAGAAAATGGGATTTTCCATTGATGGTAAAGGCTCGAATCATGATAACGAAAGAGCTAGTGCCGAAACGATTAGTTCGACCTAGCTCTCCCAGATCCTCGAAGCCTTCTATCAAATCCCAGCTTCTATTATAATCTATGTTTTTCATGATCGCCATTTCGTCGAACATGATAACGCAAGCTTTTTGCATGGAGGTCATCGTGGAGGTTTAATTTCAAATGCTCGCAATATTTTTTATTTATACCGGGTGAGAAGCCAATGGAATTGAACCACCTCCGAACAGTGGACATTCCCGGAAGAATGATTCCATTTCTCCTCAGGAAACTGTACGTTGTTGGGGACTTGTAAATATTCGACATAGCAAATTTCTTTTCTTTTTGCTCCATTTTTATTGTTCCCTTTTAACTGCATCAGCACCAAGGTTCTCGAATTTTAGATAAAGGTGAAAGATATTTGTCCAAAATTTTCTGCGACCAACTTTTTTTATTGCTTTTAAGCCTAGATATACTTAAATTTTTATTTTTAATATTTCTTTGTAAATTTTTGACTGTTTCTTTTAATTTTTTTTTTCGTGGAGTATCATCTGGAGCTGGTGCTCTTCTACATTTCCCAGGATTACCATCTTCAGGTAAATACGTGGATTCTCTAACGAATCTAGAAGTTCGGGGAGTAATCGGAGTAGCAGGACAATAATCTGAATCAGGTTCAACAAAATAAGTATCGGATGCAACATCTCTACTTCTTTTCCTAGATGGAGTTATCTCATAGCTTTTTAGTGGGGTTAATACTTTTAATGGGGGAGTTGTAGAGGACGATAAAGGAAGAGAGCTTTTTATGGGAGTAGCGTTCCTTGGAGTGTTCCGTTGGCCAGAGGATGCAATGGCCTGAAGAGAGCAATTGAGACGAACCGAATCCTGAACACCACTACCCCCTGGTTCACGGTAATTGACTGAGGAGATTGGAGAAAGTTCCGTTTCAATTCTCTGCGGGAAAGGTTGAGCTGGCATTCGTATGTTACGTTTAAAAACTAAATTATTATCCTCAAATTTGATAGGAATCGCAGTTTTTATTAAATTGCCACTTTTTGTGTAGGCTTCAGGTGGAAAATGAAGACTGCAAATAAACATCTTTCGCAGTTCCTTTGGGTCATTTTCAAAAATGTCACGCAATTCAGGATTTCCTGAAAAAAAAATCTGCCATCAAAAGTCTATTTTAACGTTACAGCCATGAAAATGCTGTATCGATATTTTTAAAATTCAATTTTTGGCAAGTTATTAACCATAAAATGGGATCATTTTGTACTTGTTGTATTAAGAAATTTTTGAATATTTACAGATATAAGTGACTTTAGGGACTGTGAAGCCATAAAAAAAGGACTTTTTTAAATGAAATTAAGATAGATTTTCTATAACTTACAGTAAAAACCAAAATTTTTAGTTTAATTGTATTCCTACAGGGTGTCACAGAAGTTTCTGACCCCCCCTATACCGAAGTTGTTTTCAATGATACTCCCCTAATAGTATTCTAAATCGGTCTGAAGGTTATCAGTGTGTTAGGACCAAGACTCAACTTTATTCCCATGCAAACTTTTTTGTTATCGGTTTCAGTTTGTCAAAATGGCGGCGTTAAATATGAAAAATGACACTTACCACTTTTTTATGAAATTTCGGTATTGGGGTAAAAAATTAAAAAAAAATCATTTCAGTTCAAATTTATACCCTTCTTGTGCAGCTTTTCTTGAGGTCTCCGAATATCATCTCGGTTTTTTTCTCCGACCATTCTGAGCTGCGCTATTGACGGCCAAACATAGAGCGGCAAAATTTTGCCATCGCGTACGCAAAATTTTTATTCGGCACTGCGATACATGTTACCCGCCCAGTTTTTTATGTGGAATCCGAATATGAAATCGGTTTTTTGATAATCACTTTGGCTTTCGAAATATTTGAACTTTATGTTGAAAAAATTGTTTTTCGGCATAGGAAAGTTTATGCCTTTTTTCCATTAAGAAGGAATACAAATTCTCAAATTCTGACAGCATATTTGGATTCTACGGACAAAATTGGGCCGAAATCATGTGCCATACTTAATGTTTTTATCTTATTAGAACGACAGAAAAAATTCGGAAACTTTTTTGGTATTTCTCAGTGAGCGCTAAAGTGGCACACAAGTTTCTGACCCCCCCTTTTTTTCTATTTATCATCATGAAAGTTGCATTTTACGTTCGATCTTTGCCAAAATTGGTATACGGGCAGTTATAAGGCTGGTCTTTTCAAATATGCAATCATTTGTTAAAAATTCAAAATGGCCGCTCCAATATGGCGGCCAAGATGTATCTCTTTAGTGATTTTAACCAAAAAGACAACTGTGCTCCTGAGGAAAAATATTGTCTAACTAAAATGACATAAAAACTGCTAATGAAGCTTTGTTAGGAGATATGTCAGCTACCAAAATTAGCTAAAATCAAAATCTTAACTGATCGTTCCCCCCACCCCCCACAAGCCCCCCGGGTCCCTCAATTTTTTTTCAAGGCTTGTTACATATCATATGAAAGCCCATTGGAAATGCATTAAAATAAGACCTTGCCGAGGTTTATATCTTTTACCGGAACGGAGATATCGATGATTGAGTATCCCAAAATTAAGTGTTAACTTTTGACCTTTCAAACGACGATATCTCCGTTCCGGTAAAAGATATAAACCTCGGCAAGGTCTTATTTTAATGCATTTCCAATGGGCTTTCATATGATATGTAACAAGCCTTGAAAAAAAATTGAGGGACCCGGGGGGCTTGTGGGGGGGTGGGGGGAACGATCAGTTAAGATTTTGATTTTAGCTGATTTTGGTAGCTGACATATCTCCTAACAAAGCTTCATTAGCAGTTTTTATGTCATTTTAGTTAGACAATATTTTTCCTCAGGAGCACAGTTGTCTTTTTGGTTAAAATCACTAAAGAGATACATCTTGGCCGCCATATTGGAGCGGCCATTTTGAATTTTTAACAAATGATTGCATATTTGAAAAGACCAGCCTTATAACTGCCCGTATACCAATTTTGGCAAAGATCGAACGTAAAATGCAACTTTCATGATGATAAATAGAAAAAAAGGGGGGGTCAGAAACTTGTGTGCCACTTTAGCGCTCACTGAGAAATACCAAAAAAGTTTCCGAATTTTTTCTGTCGTTCTAATAAGATAAAAACATTAAGTATGGCACATGATTTCGGCCCAATTTTGTCCGTAGAATCCAAATATGCTGTCAGAATTTGAGAATTTGTATTCCTTCTTAATGGAAAAAAGGCATAAACTTTCCTATGCCGAAAAAACAAATTTTTCAACATAAAAGTTCAAATATTTCGAAAGCCAAAGTGATTATCAAAAAACCGATTTCATATTCGGATTCCACATAAAAAACTGGGCGGGTAACATGTATCGCAGTGCCGAATAAAAATTTTGCGTACGCGATGGCAAAATTTTGCCGCTCTATGTTTGGCCGTCAATAGCGCAGCTCAGAATGGTCGGAGAAAAAAACCGAGATGATATTCGGAGACCTCAAGAAAAGCTGCACAAGAAGGGTATAAATTTGAACTGAAATGATTTTTTTTTAATTTTTTACCCCAATACCGAAATTTCATAAAAAAGTGGTAAGTGTCATTTTTCATATTTAACGCCGCCATTTTGACAAACTGAAACCGATAACAAAAAAGTTTGCATGGGAATAAAGTTGAGTCTTGGTCCTAACACACTGATAACCTTCAGACCGATTTAGAATACTATTAGGGGAGTATCATTGAAAACAACTTCGGTATAGGGGGGGTCAGAAACTTCTGTGACACCCTGTATATACTAGTTAATTAATTATATTGTAATAGAATGAATGCTAAAAAAAATCTCTTTCCATCAGGGAAAAAAAAAACTCCTAAAAATATTAGCTCCCTAGGGCAATTTTTTAAAAAAATAAGAAAAAAGGATTACAAATCGTTTGCCATTAACATTTGCAGAAATTGTTCGTTGGCACTAATATTTGTAGAAAACGAATATACTAAAGCCACGAATATAGTGGCTCAAAGTCAAACTCGAACACACCTTAAAAAAGATTTTTTTTTTCTTTTTTTCTTTCTTTCTCTCTTAAATAGCTAAACCGGGAATGAAGGAACTACACCGAGTTAAGCCTCCTCCTATTACCTCTAATTATAAATCAATAAAACAAAATATTAAACCTAGTATTTTAAAAAAAAATTGGAAAATGATCAAATTTTATCTCAAAATGTAGCTCTTAAAATTTTTTTTTTTTTTTTTTTTTTCTTGACATTTTTTTTCCTAAATTTGCTGAATTTTTTTGAAGTGGAATATTCAACTTTCCCCCACTTTCATCGGTTGCAGGTAACAATCGTTTCCGCATTTTTTTTTTTTTTTTTTTTTTTTTTAATGAAGGAAGGTTGAATGTTTTGTTTTATTATTGTTTAATAATAAGGAGTAGGCTAATAGGAAGATTAATTATGTGTAATTTACTTCATTCCCGGTTTAACTGTCTAAGATTGAAAGAAGAAAAAAAAAAATTTTTCTTTTTTTTTTTTAAATGTATGAGTTTCACTTTGAGCACATTTTTAAAATAGGAATGAACAATTACTAATCGAATAATCTATTATTATTTTGGAGAATCGACATTACACAGAAATTTAGGGAAGAAAACGGTAAAAGAACAAAAAAATATCTTTAATTATTATGAAAAAACTTTTTGGCCCAAAACCGAAACCTAGTTTCTGGTATGCAAAATCGCTTTTTTTTTTTTTTTTTTTTTTTTTTTGAAGACATGAAATATTCGATGAAATTTATAGAATAAGTAAGCGACTAACCTATTAGTCGTTTTTTTTTTTTTTTTTTTTTTTTTTTTTTTTTTTTTTTTTTTTTAATAGATTATTCAGTAATTGATTCACATTTAACAATCTCCCTTCCCTATTTTAAAAACATACCTCTGCTCTACTCTCAACATTCAGGATTTTATAAAAACTTTTTTTTTTTTTTTTTTTTTTTTTTTTTTTTTTTTTTTTTAAAGACTAAAAAGTTAAACACTTTTCCGATAGTTAAATCTTTTACAGAAAACGAGAGGGGGCAAAGAAGATTGTGTGACTTTATGTGCAGCAGTTATACTACAACTAATTATACAATATAATTAATTGACGAAGTAAAGATGCAATGTAAAGAACATAAGTACATAACTATTAACAATCCTTTCAAACAAAACAAAAAAAAAAAAAAAAAAAAAAAAAAAAATGATTTAACTACACATAAAACCCGGGATTCGGAAATTTGAAAATTCGATTAATTTTAGTATACTCCAAACAAGAAATATAAAGGTGACACATGACTAAAAAACCAGGAGCTTAATTTTTTCAAACGGCAAAAGATTTGAATTTTTTTTTTTAATTTTTCAAAAAATAATTCGAATGAAAAAAAAAATATATATATATTAGGTAAAACCTCATTTTTTCGGGCAATTTAAGAATTCTCTCAATTCTTACACTTTTGTTATTTCAGCATTTTTTAAAAATTAGCAAGTTTCTCATAAAGGTCAAAATTGGGAAATTGGAGAATAAATCTTTTTTTTGCTTTCCAAATTTGAAGGGTGCACAGGAAAAAGGGACTAATCGGCATATTTTGCGTCCATTATTGGTCACAATCTGGTGTAAGAAAATTCGTGTTTTATAAGGGGGGAAAGTAAAAATTTTGTGCATATGGGAAAAAAAAGGCTCATTGCTTTTTCATGTCATAGATCAAAAATGGAGAAGGAACAATCATCATAATATTACGTTTTCTAAAACGCATTACATTTTTAATTTTATTTTCATTACAATACCCGGAAAATAACTGGGTTATTAGCAGGTAATGTCTGGACTTACGATTATAGCCTACTATGTTACTGAACCTGTTATTTTCCACGGGAAGTCATAAAATTATTGAGCTTGATGACAATTCTTTTTAAAAATCCTCCATCTTTGATTTCGAACATAAACCAAAAAAATTGAATCGCGAAATGCAATGAGCTCCTTTTTGCCCCTTTGAAAGCAAATTTTATCAATATTTAAATTAATTTTAGCCGTTATGTAGCAATAAATAAGGGGGACAACGTCAATTTTAATAGAATATTAGATATTTAACCAAATGAATATGTTTAATTCGACTTTAACATTTCAAAATTCACTTCAAATTTAAAAAATTACCCTCCTGAAAAATTTCTTATATGTCGATCGGCCCCTTTTTCCCATGTACCCTCCATTCGAGAAAAAAATTGTAGTAGGCCTATCCCATAAATGGTCCTTTACTTATTTTATACTTAAAAAGTACAATAGGGTGGTGCGTTGGAGTCTTTCGAAGGCATATTTAAAAGTAATTCAACTTTTTTCGCTTACCGGAATTTAGGATCCATTTCTGACATCTTTCTAAGTTGGTGGGAAACCTATGAGTGGAAATTTCAGGATTCGTTTTCCTTGATTTTCCGCACTTAAAATATTTGCAGGTATTGCCGGATTTCCCTTTGGATGACTCCATGTCTTAATTATAATTAAATTACGGCACCCTCACAATCATAGGTAACATGGGAAAAGTCTCACAAACATAATAATGGGAAAAGTCGTTCCTAACAAAAGAGCTTAATTCTAAATAGTTCCACAATACGTATCTGTTCAAAAGATGCGTAGCACTGCAGCCGTGCAAAAGGTTGCCCTTCTTGACAATGCCGCACAACTTGCAGTCACCTTTCGGTGCTGTAAATAAAATAATGCAGGGGAAACGAAGAAAATTATATGCCTTACATAATAAACATCCTAGCCAGTGGCAAGTATTCACTTCCGTTTGTACTTTCTAATTCCTTTTCCGCTGAAGTATCAACAGTTTCTCCACCGATTTGGAAAATTTTGTGTCCATATAGTGCATTCAACATATAGCTGAGATGTATTCAGGTAGTAGGAAGAATTAGGTTGTTCTTGGATTTACCGATTCCGCTTGTGTATGAGATTCGGACATCTGAAAAATTGTTGCGCCCATCTTAGGCTTATGCAAGGCCGAAATGTACTGGGAAAAAAAAATTTTCCAGCTCGGAAAAACATCTAAGCTCCGTTGAGAGTACCAAAAAATGAGGGTGCATTTGTTGCACAAGTTTTTCAAAACTTTTATAAAATTTTTATAAAATTTTTATAAAAATTTTGTGAAAATTTTATATAAAATGGACAAAATTTTAGACAAAAAAGTGCCAAATTTGAAAAAAAATTTTATAAAACTTTTATAAAATTTTTATAAAATTTTTATAAAATTACTTTTTCAAGATTTTTTATAAGAATTTTATAAGTTTTTATAAAATTTTATAAAATTCTTATAAAATTCTTATAAAATTTTATAAAATTTTTATAAAATTTTTATAAAAATTTTATAAGAATTTTATAAAATTTTATAAAAATTTTAACCCAGATTCCCGACTCTAACCGAATTTCCACCGCACTTAAATATAAAAATGAATCACTCATTCCTTTTTAAAATACACGACCGGTAATATTTGATTGCCGTTCAGCTGATCAGTTAATACATATTTATGGCACATACAGTGTGTTTATTATATTTCAGTATTGTCAGCTATTATTTATTTTTACAGTTTTAAATCGGTAAATGCATTTTAATAATAAGGGGAAAAAAAGAAAAAATAAGAGTAAGTGAATTAAACTAAACCAATAAAGGAGGACTACGAATTTTGCAAGTTCTCGGCAGTTTATCCAACGTTGAAATAAATTAGATAAGCAATAAAATCTGTCTTAACCTAAATGACTGGGAATTCACATTAATTAATAAAACAATTTTTGCAAAGGGCTCAACTTCATGACGGGGGGAAGAAAGGGCTGAATGAAGCGCCTTAGGACCAGCTTCCCCTTTTAAATCTGCGCTCTTTCATGTACTGAGCATTTGCTTTTACCTTTCTTTATTTTTATTACTTTTTTTTTCTTTATTAACACCATCAACAGTTGGAAAAACCGAACAGAAAGATCGATAATCTTATTAACACAAAGTAATTCCAAGAGTAAATTTTAAAAAAATAGAAGTATCCTTTCCAAGCAGATTTTTTTTTGTTTTTTTTTTTTTTTGAGCCGATTCTTTGTATTCTCTATTCTTCATTCAATGGGAACTTTATTATTTGACTTTCAGTCTTTTTTGATTTTTTATATAAAAAGCCCGAAACCGATAAAGGTTTAAAATTAGAAAATCGCAGAAATCTTATGCATGATATAAGATTCAAATGAATTGTTCTCTATGGCATAATTGAGAAAAAATTTCATTTTCATTACTCATAGTAGGAAAGAACTACTTTCCGCTTCGTACACCATTGCGGAAAGTGAATTTTTCCGAATAGGGCAAAACAATGTTAAACCTGTTTATAGAACACTTTGTTTACAATTTATCAAATCATTTTCTCTAATTTTTCTGAATAATTAATCACTGATTCGTAATGAAAAGTACCTTGTTTAACCTAGGAAGAAAAATGAATATCCCCGTTGAGGTTTGTTTAAACCCGAGCGCGAAGCGCGAGGGTTGAAAAAAACCTCAACGGGAAAATTCATTTTCCTCCCTAGGTTAACAATCTACTATTTCCTTTTTTTAAATCATACTAATACATGACAAGTGCAATCGTTTTTAATGTGTGACTTATAAGAATGAGCTGGCTTAAATGGGTAGTGAATTCCGAGTTCCTCCAACTTAAGAAGTAAACCTGAACAAGACAAATAGGGGTATATATATTTTTTTTTGGTATAGCACTTTAACATTGGGATACCGTATCCCTGTACCATTTTGGCGTCCCCTGAATTAGCAACTAGCGAACCTACATTTCGTATCCCTCAACTACAAAACCGATGCTAGCGCATTCTGCATTTCGTATCCCTTTTGTCGGCTCATTTTTTCCCTATTGTCTGGACAGTCTATATATGTACAGTTAACGATGACATCAAGTCCAGGTGACGGCTCGGATTTTTCTAAAAGAAAAATCTTTATCATGCAATTAACCTAATATTTCTTACACTGTGTTGTGTTGTTTCTTTCCAATTTTATAGGCCCACTTAATAATGATTCGTAATAAATAAGAATCCAACTTCTTCAATTTTTTTAAGTGATTTTGAAATATTGGCTAAATGCATGATTTTTTGTGAATTTTTATGTACTTTGTGATGAAAAATATCTATTCTATGGAAGAAATGCTAACGACTTGCCCGTCTCGTACTGTTAACTCGGTCTCGTGAGGCAATTTTGTCGTTTACATCCCTTGTATAGAAATATACTAGAAGTTTAATTATTCATACAACATAAGGGAATTGTACGTTTTTTACATCTGGTAAGCCCTGCTAAAGGTATAGAATATAGCCAATTTCCGGCTAAATCATTTGAATCATGTCCTCTTTGTTAAAGGATGGAAAACTGAAAGATTTACCATGTTCTGATTTCCATATTCCGTTTTTTACAGAATCCTAGAATTATCAGTACTGGATTTTACCTGTTTTTGGAATAATGGTCGCGTTTTTAAAGTGGGTTAATAAACAGTATCCTTTTTTCAATACAATACGTCCTCCGAAAAACGGCGAGAAAATCTTTTTCTTTCCTTAAATAAAGGAAGGGGCAAAAATAAAAAAAGAAAGAAAGAAAGATAAAAAAGCAGAATTGTTTAAATGATGGTTAAGCTACTGCATTAAGGAAACGAAATTAAAGCGAAAACAAAAAAAATGAAAACAGTCTTATAGATTTCTTTTTTTTTTCCTTTATTAAATGTAATAAACACTAAAACTAAAGTTTTCAACCAAAAGATTGCATCCACTAAATGCCAAATATAACCGTTTAAAATAATTTCTTAATTTACGATCTATCATGTTTACTGATTTCACCACCTAATTCCAAGCATGCAGCTTCGAGAAATAGCCCCGTGAAGATAAATCAATGCGTAATCATCCATGACGAGTTGGTCCAAAGTCATTACCGCATACCTGAAGAAAAAAAATTTTTCAAATATGCATTTGCTAACAATTAAATTTTCCATTAAAAAAACTTACAAAAAAAAAATTATTCATAACGCAATCGTTGTCTACTTGGTCAAAAGCATGCACTACAGACAGCTAAGGCATTACGAGATCCATTTGAGTGCTTGCCACAGTGCAAAGCTGTTCGTTTATCCGCTCGTAAGACTTTTAAGTCCATCCTTCGTTTGACTCTTCCTACGAATTATGATTTCCAGGAGCGGAATTCTATTCTTTCTTCCGCTGTCGGTTCCGGTACTGGATCAACATCACCCCGGCCTAACTCTGAAACAAAAAATTTAATCTTCAATTATTTCCTCTGAAGAAAAAAGTGATTTTAAAAGGGTGTCAAACTGAAAAAAAAGTAATTGGCAATCATATTGTGACACATCATCGAAAGCTTTAGACTTCCAATCATCAACTTCCTTTCCAATTTTTTCATTATTATTAAAAAATTCTATTTCACAATCCATTAAATTTGAAAAAAGGTTCACTTCTTAAACCTGCGCAAATTAATACATTTTATTGTTCTTAACAAAAAAAAAAAAAAAAAAGAAATTATTCAAAATGTAACTCTCAACATTTTTATAAAATGCAATCAGAAGCTACTAAGAACCTTTTTTTCTGAAGGCAGCAAAACGTATTTGCATTATAAGATCATATATTTCAAAACTAAAAAAAGGCATGGAAGAGTTTGATCTTGACAAATGAAACCTACCATTTCCATTTTTTCTTGCAGGCAGGGAATCATCATTGTCTGAAACCACTGAAAAAATTAAATGAAAAATGTAAAATATAATGTTGAATGCCTGATCAAGTGGCGGTTATTTTAAGATTTATTTGAATAAAAAATTCAAGCAAAACCAAGGAGATGAGGGGAAAGACGAGGAAAAATGTCCCGAACTTCCAGTTTTGTCCTGGATTACTGGACTGAAAATTTTAAAACTAAACGGACAGACTGTTAACCGCGTGACACATCCAATTCAACGCATGAATATGCGTGGTCAAAACTTGACCCAGTTTATAAAATTTCAAGGTTGAGTGAAGAAAAAAAAAAGGAGCTTTCAAAAAACCAAAAATAAACCAAAATTTTCAAACATAACTTCTCGATCCTTTAAATGAAATAAATTAAAATTTAAAGGGGGAAAAAAAATAATAAGTAAAATAAAATAAAAAATTGAAAACGGGGAAAAAATAAACTTTTAAAAGAATCTTTTTTTTTTTTAACGAAATAAATGCGTATATTTGATAAGGCTTATTATGAGTATATTTGGTAAGGTTCCTTATACTGCGGTTTAAAATACCTGATCAAGTGGCGGATATTTTAAGAAGATTTATTTGAATAAAATATTCACACAAAAACAAGATGTGTAAGGTTCAATTCATATTTCGAAACCTGCACCGATCTTAATTTCCTGGGAAAACAAAGTTTATTTCAAATGCTTTTTTCTTTTTCTTTTTTTTTTTTTTTTTTTTTTTTGGAGCTTTCAAAAGACCATATATTACCTTTATAAACCAAAATTTTCAAACATCACTTCTCAATCTTTTAAATCACAAAAAATTCAAACTAAAAATAAATAAATAAAAAAAAAAAAAAAAAAATGAAAACGGGGAAAAAATTAACTTTTAAAAGAATCTTCTCTTTTTTTTCATTTTTAAAACCAAATAAATGCGTTTTTGTATAAATTGATAATTCCGCTAAAAAAAAAAAAAAAAAAAAAAAAAAAAAAAAAAAAATGATTTTTATTCTGTACGAAATGCTTATAGATGCAAACCATATATACGTAGAATAATACTCATCATATTGACACCAGTGTGGCGTATCGGTAGAGTACTCGACACGGGGTGGCTCGATTGCGTACTCTCAAGATCAAATCCGCTGCGGGGAATTAAAAATTATTTTGTTAATATTGCAATTATTCTAAGTGGCAATTAAAGTCAAATAAAAAAAATCAAACAGAAAAAACCTCATAGCCTTATCAAAATAAAAAGATAAGTAGGCGATAATTGAGGCAGCTATGATTTCATCGAACACCTAAGATTGCAATGAAATTCTAAGGTGCTCACTGTAAAAAAAATGGGTAAAATTACCGGGTTATTTCTTGGAAATTTTACCTATGCGGTTAAGAACGACTAATTTTACCGAAATATGGAATTATTTCCTTTTTTGGAAACACTAAAAACCAGATGCAGGTAAAAAGTCCATTTTGCATGGTAAAATACATTTTACCATGTTCAAAAACTTTTTCAGGTATAAATCGTAAGTTCAGTAAACTCGTTTGAATAGAAAAATATTTTCGTCTATTTTTAAAACGGTAGCCATCTTTAAATTTATTGTTCTCTCTTAGGTTTTTCTGCTTAGTCGTGTTCAGACGGTGAATTTGAAATGTTAAAAAAAAAAATTAGTTTTTTTGAAAGTGTAAAATATATAAAAAAAAAGTTTTATATTTATAAAAAATTTTTTTTAATTGTGACACTTTTTCACGGATAATTCGGTAAGCATGGCATTTGAATTAAGATAATTTTTGTCGTCATGGTAAGTATTTTTATTATTTAAAATTTATTATTGATTTATTCATCCTTCACTAAAAATATGTCATTTTTAGGATATTACTACTTCTCCTGAAGAAATAGAAAGCCAAGTAGATTCGACGAGGCCAACTCTGCTAGTAAGAGGTAATTTATAATCGTCAACTAATTTAATTTAATTCTCATGTACTAAAATTCTATTTCGTTTCATTATGTTCCAGGAACGTCAATCTATGACGAAAACAATCGGACCAGTATCGTCGTGGAGAAAGAAATTATCTCCGAAGAAACAGATTTTATCAATGGGGTGTTAATATTCCTTTTAGCTCATTATGTTTATGGCTATAACTACCGCGATAAAAGTATGGCAACGCTGGAGTTTATTCAAAGGTAATACCAATTTATTCTGCAAAACAATCTTTGATCATCAAAATAATTCGCTAAACTAACCGATTTTTTAAATTTTTTTTCAGGATGTTCTTGAAAATAAATCCTCCCAAAGGACACAAAAGGGGGAAAAAAAATGCGCCCGAAATAGAACCAAAAGTTGCCAAATTAATTAAAGAAATTGTAAAGGAAAATTTTTTGTAAATATAGAATTAGATCTTCTTGTTAAATTCTTGTTGATCTTTCTGTAAAATTCCAGTTTGTATCTCCATGGAAGCATCATAAAATTACCAAGAATTTGGTAAAAATTCCATGGAACAATATTAAAATAGCTTGGTAAAATATCCAAGTTGTGTAGAAAAATTACCGAGACTACGGTAAAATCCGAATTAAATAACTAAAAATAGGGTGGTAAAATTACCACGACTCCAGGTAAAATATCCAAGAAGCTAGGATAAATTACCACGACATAGTTCGGTAAAATTACCGGCCGGTTCTAACGTTTGCGTTACCATCCTTTTTGGTAAAATTACCAAAGGTTTTTTTTACAGTGCTTAATTAAAATGCCTGACCGGGCGATTGAAAAAAAAAGCATGCCATGATTTATGAAGTTGATGAATTGCCAGCAAGTACAAGCATGACCAGGCATTTCGTAAAAAGCCTGAGCAGGCGTTTGGTGAAAAGCCTAGCCAGGCGTTTGGTAGAAAGCCCGAGCAGGCGTTTGGTAAAATGCCTTATCAGGCGTTTGGTAAAATGCCTTAGCAGGCGTTTGGTAAAATGCCTTAGCAGGCGTTTGGTAAAAAGCCTTAGCAGGCGTTTGGTGAAAAGCCTAGCCAGGCATTTGGTAGAAAGCCTAGCCAGGCGTTTGGTAAAATGCCTTATCAGGCGTTTGGTAAAAAGCCTTATCAGGCGTTTGGTAAAAAGCCTAGCCAGGCGTTTGGTAGAAAGCCTAGCCAGGCGTTTGGTAAAATGCCCAGCCAGGCGTTTGGTAAAATGCCTTATCCGGCGTTTGGTAAAATGCCTAGCGAGGCGTTTGGTAAAATGCCTTAGCAGGCGTTTGGTAAAAAGCCTTATCAGGCGTTTGGTGAAAAGCCTAGCCAGGCGTTTGGTAGAAAGCCTAGCCAGGCGTTTGGTAAAATGCCTTATCAGGCGTTTGGTAAAATGCCTAGCGAGGCGTTTGGTAAAATGCCTTAGCAGGCGTTTGGTAAAAAGCCTTATCAGGCGTTTGGTGAAAAGCCTAGCCAGGCGTTTGGTAGAAAGCCTAGCCAGGCGTTTGGTAAAATGCCTTATCAGGCGTTTGGTAAAATGCCTTATCAGGCGTTTGGTAAAAAGCCTTATCAGGCGTTTGGTAAAAAGCCTAGCCAGGCGTTTGGTAGAAAGCCTAGCCAGGCGTTTGGTAAAATGCCCAGCCAGGCGTTTGGTAAAATGCCTTATCAGGCGTTTGGTAAAATGCCTAGCGAGGCGTTTGGTAAAATGCCTTAGCAGGCGTTTGGTGAAAAGCCTAGCCAGGCGTTTGGTAAAATGCCCAGCCAGGCGTTTGGTAAAATGCCTTATCAGGCGTTTGGTAAAATGCCTGAGCAGGCATTTGGTGAAAAGCCAGAGCAGGCATTTGGTGAAAAGCCTGAGCAGGCATTTGGTGAAAAGCCTGAGCAGGCATTTGGTGAAAAGCCTGAGCAGGCATTTGGTGAAAAGCCTGAGCAGGCATTTGGTGAAAAGCCTGAGCAGGCATTTGGTGAAAAGCCTAGCGAGGCGTTTGGTCAAATGCCTTATCAGGCGTTTGGTAAAATGCCTAGCGAGGCGTTTGGTAAAATGCCTTAGCAGGCGTTTGGTAAAAAGCCTTATCAGGCGTTTGGTAAAATGCCTAGCGAGGCGTTTGGTAAAATGCCTTAGCAGGCGTTTGGTAAAAAGCCTTATCAGGCATTTGGTGGAAAGCCTGATCAGGCATTTGGTGGAAAGCCTGATCAGGCATTTGGTGAAAAGCCTGAGCAGGCATTTGGTGAAAAGCCAGAGCAGGCATTTGGTGAAAAGCCTGAGCAGGCATTTGGTGAAAAGCCTAAGTAGGCATTTGGTGAAAAGCCTGATCAGGCATTTAATAAACATCCTGATCCGGCATTTCGTGAAAAGCCTGAGCAGGCATTTGGTGGAAAGCCTGAGACGGCATATGGTGAAAAGCCTGAGCAGGCATTTGGTGAAAAGCCAGAGCAGGCATTTGGAGAAAAGCCTGAGCAGGCATTTGGTGAAAAGCCTGAGCAGGCATTTGGTGAAAAGCCAGAGCAGGCATTTGGTGAAAAGCCTGAGCAGGCATTTGGTGAAAAGCCAGAGCAGGCATTTGGTGAAAAGCCAGAGCAGGCATTTGGTGAAAAGCCAGAGCAGGCATTTGGTGAAAAGCCTGAGCAGGCATTTGGTGAAAAGCCTAAGTAGGCATTTGGTGAAAAGCCTGATCAGGCATTTAATAAACATCCTGATCCGGCATTTCGTGAAAAGCCTGAGCAGGCATTTGGTGGAAAGCCTGAGACGGCATATGGTGAAAAGCCTGAGCAGGCATTTGGTGAAAAGCCAGAGCAGGCATTTGGAGAAAAGCCTGAGCAGGCATTTGGTGAAAAGCCTGAGCAGGCATTTGGTGAAAAGCCAGAGCAGGCATTTAATCAAAATCCTGACCAGGCATTTAATCAAGGCATTTCATCAAAATCCTGACAAGGCAAGTAGTGAAAAGCCTGAGCCGGCATTTCGTGAAAATCCTGACCGGGCATTTCCTCAAAAGCCTCTCCAGGCATTTAATGAAATTCCTGACCAGGCATTTCGAGAAAAGCCTGAGCCGGCATTTAATTAAAATTCTGACCAGGCATTTAATCAAAATCCTGATTAGGCATTTAATGAAAATCCTGACAAGGCATTTTGTGAAAAGCCTGCTTTTTAAAATGCCTGTTTAGGCTTTTTTTCAAATTCCTGGTTAAGCTTTTATTAAATTGCCTGATCGACGAGGCGTTTTGGAAAAAGCCTGAACTATAAAAAGCATAGATTCTGGCATTTTACAAAACGCTTAAATTCAGGCGTTTACAAAGATGAATCTAGGTGTTTTGTAAAACGCCACAATGTAAGCTTTTTATAAAAGCCTGAATCCCTCTCTCAATCTAACATCGTGGATCGATGTGGAAAAGCATGTATGTAGGAGTATTGTAAAACGCCTGAATCTCTAAATCACCTATACTCGCTATATCTTAACTTTTTTTACTCTTATTTTTTTTTTGGCTGCATTACTTAATAAAAATATGAAACGACCATTCAAGAATCTCTGAAAAATTAACTTCTTGAATTTTCATTACCTATTCGAAATCTTTTCTTTAAAAAGCAAGATTTGTATTTAGTTATGACTCGAAAATTGAGATAAATATAAATACTCAGGGATAAATCTCAAATTGGGTAATTTGTGTTTCACTGTTAATAAAACACAAAATTAATCTCAGCCCATTTGTACTTTTAATTTCCGAAATTTTAAAGTCTATACAAAAAGAACTTAAAATATGATCTTAAGATGTGAAAATTCACATATTTTTCTTTTTAGTCCCCCTGTATTTTTAACTTTAATATTTTAAGTTCTAGGAATTCGCTTTTACAATTACAAGGCGTTATGCTACATACAACTATCGTTTTGCATAAATTACATATAGGATAATAATGCAACCTATTTAGTGCACATAATACCTGTTGAAACATCGAAAGAAAGCAATCTGATGCTGCACTTCAAAAATTATTAACTAACGCTGACAAACCCTAATCTGTAATATTTATGTTTAGCTTTTGAAGGCGAGCAGTTCAAGATTTTTTTCCCAGTTTAATAGTGAAACTTGACCCAGTTTATAAAATTTCAAGGTTGAGACAAGGAAAAAAAAAAAAAGAAATTCTTTTAGCTAAAATGGTCTAGGACAAAAAGGAGGCGAAAAGGGATTGGATTTTTTTTTTTTGCGTTTCATAAAAAGCCTAATTCCTTGATTCAGGCGTATTACAAAAAGCCTACGGTTTTGAATTAAACGCCTGGTCAGCCTTTTCATAAAACGCTTTTTATTTTACAAAGTGGTTAGGCGTTTTGTAACGTCAGTTATTTTATAATTTACAAAAAAAATTTAAAATTTTTGGTTGAAAAAGTCAAAAATTAATTCTTTTAAAAGAATTTAGTCAAAATTCGAAAATTTTATTTATATTTTGACCATAAATCCTTTAGGATAAAATGAAAAAATTAATTTAAATTAATTTAAATTTAAAATTTTAATATTGAAATGTTTAAATTTAAATTTTCGAAGTTAAAATTTAAATCGAGGCGTTTTGTAAAACGCCAGAATGTAAGCTTTTTGTAAAAGCCTTTAGAAAATTATATTTTGACTATTTTTTTTTTTTTTTTTTTTTTTTTAGCCAAGAATATGAGCTAAACCAATATTTTAATATTAAAATTTTAACTTTAAAGACTTTAATCAAAATTTTGACTGATAATTTTTTAACTTTGGACTTTTTTTTATAAAAGATTTTAAGTTTTTTTCGTGCCAGGAAATAAATGAAATTTTTATAAAAGAATTCCAATTTTTTGACCAGTATCGAGCACCAAAAAAAAAAAAAAAGAAAAAAAAATGCCTTAAAAATTTTATATTGTTTCATTGTTTAAATGTAGCAATATTATAGGATAGTACCCCAAATAGTTCTTCGTAGGATATGCCTCCATATCCCAGTCTGATCTTTTTTTTTTTAATTTTAAACCTGACAGATTATTAAAAGATGAAAAATACCCCATGCATAACCTTGATTGAACAAAAAAAATTGCAATTCAAGAAAAAAAAACGTGCAAAAAATATACCTATACCTTATAGGTCGTGGGGCTTAGGTTAAATTAAAAAAAAAGAAAGCAAAATGTTTGAGATATGAGTTTTTTTTTCATTGGTTTCTCCTTATTTAAAATTTTCGTCTCAAACATTTTGCTTTTTTTATTTTTTTTATTTATTTATTTTTTATTTTTTATTTAAATTTAGAAAAAAAAATATCAATTTAGAAATAAAAACTGACGTAGTTTTCAAGATCACCGCTAGATGCTTTTACTGAAAAGCGTAGCCTTAATAACCTAAGCCACGCCCTATAAGGTATAGGTATATTTTTTCCTAATCAAAGGTGATTAATTTTTTTTAATATTTTTACATTTAGCTTATCATAAGCTTAAACTTAACATAACGACTCAATTATCATAAATTCGTTCATAAATTTCAACTTTAAATTTCAAAACTTTATCATAAATTCAAAAAAGTTAACAGTCAATGTTTAACTTACGAAGAGTAGCAAAAAATTTCAATCCATTTTTTTTTTCCCCTCTTGTCGTTATGATAGGACCGAATCCAGAAAATTTCATGTATTTGGTTTTTTTTCAATATCTCAATAAAAAAGAGTAATTATTGTAATTTTTTTTTTCGTAATTAAAATTCAAGGAGGACCAATGACCCCCAGCCCAATAAAACAAAAAAAAATTTAATAGTTTCCAAGGAAAATGTGCGGTCGCAGAAGTGACGCAAAAGTGGGCGCACATTGCCGCCACTTTAGCGACCGCGTGTGCGAAATATCCTATCACTTAGGCGACCTCTGCACTCTGGCGACCAAACACTCGGTCGCCTGAGTGTTTTTTTTTTTTTTCGGAGCAAAGGCTTTTTTGTTTGAGGTGTATCTTCGAGATATACCTTCAGCCCTATTTGAAGAACAAAATAATCCTCTATGAAGCTTTCGCTAAAAATTTCTATAGGAAATAATCACGTTTTTTACTTTTTGCGCCAAATTTTTTACAGCACCGAAGCCTCAGACCTCAAAGCAAGTCTATTTGAATGAAAGATTTCCCCTCCAATGGTTTATATACAGCTGATTATATTTAGCTTATTGGAAAACGAAAAAATTCCGCTCGGTATAATTTTTAAAAAAAATTCTTCGATGTTACGGAA
Organism: Liposcelis bostrychophila; assembly: GCA_037577465.1. Classification (NCBI taxonomy): domain Eukaryota; kingdom Metazoa; phylum Arthropoda; class Insecta; order Psocodea; family Liposcelididae; genus Liposcelis; species Liposcelis bostrychophila. The sequence continues at coordinate 2,693,436 of CM075215.1, forward strand.
TTTTTTTGCTTTTCAGTACGATAAGCTAAGTATAACAGCTTAGCGCAGTCTAAATTTAAATTCTTAAAAATCAATTAATTTTTTTTCTTTTTAAATGATGAGTAAAATTGTTTTTAAAGTTGCTTTAAGAAATAAAAAGCTCTCTTCTGAAATGAAAAAGCAAATTTCAAGGAACCAGATCAAGAGGTCCGAAAAACTTTTCACTTCTAATTGGCGCTAATAAAATTTTGTCACATTTTAATGAAGGTGTTTTAACTTTGTAAGACATTAACCCAATGAATATTTGAAAAGTCGGCGGCTTTATGGGAAAACTGTATTAATGTAGTGGGTTTGGTTTGGTTCGGTTTGGGTTTTCTGTTCAAGACATAGGCTTAAAAAACGATGGCTTTTCTTTTCGTTAAGGCATGATATTTTTCATCTTTTTATTTCTGTCAGGCTTAATTTTGATTCCACCATGTTTCAGTTTTTTTTTTTTTTTTTTTTTTTTTTTTTTTTTTTTTTTTTTTTTACCAAATATTGTTTTTGTTTGAATTTGTTATTCAAATGAATCTTCTTAAAATATCCGCCACCTGATCAGGTATTTTCTTAATAGCTTGCAATTATTTTTTTTTAATTTTTTTAATTTTTTTTTTTTTACAATGATGAGTAAATCGTTTTATTTCCGATTTTATTTCCGATTTTTTCCCCTGTTTAATAGTGCTTCTTCATTATTTAAAAAAAATGTTTAAAGTTACTTTTAAATAAAATACCACTTTAAAATTAAACTACTTTTAAATAAAATAACAGCCCAGACAGCGGATATACGTATATTATACGAATAATATACGTATATCTATGGTTTATTATACGTTTTTCTACACCGTATAATATACATATAATCAACGTATATTTTAAGACTATATATACGTGCTTTTAATGGTAATTTTTATTCGTTTTTTTTTTTGTGGTTTTTCGACAATTTTGAAAAATTATTTCAGGGATATCCATATTTCACATATGATTCTTAAAAGCCATTGCTGAAAAACTTTGTCAAAAATTTGACTTGTCATAAAATTGATTTTGCATATATAATTAAATCACAAAACAAACTGTACGCCAAAAACCACCCCTCGTAATATCTTCCTTCCAAAATCGAAATTCCAAAATGTCTCAACTTGATGATCCTATATAGGCTAAATAAAATGTAAAAATACAAAAATCAGAATTTTTGGAGTGGATCCTGATTTTTAGAACGAGATTTTCAGTTTTGACAATATGAGCTTTTGGGAAAAGTCAGGAAATGTAAAAAAAAAAATTAACATCTCCTTTATTTATAGGGCTCGAGGGATAAAATTTTGCAGCCTAGGGTTTTTCGATCCGAAAAATCCAAATCTGAAGTCAGATTTACTAAAATGTGAAGTCTAGTCGAGCAGAGTTTTATATACGCTGAATCTACGTATAATATACGTATAAAAAGTCTTAAAATATTCGTTTATTATACGTAGACAGTATACCTAATTTATACGTATAATTTCGGGCGATTATACGTATACCGACTGTCTGGGAGTAAACAAAAATAACTGAAAAAAATTACAACTTTACGGAATCAAAACAAATTTCCGCCTATCCATAAGCCAGATATAAAGGAGAAATATAATCATTTTTTTCTTCTTTTGTTTTTCAAGAATGCAGTTTTTCATGCTTATGCAAAGGGAAATCATTTTTTACATTTTTTGTAATAAGGTGACCAATTTCCCTACTGAGAAAAACCTTTCACCTTTTAGAAGATTAATTCCCCGGGGAAAGGCGAGGAAAAATGGACTACTCATTAGGCGTTTTATTAAAAATTTGATTCCAGGCAATTCAGGCGTTTTATAAAAAGGCCTGACTTCAAGCATTTCATTAAAAACCTGACTCCAGGCAATATACGCCACCTGATCAGGTATTTTCTTAATAGCTTGAATTCTTGCAGTTGCAGGCAATTCCAGATTTTTTTAAATTAGATTAGAGCCTACCCGATTTTTTTAATTAGACTGATTATTATACAAGGTAGCCGGAAACCTAGACTCTCAGCTTTTGATATGAAAATTAAAATGATAATTATGACTGTTGGATCATTGGAGGAAATAATTAAGAAATCAGACCAGTGAAAAGTTGGCGGCTTTGAGTTTTATGGAAAAAACCATATTAATGTAAGAATGGGTTCGGTTCGGCTCGGGTTTTCAGATTAATTCTAAAATTTTTCGTTTCAATGTTGCTCTTAAATTGCTGATTTCTTTAAATGATGTTATCCATTCATAAACTTTGCCTTCGATGAGGATTAAAATCGATGCTAATCCATGTCGGTTAAATATAAGATCAATTTTTAGATCCTTTCTGGTTATACATACGGACAATATTCAGGAATTTGTGGTATACCCAGACAGTCGGTATACGTATAATCGCCCGAAATTATACGTATAAATTAGGTATACTGTCTACGTATAATAAACGAATATTTTAAGACTTTTTATACGTATATTATACGTAGATTCAGCGTATATAAAACTCTGCTCGACTAGACTTCACATTTTAGTAAATCTGACTTCAGATTTGGATTTTTCGGATCGAAAAACCCTAGGCTGCAAAATTTATCCCTCGAGCCCTATAAATAAGGAGATGTTAATTTTTTTTTACATTTCCTGACTTTTCCCAAAAGCTCATATTGTCAAAACTGAAAATCTCGTTCTAAAATCAGGATCCACTCCAAAAATCTGATTTTTGTATTTTTACATTTTATTTAGCCTATATAGGATCATCAAGTTGAGACATTTTGGAATTTCGATTTTGGAAGGAAGATATTACGAGGGGTGGTTTTTGGCGTACAGTTGTTTTGTGATTTAATTATATATGCAAAATCAATTTTATGACAAGTCAAATTTTTGACAAAGTTTTTCAGCAATGGCTTTTAAGAATCATATGTGAAATATGGATATCCCTGAAATAATTTTTCAAAATTGTCGAAAAACCACAAAAAAAAACGAATAAAAATTACCATTAAAAGCACGTATATATAGTCTTAAAATATACGTTGATTATACGTATATTATACGGTGTAGAAAAACGTATAATAAACCATAGATATACGTATATTATTCGTATAATATACGTATATCCGCTGTCTGGGTAGACCATTTATTTGTAACAATAAAAGTCGGCGTTGTTTCTCAAAAATGTTTAAATCAATTTTAAATTAAAGTTGTCTATAATTTATATTTTGAATAACATGAAATAATTTTTTTTCATCAATTCAATATAGATTTATACTGTACTATCAACTTCAGTTTTTAATTTAATCAAAATTCTAACGATAAATTTTTTATCCGCCTGTTTCCAAACATGAAACCGAATCAAAGTAATTGGAGAAAATATAAAAATGAATGACTTTGGAATACCAAAAAGCATATGACTAAATTTTTTCTCTTGGAAAAAAAAAAAAAAAAAAAAAAAAAATTTAATTGCATTGACAATGCATTGAATGGATTTTATATTTCCATGACGTAGGCTCGTTTGCATTCGTTATGCTGGGGAAATTTGACTGAATTTTATATTTTGCATTTTGTTGATTAAGCCAATAAAGAATTGGGTCAGAAAGAGTTGGCCTATTAAGAATGAAATCAATTGTACTGTTATCAGGCTTGTGAACATTCACAAACTCTCAAACCAATTTTTCAAAAAATTTTCAAAAAATCTCAAACCAATGTTTAGCTTGTGAAACGTAGAATTATTCTTGAATTGCTCGCCTTCAGAAGCTAAACATAAATATTACAAATTATGGTTTTTCAGCATTTGTTAATCGTTTTTGAAGTACAGCATCAGATTGCTTTCTTTCAATGTTTCAACAGGTATTATGTGCTTTAAATAGGTTGCATTATTAATCGCGTATGAAATATGCGAAAATATTAAAATAATTTAAAATTTAAAATGATTTATTTCACTTGTATGTGATAAATGCTTAAAACCATTGCTATATGTAATATATGCAAAACGATTGTTGAAGGTATAATGCCTCGTAATTGTTGCTCCACTCTTCATTACTTTTAAAAAAAATTTTTCATCGTGAAAAAGGCTTTTGGAAACGGTTTTTTTAAACATTCTTTTGGGTTTTTACTCCTTGAGTTACTTACTTAGGATCAATCATAAATTTAAAAGATTTAAAAAGCGGTAAGGTAAAATTTGTAAATATATTTTGACATTAGCATGAGTTTTTTTGTGACTGTTTTAGGTTTTTGACTGATATATTCCAAAATTTGCTCCCGGGCAGTTAAAAATATTATTGGCCTAAATAATAGAAAAAATAAAATGAAAAGCTGGTTGTAGTATAGAAAAACTTGAAAGGAACAATATGCAAAGGAAGATTTTATTTTACATTTTTTGTAATTAGGTGACCAATTTCCCTGTTGAGAAAAACTTTTCACCTTTTAAAAGTAAAAGGTGAAAAAATTAAATTTTTTTTTTTTTTAATAGGATTTTTAGGTACCAATAGGAATCTTTGAAAATTAGCCAAGCTTTAAACAGGGTCTTAACTTCAAGTTTGAAATCCAAATTGCAAAACTGAATAAGAAGAAAAACAGACCTATCTAGTTTTTGAAAATCATCCTTTTCCGATTTTTCAATCACTTGAAAATATATGTCTTCTTTTTGGAGGTCTTTTGCCTAAGATTTTCCCTTACTGTAACATTTAAGTAACAAGCTAATTTTTTCAAATTAAAAAAAAAACAATAAATCGAAATGCAATGGATGCAATTACATGTTGTAATAAAACTAATAATAAAAACAACACCGTTATTAACATTAGCTGCATTTTAAAAAGTATTGTAACAGAGAGAGCAAATCTTTGAAGAATCGTTCAGAAATAAAGTAATTGCATCATATAATTCATTAATTTGGTAGTCAGATGTAGCAATGGACATGCAATCATTTTTCCCGTTACCCATTTTTGTATAAAAAAAATTCATTATCAACCAAAAAAGGAAAAATAATTTTTTTGAACATAGAATTGGATTACGATTATTATTTAATCCTTCATAGAATTGGAGTAAGAATCTGAATAATAGTTTTTTTTTTTCCCAGAACATAGACATGATTTTAAGAGATGGAGCAAAATCAATTTCCAAAAATAGTCAATCATTTTCATTTAAGCTCTTAAACGAAAATTCCTGTTGTTTCTTCCACATTAAATTTAAGAAACCGAAGCGTTTTTAAAGCCGTATGGGTAAACGATGCAATTCAAAAAACTCAAAACAACAAGTCGCGACAAGTTGGTATACTTGTTCACAATAGTTCTTTCTCTACGTCATCGCTTGGTGCAGATTATTTAAAATTTTCGCGGTTCGTCTTTTACTTCAAATAATATTAATTATTAACTACCATGTGTTTAATGACCTATTATTAATTTATGTATTGATTAATTAATTAATTAATTAATTTATGTATTTCTAATTTATTTAAATTGAATTTTTAAAAACTGAAATGGTTGAATTAAGATAAAACTTAAAAAAATTAAAAGCGTGGGTAAAAAATTAAAGAGAGTTTGAATAGAATTAGAAATATGCTATGAGTTGATAACTTTTAAAAAAATCTTTGCTTAAAAATGTTCAAATAATTTTAATTTTTTTTTCTCAAGCATTCATTTTTAGAATTTTTATCAGATTTGTCTAGGTCATTTGAAGAATTTTATTCATACTTCATTTTGATTTTTAGACTTTTTAATTCCAAATTAAATATGATTTCTATAATATAATCCGACGCTTAATTTTTTCCTCTGAAAACTCATAAGTTGGGGAACGTCTAAATTTTAAAAAATTGCAGATTTTCGAATATTTTTAGACAAATTAAAATCGATTCCTCAAAACAGGCAGTTACGATTTTATAAAACACCAAAGATAACGATGAGATTATCAGCAAATATAATAAAAAGCCTGATGCAATATTAGCCTAGAAAAATCTAACCAGGCAATTTAATAACAGCTTAACCAGGAATTTGAAGAAAAGCCTAAACAGGCATTTTAAAAAGTTAATATTTTGTATGCCCAGCTTATGGAACTTTCTCAAGAAGACAAAATCACCCTTTGCTCCCCGTTCCCGACCATTTTTCCTAACCCGTTTTTCCTAAAAAAATTAATTTCTAATCCATTTTTCCTAAAAATTTGGTTTCTAAAATGTTTTTCCTAATTTTCAATTTCCCTACAATTTTTCGATTCCTGAAATAAAATTTCCTAAAATGAATATTTTTCCGAAGTTTTTAAATCCTAAATCCCCTAAGGGATTTTAGGAAATTTTATTTTAGGGATTTTAAGAAATTTTATTTTAGGAATCAAAAACTTTAAAATAAATTAGAAACTGAAAAGGAAAAAAATAGTTAGGAAAATGATTTTAGGAATTTATTTTTTTAAAGAAAAATAGATTAGGAATTCGTTTCATTAGGAAAAATGCATTAGGGATTTCTTTTTTTAGGATATCCCTAAAGGGATTTTAAAAATTTTGTTTTATGAATCAAAAAATTTTAGGCAAATTGTGAGGAAAACAATTTTAGAAAATTATTTTTTTAGAAAAAATGGATTAGGAATTAATTTTTTTTAGGATATCCTTGAAGGGATTTTAAAAAATTTAATTTTAGGTTAACCTCCACTGAAGCTTGTTTCAATTGTTAAAATTATCTTCGTATTTATCGCTAATATTCGGTTCAAATTTTTCATTTTTGTTCTCTAAGGAGACATTTCTGTATAAGAAGAATTAGTCAAGGATTAATTAGGTTACATTGCAAGTTCAAACATTGGGTTTAAGAATTATCTTGATGAAGTTTTTTTTGTCTATATTGGCTCTAATTTCCTCCTAATATATAACTATCATTCTGTAAAAAGGGTGATTGTCGATTTTTATCAAATGAAGGCCCAAGATTTAAGCTATTTATGAATTTTTTTACCACATTTGTGATCAGAACTTTCTGTTTGAATTATTATTTAATCAAGTTATCGTGCAGCTTCTTGGATTTGCGAAAAGAGTAGCTAATCCTTCCGTGCTTGAGGCTGTCTATGCTGAATTCCCTTAATTGAAAGCATTTTTAAAGTTTCTTATAACCAGATAACGAATTTAATAATTAAAAATGGGTGAAAAATTTTGAATACTCTCGTCTCAAAATTATTCTTTTTAACCGGGAAGTATAGAATCATGATGTAATTTTATTTTACCCTTCAGAAATTTTGAAACTTTTTTTTTTTATAAAAATTTCAATCTATTTGATCCTAAAATTTTCAGAAATTTTCATTTTCATTTCATTTTCATTCCTTGATCGTTTAAATGCCAAAAAAGTTAAAATTAAAAAAAAAAAATTGAAAACGAAAAAAAAATGTACTTTTAAAAGAATTTTTTTTTTTTTCATTCTCTAAACCAAATGAATGCATTCTTGTGTAAATTGATAATTCGGCTAAAAGAAGAAATTCGATTTTTATTCTCTACGAAATGCCTATAGATGCAAACCATATATACGTTAAATAACGCTTTTCATATTCACGCCAGTGTGGTGTATTCGTAGAGTAAACGACTCGGGGCGGCTCGAACGCGTGATCTCGAGATCGAATCCGCTACGGGGCACTAAAAATAATTTTGCCGAATGTTGCAATTAATTTAAGTGGCGATTAAATGCACATAAAAAATTAAATATTAAATGACAGAAAAAAACCTCATAGCCTTATCAAAATAAAAAGATAAGTAGGCGATAATTGAGGCAGCTATGATTTCATCGAACACCAAAGATTGCAATGAAATTCTCAGGTGTTTAATTAAAATGCCTAACCGGTCGATTGAAAAAAAAAACATGCCATGATTTACGAAGTTGATGAATTGACAGCAAGTACAAGCATGACCAGGCATTTGGTAAAAAGCCTGAGCAGGCGTTTGGTGAAAAGCCTAGCAAGGCGTTTGCTAAAATGCCTAGCCAGGCGTTTGGTAAAATGCCTTATCAGGCGTTTGGTGAAAAGCCAAGCAAGGCGTTTGCTAAAATGCCTAGCCAGGCGTTTCGTAAAATGCCTTATCAGGCGTTTGGTAAAATGCCTGATCAGGCGTTTGGTAAAATGCCTGATCAGGCGTTTGGTAAAATGTCTTATCAGGCGTTTGGTGAAAAGCCTGAGCAGGCGTTTGGTGAAATGCCTTAGCAGGCGTTTGGTAAAATGCCTTAGAGGGGGTTTGGTAAAAAGCCTGAGCAGGCGTTTGGTGAAAAGCCTGAGCAGGCGTTTGGTGAAAAGCCTGAGCAGGCGTTTGGTGAAATGCCTTAGCAGGCGTTTGGTAAAATGCCTTAGAGGGCGTTTGGTAAAAAGCCTTAGCAGTCGTTTGGTAAAAAGCCTTATCAGGCGTTTAGTGAAAACCATAGTCAGGCGTTTGGTAAAATACCTTATCAGGCGTTTGGTAAAAAGCCTTAGCAGGCGTTTGGTAAAAAGCCTAAGCAGGCGTTTGGTAAAATGCCTTATCAGGCGTTTGGTAAAATGCCTTATCAGGAGTTTGGAAAAATGCCTTATCAGGCGTTTGGTAAAATGCCTTATCAGACGTTAGGTAAAAAGCCTGAGCAGGCGTTTGGTGAAAAGCCTGAGCAGGCGTTTGGTGAAAACCCTTATCAGGCGTTTGGTGAAAAGCCTAGCAAGGCGTTTGCTAAAATGCCTAGCCAGGCGTTTGGTAAAATGCCTTATCAGGCGTTAGGTAAAAAGCCTGAGCAGGCGTTTGGTGAAAAGCCTGAGCAGGCGTTAGGTGAAAAGCCTGAGAAGGCGTTTGGTGAAATGCCTTAGCAGGCGTTTGGTAAAATGCCTTATCAGGCGTTTGGTAAAATGCCTTATCAGGCGTTAGGTAAAAAGCCTGAGCAGGCGTTTGGTGAAAAGCCTGAGCAGGCGTTTGGTGAAAACCTGAGCAGGCGTTTGGTGAAATGCCTTAGCAGGCGTTTGGTAAAATGCCTTAGAGAGCGTTTGGTAAATAAAATGCCTTAGAGGGCATTTGGTAAAAACCATAGCCAGGCGTTTGGTAAAATGCCTTATCAGGCGTTAGGTAAAAAGCCTGAGCAGGCGTTTGGTGAAAAGCCTGAGCAGGCGTTTGGTGAAATGCATTAGCAGGCGTTTGGTAAAATGCCTTAGAGGGGGTTTGGTAAAAAGCCTGAGCAGGCGTTTGGTAAAAAGCCTGAGCAGGCGTTTGGTGAAAAGCCTGAGCAGGCGTTTGGTGAAATGCCTTAGCAGGCGTTTGGTAAAATGCCTTAGAGGGCGTTTGGTAAAAAGCCTAAGCAGGCGTTTGGTAAAAAGCCTTATCAGGCGTTTAGTGAAAACCATAGTCAGGCGTTTGGTAAAATACCTTATCAGGCGTTTGGTAAAAAGCCTTAGCAGGCGTTTGGTAAAAAGCCTGAGCAGGCGTTTGGTAAAATGCCTTATCAGGCGTTTGGTAAAATGCCTTATCAGGAGTTTGGAAAAATGCCTTATCAGGCGTTGGTAAAATGCCTTATCAGACGTTAGGTAAAAAGCCTGAGCAGGCGTTTGGTGAAAAGCCTGAGCAGGCGTTTGGTGAAAACCCTTATCAGGCGTTTGGTGAAAAGCCTAGCAAGGCGTTTGCTAAAATGCCTAGCCAGGCGTTTGGTAAAATGCCTTATCAGGCGTTAGGTAAAAAGCCTGAGCAGGCGTTTGGTGAAAAGCCTGAGCAGGCGTTAGGTGAAAAGCCTGAGAAGGCGTTTGGTGAAATGCCTTAGCAGGCGTTTGGTAAAATGCCTTATCAGGCGTTTGGTAAAATGCCTTATCAGGCGTTAGGTAAAAAGCCTGAGCAGGCGTTTGGTGAAAAGCCTGAGCAGGCGTTTGGTGAAAACCTGAGCAGGCGTTTGGTGAAATGCCTTAGCAGGCGTTTGGTAAAATGCCTTAGAGAGCGTTTGGTAAATAAAATGCCTTAGAGGGCATTTGGTAAAAACCATAGCCAGGCGTTTGGTAAAATGCCTTATCAGGCGTTAGGTAAAAAGCCTGAGCAGGCGTTTGGTGAAAAGCCTGAGCAGGCGTTTGGTGAAATGCCTTAGCAGGCGTTTGGTAAAATGCCTTAGAGGGGGTTTGGTAAAAAGCCTGAGCAGGCGTTAGGTAAAAAGCCTGAGCAGGCGTTTGGTGAAAAGCCTGAGCAGGCGTTTGGTGAAATGCCTTAGCAGGCTTTTGGTAAAATGCCTTAGAGGGCGTTTGGTAAAAAGCCTTAGCAGTCGTTTGGTAAAAAGCCTTATCAGGCGTTTAGTGAAAACCATAGTCAGGCGTTTGGTAAAATACCTTATCAGGCGTTTGGTAAAAAGCCTTAGCAGGCGTTTGGTAAAAAGCCTGAGCAGGCGTTTGGTAAAATGCCTTATCAGGCGTTTGGTAAAATGCCTTATCAGGAGTTTGGAAAAATGCCTTATCAGGCGTTTGGTAAAATGCCTTATCAGGCGTTAGGTAAAAAGCCTAAGCGTTTGGTGAAAAGCCTAGCAAGGCGTTTGCTAAAATGCCTTATCAGGCGTTTGGTAAAATGCCTTATCAGGCGTTTGGTAAAATGCCTTATCAGGCGTTTGGTAAAATGCCTTATCAGGCGTTTGGTAAAATGCCTTATCAGGCGTAAGGAAAAAGCCTGAGCAGGCGTTTTGTAAAATGCCTTATCAGGCGTTTGGCAAAATGCCTTATCAGGCGTTTGGTAAAAAGCCTTAGCAGGCGTTTGGTAAAAAGCCTGAGCAGGTGTTTGGTAAAATGCCTTATCAGGCGTTTGGTAAAATGCCTTATCAGGCGTTTGGTAAAATGCCTTCAGGCGTTTGGTAAAATGCCATATCAGGCGTTTGGTAAAATGCCTTATCAGGCGTTTGGTAAAAAGCCTTACCAGTCGTTTGGTAAAAAGCCTTATCAGGCGTTTAGTGAAAACCATAGCCAGGCGTTTGGTAAAATGCCTTATCAGGCGTTTGGTAAAATACCTTATCAGGCGTTTGGTAAAAAGCCTTATCAGGCGTTTAGTGAAAACCATAGCCACGCGTTTAGTAAAATGCCATATCAGGCGTTTGGTAAAATGCCATATCAGGCGTTAGGTAAAATGCCTTATCAGGCGTTTGGTAAAAAGCCTGAGCAGGCGTTTGGTGAAAAGCCTGAGCAGGCGTTTGGTGAAATGCCTTAGCAGGCGTTTGGTCAAATGCCATATCAGGCGTTTGGTAAAAAGCCTTAGCAGTCGTTTGGTAAAAAGCCTTATCAGGCGTTTAGTGAAAACCATAGTCAGGCGTTTGGTAAAATACCTTATCAGGCGTTTGGTAAAAAGCCTTAGCAGGCGTTTGGTAAAAAGCCTGAGCAGGCGTTTGGTAAAATGCCTTATCAGGCGTTTGGTAAAATGCCTTATCAGGAGTTTGGAAAAATGCCTTATCAGGCGTTTGGTAAAATGCCTTATCAGGCGTTAGGTAAAAAGCCTGAGCAGGCGTCTGGTGAAAAGCCTAGCAAGGCGTTTGCTAAAATGCCTAGCCAGGCGTTTGGTAAAATGCCTTATCAGGCGTTAGGTAAAAAGCCTAAGCAGGCGTTTGGTAAAAAGCCTGAGCAGGCGTTAGGTGAAAAGCCTGAGAAGGCGTTTGGTGAAATGCCTTAGCAGGCGTTTGGTAAAATGCCTTATCAGGCGTTGGTAAAATGCCTTATCAGGCGTTAGGTAAAAAGCCTGAGCAGGCGTTTGTGAAAAGCCTGAGCAGGCGTTTGGTGAAAAGCCTGAGCAGGCGTTTGGTGAAATGCCTTAGCAGGCGTTTGGTAAAATGCCTTAGAGAGCGTTTGGTAAATAAAATGCCTTAGAGGGCATTTGGTAAAAACCATAGCCAGGCGTTTGGTAAAATGCCTTCAGGCGTTTGGTAAAAAGCCTGAGCAGGCGTTGGTGAAAAGCCTGAGCAGGCGTTTGGTGAAAAGCCTGAGCAGGCGTTTGGTAAAATGCCTTAGAGGGGGTTGGTAAAAAGCCTGAGCAGGCGTTGGTGAAAAGCCTGAGAAGGCGTTTGGTGAAAAGCCTGAGCAGGCGTTTGGTGAAATGCCTTAGCAGGCTTTTGGTAAAATGCCTTAGAGGGCGTTTGGTAAAAAGCCTTAGCAGTCGTTTGGTAAAAAGCCTTATCAGGCGTTTAGTGAAAACCATAGTCAGGCGTTTGGTAAAATACCTTATCAGGCGTTTGGTAAAAAGCCTAAGCAGGCGTTTGGTAAAAAGCCTGAGCAGGCGTTTTGTAAAATGCCTTATCAGGCGTTTGGTAAAATGCCTTATCAGGAGTTTGGAAAAATGCCTTATCAGGCGTTTGGTAAAATGCCTTATCAGGCGTTAGGTAAAATGCCTTATCAGCGTTTGGTAAAAAGCCTTAGCAGGCGTTTGGTAAAATGCCTTATCAGGCGTTGGTAAAATGCCTTATCAGGCGTTTGGTAAAATGCCTTATCAGGCGTTTGGTAAAATGCCTTATCAGGCGTTTTGTAAAATGCCTTATCAGGCGTAAGGAAAAAGCCTGAGCAGGCGTTTTGTAAAATGCCTTATCAGGCGTTTGGCAAAATGCCTTATCAGGCGTTTGGTAAAAAGCCTTAGCAGGCGTTTGGTAAAAAGCCTGAGCAGGTGTTTGGTAAAATGCCTTATCAGGCGTTTGGTAAAATGCCTTATCAGGCGTTTGGTAAAATGCCTTATCAGGCGTAAGGAAAAAGCCTGAGCAGGCGTTTTGTAAAATGCCTTATCAGGCGTTTGGCAAAATGCCTTATCAGCGTTTGGTAAAAAGCCTTAGCAGGCGTTTGGTAAAAAGCCTGAGCAGGTGTTTGGTAAAATGCCTATCAGGCGTTTGGTAAAATGCCTTATCAGGCGTTTGGTAAAATGCCTTCAGGCGTTTGGTAAAATGCCATATCAGGCGTTTGGTAAAATGCCTTATCAGGCGTTTGGTAAAAAGCCTTACCAGTCGTTTGGTAAAAAGCCTTATCAGGCGTTTAGTGAAAACCATAGCCAGGCGTTTGGTAAAATGCCTTATCAGGCGTTTGGTAAAATACCTTATCAGGCGTTTGGTAAAAAGCCTTATCAGGCGTTTAGTGAAAACCATAGCCACGCGTTTAGTAAAATGCCATATCAGGCGTTGGTAAAAAGCCTTATCAGGCGTTAGGTAAAATGCCTTATCAGGCGTTTGGTAAAAAGCCTGAGCAGGCGTTTGGTGAAAAGCCTGAGCAGGCGTTTGGTGAAATGCCTTAGCAGGCGTTTGGTCAAATGCCATATCAGGCGTTTGGTAAAAAGCCTTAGCAGTCGTTTGGTAAAAAGCCTTATCAGGCGTTAGTGAAAACCATAGTCAGGCGTTGGTAAAATACCTTATCAGGCGTTTGGTAAAAAGCCTTAGCAGGCGTTTGGTAAAAAGCCTGAGCAGGCGTTGGTGAAATGCCTTAGCAGGCGTTTGGTAAAATGCCTTATCAGGAGTTTGGAAAAATGCCTTATCAGGCGTTTGGTAAAATGCCTTATCAGGCGTTAGGTAAAAAGCCTGAGCAGGCGTCTGGTGAAAAGCCTAGCAAGGCGTTTGCTAAAATGCCTAGCCAGGCGTTTGGTAAAATGCCTTATCAGGCGTTTGGTAAAATGCCTTATCAGGCGTAAGGAAAAAGCCTGAGCAGGCGTTTTGTAAAATGCCTTATCAGGCGTAAGGAAATAGCCTGAGCAGGCGTTTGGAAAATGCCTTATCAGGCGTTTGGTAAAAAGCCTTAGCAGGCGTTTGGTAAAAAGCCTGAGCAGGCGTTTGGTAAAATGCCTTATCAGGCGTTTGGTAAAATGCCTTATCAGGCGTTTGGTAAAATGCCTTATCAGGCGTTTGGTAAAATGCCATATCAGGCGTTTGGTAAAATGCCTTATCAGGCGTTTGGTAAAAAGCCTTAGCAGTCGTTTGGTAAAAAGCCTTATCAGGCGTTTAGTGAAAACCATAGCCAGGCGTTTGGTAAAATGCCATATCAGGCGTTTGGTGAAATGCCATATCAGGCGTTAGGTAAAATGCCTTATCAGGCGTTTGGTAAAAAGCCTGAGCAGGCGTTTAGTGAAAAGCCTAGCAAGGCGTTTGGAAAAATGCCTAGCCAGGCGTTTGGTAAAATGCCTTATCAGGCGTTTGGTAAAATGCCTTATCAGGCGTTAGTTAAAAAGCCTGAGCAGGCGTTTGGTGAAAAGCCTGAGAAGGCGTTTGGGGAAATGCCTTAGCAGGCGTTTGGTAAAATGCCTTAGAGGGCGTTTGGTAAAAAGGCTGAGCAGGCGTTTCGCAAAAAGCTTTAGCGCCAGGTAGGCTAGTTTTTTTATCAAACGCCTGGTGAAAACTTTGACCAAACGCCTTGCTAGGCTTTTCACCAAAAGCCTGCTAAGGCTTTTTACCAAACTCCTGGCTAGGCTTTTCATCAAATGCCTGACTAGGTATTTCGCCAAACGCCTGGTGAAAATTTTGACCAAACGTTAGTTAAGGCTTTTTACCAAACGCCTAACTAGGCTTTTTACCAAATGCCTGCTAAGGCTTTTCATCAAACGCCTGGCTTGGCTTTTTACCAAATGTCGGCTAAGGCTTTTTACCAAACGCCTAACTAGGCTTTTTACCAAATGCCTGCTAAGGCTTTTCATCATTAGCCTGGCTTGGCTTTTTACCAAATGTCGGCTAAGGCTTTTCACCAAACACCTGACTAGACTTTTCACCAAACGCCTGCTACGGCTTTTCATCTAACGCCTGGCTAGACTTTTCACCAAATGCCTGCTAAGGCTTTTCATCAAACGCCTGGCTTGGCTTTTTACCAAATGCCTGGCTAGGCTTTTTACCAAACGCCTGTTAATACTTTTTACCAAACGCCTGTTAAGGCTTTTTACCAAACGCCTGGCTAGGCTTTTTACCAAATGCCTGCTAAGGCTTTTCATCAAATGCCTGGATAGACTTTTCACCAAATGCCTGCTAAGGCTTTTCATCAAACGTCTGGCTTGGCTTTTTACCAAATGCCTGGCTAGGCTTTTTACCAAATGCCTGGCTAGGCTTTTTACCAAATGCCTGCTAAGGCTTTTCATCAAACGCTTGGCTAGGCTTTTTACCAAATGCCTGCTAAGGCAAGGCTTTTTACCAAACGCCTGTTAAGGCTTTTTACCAAACGCCTGTTAAGGCAAGGCTTTTTACCAAACGCCTGTTAAGGCTTTTTACCAAACGCCTGGCTAGGCTTTTTACCAAACGCCTGGCTAGGCTTTTTACCAAACGCCTGGCTAGGCTTTTTACCAACTGCCTGCTAAGGCTTTTCATCAAATGCCTGGCTAGACTTTTCACCAAATGCCTGCTAAGGCTTTTCATCAAACGCCTGGCTTGGCTTTTTACCAAATGCCTGGCTAGGCTTTTTACCAAATGCCTGGCTAGGCTTTTTACCAAATGCCTGCTAAGGCTTTTCATCAAACGCTTGGCTAGGCTTTTTACCAAATGCCTGCTAAGGCAAGGCTTTTTACCAAACGCCTGTTAAGGCTTTTTACCAAACGCCTGTTAAGGCAAGGCTTTTTACCAAACGCCTGTTAAGGCTTTTTACCAAACGCCTGGCTAGGCTTTTTACCAAACGCCTGGCTAGGCTTTTTACCAACTGCCTGCTAAGGCTTTTCATCAAACGCCTTGCTAGGCTTTTCACCAAACGCCTCGCTAGGTTTTTCACCAAACGCCAGGTGAGACTTTTTACCAAACGCCTGGCTATGCTTTTCACTAAACGCCTGTAGGCTTTTCACCAAACGCCTGGTCATGCTTGTACTTGCTGGCAATTCATAAACTTCATAAATCTTTTCATGTTTTTTTTTTTTTCAATTGGTTAGGCATTTTAAATAAACACCTGAAGTACAGCATCAGATTGCTTTCTTTCAATGTTTCAACAGGTATTATGTGCTTTAAATAGGTTGCATTATTAATCGCGTATGAAATATGCGAAAATATTAAAATAATTTAAAATTTAAAATGATTTATTTCACTTGTATGTGATAAATGCTTAAAACCATTGCTATATGTAATATATGCAAAACGATTGTTGAAGGTATAATGCCTCGTAATTGTTGCTCCACTCTTCATTACTTTTAAAAAAAATTTTTCATCGTGAAAAAGGCTTTTGGAAACGGTTTTTTTAAACATTCTTTTGGGTTTTTACTCCTTGAGTTACTTACTTAGGATCAATCATAAATTTAAAAGATTTAAAAAGCGGTAAGGTAAAATTTGTAAATATATTTTGACATTAGCATGAGTTTTTTTGTGACTGTTTTAGGTTTTTGACTGATATATTCCAAAATTTGCTCCCGGGCAGTTAAAAATATTATTGGCCTAAATAATAGAAAAAATAAAATGAAAAGCTGGTTGTAAATGAAAATTCCTGTTGTTTCTTCCACATTAAATTTAAGAAACCGAAGCGTTTTTAAAACCGTATGGGTAAACGATGCAATTCAAAAAACTCAAAACAACAAGCCGCGACAAGTTGGTATACTTGTTCACAATAGTTCTCTACGTCATCGCTTGTTGCAGATTATTTAAAATACAATTAAAACAAGCTACAGTGGAGGTTAACCTAAAATTAATTTTTTTAAAATCCCTTCAAGGATATCCTAAAAAAAAATTAATTCCTAATCCATTTTTTCTAAAAAAATAATTTTCTAAAATTGTTTTCCTCACAATTTGCCTAAAATTTTTTGATTCCTAAAACAAAATTTTTAAAATCCCTTTAGGGATATCCTAAAAAAAGAAATCCCTAATGCATTTTTCCTAATGAAATGAATTCCTAATCTATTTTTCTTAAAAAAAATAAATTCCTAAAATCATTTTCCTAACTATTTTTTTTCTTTTCAGTTTCTAATTTTCCTTAAAGTTTTTGATTCTTAAAATAAAATTTCTTAAAATCCCTAAAATAAAATTTCCTAAAATTCCTTAAGGGATTTAGGATTTAAAAACTTCAGAAAAATATTCATTTTAGGAAATTTTATTTCAGGAATCGAAAAATTGTAGGGAAATTGAAAATTAGGAAAAACATTTTAGAAACCAAATTTTTAGGAAAAATGGATTAGAACTTAATTTTTTTAGGAAAAGCGGGTTAGGAAAAATGGTCGGGAACGGGGAGCAAAGGGTGATTTTGTCTTCTTGAGAAAGTTCCATAAGCTGGGCATACAAAATATTAACTTTTTAAAATGCCTGTTTAGGCTTTTCTTCAAATTCCTGGTTAAGCTGTTATTAAATT
The DNA here is from genome assembly GCA_037577465.1 of Liposcelis bostrychophila. Lineage (NCBI taxonomy): Eukaryota > Metazoa > Arthropoda > Insecta > Psocodea > Liposcelididae > Liposcelis > Liposcelis bostrychophila. The sequence goes on from CM075215.1 coordinate 2,710,625, forward strand.
GCCTGGTTAGATTTTTCTAGGCTAATATTGCATCAGGCTTTTTATTATATTTGCTGATAATCTCATCGTTATCTTTGGTGTTTCATAAAATCGTAACTGCCTGTTTTGAGGAATCGATTTTAATTTGTCTAAAAATATTCGAAAATCTGCAATTTTTTAAAATTTAGACGTTCCCCAACTCAGTTAAAGACATTGGCTTAAAAAACGATGACCCTGCTTTTCGGTAAGGCATGGGGTATTTTTCATCTTTTAATTTCTGTCAGGGGGATTAACCGAGGTTACCTCTTTATTTTTCATTTTTTTTTTTTTAGGTTAGTAGGTCAAACTATTCGGTTCTTCATTTTTGAAGCAAATAACCGGTTAACCCTCGATTTCGAAATGTAATCGTCAGCAGCATATATATATATTATTTTTTTTCTTTTCACTTTAAATTTTGGACCAGTAAAACTTTTACTGGCGACTAGATGCCGGATTTACTTTGTGTGGCTTATTGGAAAAAAGAAATGAAAGAAATAATTGATAAAAAATGAAAGAAATAATAATTTGAACAATATGACAGGTTTATCATCTTGGTTGTAATAATCGAGTCTTTATGGTTAAGGCATTTTCTTTTCTTTTTTTTTTTTTTTTTTTTTTTGGTGCTCGATACTAGTTAAAAAATTGGAATTCTTTTATAAAAATTTCATTTATTTAAAGTTAAAAAATTATCAGTCAAAATTTTAATTAAAATCTTCAAAGTTAAAATTTTAATATTAAAATATTGGTTTAGCTCATATTCTTGGCTAAAAAAAAAAAATATATTTTAAATTCATTTTTTCATTTTATCCTAAAGGATTTAGGACATCTTGATCTGGTTCCCTAAAATTTGCTTTAAAAATGCTCAAAAAAAAAATTGCAATTCAAGAAAAAAAAAAACGGGCAAAAAATATACCTTATATGTTAAGTTTAAGCTTATGATAAGCTAAATATAAAAATATTAAACAAAATTAATCACCTTTGATTAGGAAAAAATATGCCTATGCCTTATAGGGCGTAGCTTAGCTACTCTTTTCAGGAAAAGTGGGAAAGGAAAAACGGTGATCTTGGAAAATACTCAGTTTTTATTTATAAAATGATATTTTTTTCTAAATTTAAATTTAAAAAAAAGAAAGCAAAATGATTGAGATATGAGTGAGGCATTTTTTTTTTCGTTGTTTTCTCCTTATTTAAAATTTTCCTCTCAAACATTTTTTTTTTTTTTTTTTTTTTTTTTTTTTTTTTTTTTATTTGAATTAGAAAAAAAAATATCAATTTAGAAATCAAAACTGACGTAGTTTCCAAGATCACCGCTAGATGCTTTTCCTGAAAAGCGTAGCCTTAATAACCTAAGCCACGCCCTATAAGGTGTAGGCATATTTTTTCCTAATCAAAGGTGATTAATTTTTTTAAATATTTTTATATTTAGCTTATCATAAGCTTAAACTTAACATAATACTTAAACGACTCAATTAAAAAAGTTAAACAGTCAATGTTTAACTTACGAAGAATAGCAAAAAATTTCAATCCATTTTTTTTCCCCTCTTGTCGTTATGATAGGACCGAATCCAGAAAATTTCATGTATTTGGTTTTTTTTCAATATCTCAATAAAAAAGAGTAATTATTGTAATTTTTTTTTTCGTAATTAAAATTCAAGGAGGACCAATGACCCCCAGCCCAATAAAACAAAAAAAAATTTAATAGTTTCCAAGCAAAATGTGCGGTCGCAGAAGTGACGCAAATGTGCGCACACTTTCCGGTCGCCAAAGCTACCGCTTTGTGCGTATTTATGCGCACATTTTCCGGTCGCCAAAGCTACCGCTTTGTGCGTATTTATGTGTGTATGTGTGTATGTGTGTATGAATATATGTGGAAAAAAAGTGTCTGTCGGAGGAAAAACAGAAAAACGAAAGAACGGATTTCGATGATTTTTGCTGGGTAGCAACTTCTAATGAAATGTAGGTGCTGATTAGTTTTTGAGTTAAATCGATCCAGGGATTCGGAAGCAGTGAGTGAAAATGTTAAATTTTCAACAATTTCAAGATCTTTTTTGACTATAAATCGCGAACGCAGCTACCAATTGAGTCCTATTTTCGTACTGCAGTAGATATTCATCCAGATACGCTACCATTGAAATTTGGTTAAATTCTGTTGAGTGGTTCAGAAACGGTGAGCAGGGCTAAAAGTATGGGTATAGGCCTAAAAACCGATATGTCGACTTTTGAAACGTCACGATATGACGTCATCGATTACGTCAACAAAGCGATTTGGATGCTGATTGGCGGGTTTCTCGTGGGAGCTAACAAAAAACTAACCGTATTTTTGAAAATATTTTCGGGGTAGAGGATTCCGAATCTGAAATAATTTTTCCAAAATTCGAATCCCTTATGCCAGTATTGCGGCTTTGGTGGACCTCTGATCAAAAATCTAACCGCATTTTTGAGAATATTTTCGGGGTAGAGGATTCCGAATCTGAAATAATTTTTCCGAAATTCGAATCCCTTATGCCAGTATTGCGGCTTTGGTGGACCTCTGATCAAAAATCTAACCGAATTTTTGAGAATATTTTCGGGGTAGAGGATTCCGAATCTGAAATAATTTTTCCGAAATTCGAATCCCTTATGCCCGTAATGCGGCTTTGGTGGATCTCTGATCAAAAATCTAACCGTATTTTTGAGAATATTTTCGGGGTAGAGGATTCCGAATTTAAAATTATTTTTCCAAAATTCAGATTCCGTATGCCCGTACAGTGGCTTTGGTGGACCTCTGATCAAAAATATAACCGTTATGTATATTATTTATAATATACATTTCATAATTCGTCGATAAAGCACTTTGATCGGTTCACCGATCTCATTTTTTGTAATTGTCAAAAGCAAAGTATTTTTGATTAAAAAAACTTGAGCAATATTCTACGATAGTTTGAAAATTGTTGAGCTGTCAATTCTAAGTTCTTTTTTTTTTCAAATGTCTTAATCTTTAAATTTAGGAGTAAGATATTTTGGGATTACTGTAACATTTTGAAAAATTGAAGAGTTTGGTTGCGAAATTTCATAGGTAAAAAAAGCAGACTGCCCTCGGTCTCCCATTTCTTAAATGATTTAATCGCCGAATCAAAACGGAGCTGGACATTTTCACCTGACATGTTCGAAAAAGCGTCATTGCTTATGTAGAGCGTGTCCTACATATTAAGCAAAATGTTGTACAGGCGTTTATACAAAAGTCGATTCCCAATCATTTCTTTTCGGGAAAAATTTTTTAAATGCAAGAGGTTAGTTTTAGTCTTCAGACTTCCTCTTTCTAAACTTTTTTCCTCTATTAGGATTCTTACTCTCTCATAATCATTCTCATTTATTTTGCATCCTATATCAGTTATTAAGATAATAATAATTAGGCCTAATATGCAATAAGATATAAACCAATATGACTTTTTTTTTTCTTTCATTGCAATAATTTAAAATAGCACCCCTTTTGAGGTCATCGCCTTCGGGCCATTCAGATGTAACAAAAGACATTATTTTTTTTACTTTAAAATCATAAAATATTCTTTTGTGAAAAGGAGAAAACAACTTGTTCTATGTTTACCATATGATTATCCGCAATATTTATCATTACTACTGGTTCCTTAAAACGCTGCCTTCACAATACATTATCACGAGCCCACAAAGGACAAACTTTTTCCTTTTCGATTGAAATTTACGCGCCAATCGACTGTCGATCGAGTTTATTTTTTAAAAATCAGTCGATTGATTATTTTTATTTTATTTTTATTTCGACTGAAAAAAAATATTTTTTTATTATTTCGACTGTTTTTTTCGACCGAAATTTTGTCGATCGGAAATCGTCGATTTAAAAGTTGTCGATCGAAATTAAATAAGCCGCGGAGAATCGGGCGAACTACTCGAAATAAGAGATTTGTAAACAAACATGTATTTTTACCGGTAGAATCATCTTTTTACAAATTATTAATGAACGTGCAAGGGTGTGTAACGAAAAAATCCATAAAAGAAGTCTTTTTATTGTTCTGAAAAATTAGCGATTTCTATGTCAATGATCAAAGTCTCTTTCCGAACCTTAATTTCTGATTAATTTTTGATTGTTGTGGTTGATATTTTTCTTTCAATCGGTTTTTAAAAACAATTAATCTAGCTTCATTCGTATAGAATAGAGGCTCGTATCCTTGTAAAATATAATAAGCATTTTATAGATATCAATTAGCAGGAGTTCAGGAGAAGTATATCGCTTGTTTCGTTTTATATATAACCCCAGTCAAAGTCCTTTATTGATAATCAGTGACAAGTCCGAATTACCAGTAAACTTAAATTAGCGAATTATTGATTGTCAGTACTTTGGTGGTAAGATCAGTGCTTTTTTATTGGTAATTCAAATGATAATCAATGAGACTTTGCCTAGGGAATTCACATGAAAATGAGACAGGAAAACTTCAATTTGAGAAGCGGTTCAGCTCATCAAAACTCTCATGATTGGAAAAAAAAAGCTATACGAATTAAGTACATCTTATTACCATGACCCTGTAATTGCATTACTCTGCTCCCGTAATTAAATCATTACACTACTAAAAATAGGCTGGATAGCCTATATTTTTAACATAAAAAGAGTATGGAACCTTTTAAAATTAAGATAAGAGTGTACAAGAGTATGTAAAAGAGCTTTGAAAGAGTATAACAAGAGCAAGAGATATGTCTTCATGGGAGATATTATTATAAGTCATTTTTTTTAAATATTATATTAAGTGTATTGCTATGTATAAATCCCAGGAACAAAATTGGTACAGTATGCTTTAAAACAAAAAAAAAATAAGTAAAGGAAGAGTTAAACACATAGCCAAGTACTCAATTTTGCATGATGGACAGGTGCTGAGGGTATTGCAATAATAAAGGTCATAAACATTTTTGACAAAACTGATTTCTTATTGTTAGAATCTTTAACTTGTTCCAAGAACCGAAACAAGGAGCTGCTTTTTTCCAGTACCTGCTACTGCCAATACAGCTTTGCATTTATAAATTTTCTGCTTTTATAAAAACAAGTATAGAAACAGGTTATTTTTTAAATTTTACCGTGAAATTTTACAAAATGTAATACAATCTTCAACCTGGTGGCTGGTGAATAGATCTTTCACGCCTGTACCGTTGAGCTAAAGTCCATTTCTGGTTATGAACCTAAGAGGAGCAACTTTAAAGATATCTACCATGAAAATTCTGCAAGTCATTTCTCGAACCTAATATGTATAAAGTAAAAAAAAAAAATCGAAGTTAATTCGAGTGAAGCTGTGCTTTCACTTGTGCGTATTTTAAAATCCGCAATCCACCTTTCCCTGCAACGGAAAAGGCGGTGTCTAATTTGCCCTAAAAAAAAGAGATGTCTTAGCGAGTCAACCCGGATTGGGATTCCTCCCATCTAAGACCCCTTAAATTCGAGCTGACCCGCAAATATTTTCCACGCCCTATCCTTAAAAAAATTATTAATATTGTCGAAAATAAAGAGCTGCAGTTCAAAAATAAAAGAAATCTTAGGGGGTCAATTTGGATTTTGGTTATTCTTATCAAGGACCCCCTAAAATTGAGTTGACCCGTTCGAATTTTCACTACTGCTCTTAAAAAAATTTTAATATCGTCGAAAATAAAGTGCTATGGGTCAGTGTAAAAATGAACGAAATCTTTGCAAGTGAACATCTTTTCGGCTTCCTGTCTTAAAGCACGACTTCATCCCCAGCTGTCGCACTAAAATTCTGAACCCGCTACGTTAAAAAAAAAAAAAAAAAAAAAAAAAAAAGAAACGAAAATTTTGTAAAAATTAGAACTTTTACAAGTAAGCTGATTTGGGTTTTACCCGTCATATTTAAATTTATCATCGTTTTCTTACTTTTTCATCTCCCGAACCGACCACTTCACCAGTTTTGGTTCAATAACAGATTCATACTTAATTCCGTATGAGAGATGACATACATGTTGGGTACCGGAAAATCTTCGAACATTTATATTAATTAACTATTTTATTTGCCACTTACATCAAAATTAAAAAACCACGGGTCTACCATTCCTTCGAAATTTAGCCAGCCCAGAAGCTCTGAAAAATGAAACAGTCAATATTGCTGACTATGTCTGGCAGTAATATATCTTTTTCCCACAAATACTCTGAAAAGGTGTTGACCTCCAAAAGTTTGTTGAATTTCTGGCCAAATTCAAAGCCCGCGTGATTGGTGTTGATGGCCATGATTGTATTAAAAAAAAAAGAAAGAAAAAAATTATTACGAATCTGAAAATAATTTTAGCGGGTCGGCTCGGATCTAAGCGGTCTTTGATGTGAGGATCCCTAATCATGATTCTAAAGAGTTTTTTAACGGCAGGGGAATGGAAATAAGTTCATCTAATAATGAGGACGCCTGGAATAGAGACGTTTACCCAGGAGCTCCTTCCTAATCACCTTTTTTAAAGGAACCCGTATCCGGACCAACCCCCTAAATTTTCCTTCAATTTCAGACCCGCTAAAATTCACAAATTCACTTTCAATTTTACAACTTGATCTTAATATTTTTTTAAGGATCAGGGGTTCCTGGATGGGGGAACGAGAAACCGTGCTGGATCCGCTAAAATTTCCGTATCCCCCTTTTAACCATAATTACCATCATCCATTCATTTTTCGACATTTTTGGGGGTGGAAATTTTTTGCGGAACAGCTCAAATTTCTAGGTGGTACTTGATGGGAGGAACCCGAATCTGGAATGACCCGCTAAGGTATCTTTTTTTTTTGAGCTTAGACCCCATTATTGGAAAATGTATTATGTTACAAAGGTCGGTCTATTTCTCCCCCCGCCCCCCTCCTCCCTAAAATTGCTATCATAATTTTTTTTTTTTTAATTCTTAAGATCTTTTATATCCTTCTTGCTATGTCTACACCTAGTGGTTCTCATCGTCGATGATTATCATAGTCGACGACAGTCACAGTGTGTGATATGATGGCAGTCCGTCCAAATATATATATTTAGACGGATAGCCATCATATCACAAACTGTGATTGTCGTCGACTATGATAACCATCGACGATGACAACCACTAGGTGTAGACATAGCATCTGAAAGCAACCGCTGGAATTTTTTTTTTATACAGCCAGAAACGCCTTTAGAGGAAAAAGCAATTACAGGTTTTCTGGCTCAGAAATGCTTCACCAAAATTGCTCTTGACGTCCGATATAATTAGAAACCTTCTAAGACCCTCACAGCGCTTCCACCAAAATAATTTTGTGTCAAAACCCCTTTTAACTTTCAATATCACAATTCACATTCTTATTTATAGTTATATTTTATTTTCTTCGGATAACGGAAATATTAAAAAAATACATAAACCCCGAATTTAAAACTTTCTTGTTATGTTTAATTGCTTTCAACGTATTTACGTTGAATTTTTCAGAATGGGGCTAAGCTAATTTCGACGAAAGGCCAGCTCAAAAAAGAGCGGCATCCAATTTCGCCGATATTTGCATATGTGGGTGGTTCTAAAAAAACCGTACCATCACAAAGTCGATTTTTTTCTATCAAAAAGGAACGATTTGTTTGTAAACATTACAGAAAGTTGGTAATGAATTTTACTTAGCCATTAAAAAATTTGGCGCTAATTTCAGTTTTGTTTAAAATTTTAATAAGTCCATATATTTTACTTCGTAAATCTTCTATCCATTTTTCAACCTTTCTTAATCGTTCATTTTTCATTTTTTTTTTTTTTTTTTTTATCAACTAAAATATTTAATATTGTTAATTAAAAACAAACTCGTTTCACTTTGTAGTGTTCTTAAATTTAAATTTTGAATTTTTAAAGACCGAAAAAATCAAATAGCCAACTTCTGTAAAATGTCAACAAACAGTTATCGTGGCGGTACCCGTGGCGGAGAAATTCAAAGACAAGCTTTTGCATAAGTAAATCCAATAATAAATGTGAGTTTAAATATTTTAAAAATTAAAATGAAATCTTTCTTTAACTTTATTTCGATATTACATTTTAAAATTTTTTCAAATTCCCTTTTTATATAAAAAAACGCCGTGGCGGTAAAAAAAAGCGGAGTGCTGACCGTGGCGGAGCCGTGATGTGAACCGATACTTGGTCAAGTTTTTCGTGAAAAAACGTTATTAAAAATTTTTTTTAAAATTTAAATGATGGGAAACCGTTGTCTAAGAAGTAAAACTTTAATTTAAAACAAAAAAGAACCGGGAATATTTTCGTTTTTGTTAGACAATTTGCGATAATCTGACTCTGACTTGAAAGGTACGGATTTTTTAGAACCACCCATGTGCAGACCAAACCATGAGTAAGTTGACAAATATGATATATGCAAAATGAAACTGATAGGTAAAAAGAGACACCTAAAAGAGTGAATGAAAATCAGTACTTAAATCATATTGCTTAACATATATATTAATTGAAATTTTTAAACTTTTTCTTCTGCGTTTTAAGGTTTCAGACCTCGAACTTGGTCCCTAAAAGTCCCTAAAGTCCATATTTTTCAAAGAAGCCTTAAAAGTCCTTAAATTCGAAAAATAGTACCTAAAAGTCCATAATTTTTGAATTTGCATCCCGCTTACGAACAATTTCTTACCGTTTATAATAAAGAACAAGATATTATTATGAAGCAAAAGTTTTAAAAAAATTTAATAGGAAAAAAAAAAAAAAATTTTTTTTTTCTTTTTGCTAGAATTTAAAAGTTTTTAAGTCATGTCACAAACCTTTAAAATCAATCAACCAGAGGAAGGCGCCTAAAATAAAAATAAAAAAAACTGACTAGTTTTAGGCTGCTTTTGTGTTCTAAAAAAGGTCCTTAAGTTTCATGTTTTCGGTCCCTAAAGTTCCTAAATTTCAGACCAGAAACCGGTTCGAGGCCTGAGGTTTGTAAAAATCTGACCAGTTTTCCAGCATCGGCACTAAGTCACCTAAAAAAACGGCAAAAAAATACAATAAATAAAGAAATAAATAAAAAAAATAATAATAATAAAATGGCGCAAAAACAAGTGACGTCACAGAACGATGACGTAGAAAACGGAGGGGAAGGCAAGTGGAGTAGTGAGATCTAGACGTCTCGTATAAAACTAATATGAAATCTAGACGTCTCGTATAAAACTAATTGTCAACCGTGTTTTATTTGTTAAAAAGTGTCATGATCAATGTAAATTAATCAATGTATTATTAAGTTTAAATAAATGAATATATTTAAAAAAAAAAAAAAAAAAAAAAAAAAAACCGAAAACATTAACCAGTTTAGGTTAGCTCAAAAAATCTAGAACCACGGAGGAAAACTACCAATCAAAAAGCAGCATGGTTATGTATGGGAATCGCGAGTCGCGACTCTCTCCTTCTAGGCTCTCTATAGGTTGTGTATGTTGTGATCGTTTTTCGTTTATAATCGGGGACAAAATTAATTATAATTATTGAATTTAATAAATATATTCTTAGTTAACGTTTGTGACGCGAGTGCATACCAAGAATTTGATTCGGGGTGGTTATTTATCCATAAAAAACCAGAATAACAAAACAACCGGAATTGTTTACATTTCAACAGATGAATTTCGTTTAATATATTTCCAAAAATTTTACGAAATCAGCGTTGGTACGATGTGCATTATGAAAGATAAAAACTTAAGTAATACTGTAGGTGTTCATGAAAAAAAAAAAAATTTAATTCATCTTTTGGGATGAAAATTATGTTTCAAAAAAATCAGCATATACCTCGATCATGAGATGCATGTATAGCTCAACCTTGATCAGCAACACTTAATTCAGATAAGTATTTCATTGGTTATACTTTTTTTCCCTGCTAATCCTTCCCAAGATTTTGATTCTTTGTGTTTGTATATTTTTAGGTGTTCAATAAACAGGGCAGCAGGCACCATGTAAACCTATCTCAGAGTCAGCATGTACGGAAACCAGATGGTATGCACATAGAAAAAAAAAATCAATTAAAATGTTTTAAGCAACAATTGTACTTCAAGTAGCAAAGAGAGATTGTGTTATGACGAAGTGGAAGCTGTGGAAAACTGCCCGTCCTTGGAAATCAAATAATCGTATGAAAAAAAAAAATGGCTATTTAGGATTACTTCAGCAAAATAAATGAAATAGGGTTTCTATCAGTGTTAGCTAACAGCCAGGTTGAGTTTTTATTAATTTTTATTTGTCTGAATCATTATCGTCTATGGCATTCTAATTTTTGATCCTTTGCTTTTGACATAATACCTTTACATTTTTGCAGTGACCCTAATAATACCGTATGCAGTATTTTGAATTTTTTTTTTTTTATATTCAAGATTTTTTTTAAAAGCATTTTTATAACTTTTTTTTATAATTAAACTAGTCGCTCCGCGTCAGGGGCGAAGCCCCTGCACCCTGTTCGGAGTAACAGCTTTATGTAAAGTAAAATATTTTATATCAAACGTACCGTAGATTGGGGTGAAGTTGAAAGGTGGGGTGAAGTTGAAAGGAAATTCCGAAAACAATTTAAGGTTTATTTTTGGCACTAAAAATAAAAATTTTTTGTTTTATTAAGTAGATATCGTTTACTGGATACTTATGTAGTATAAATGTGAAAGCTGCGAATTCTTATCTATTTTAGCATCTATTCTTGTTTAACTTTTGTGCGGATGACAAAAATGGCAACTTTTTGGTAGTTTCGAAACTTTTACTTCTGCTAGTGCTTTTTAATTTCTTCAGAAATTTTAAAGCCCTTTTATTCGACGTGAAATATTCTTATCTTTTTATTTCGTTACAAAAAATCAGTATATTTGCTTTCAGGCTTTGATAATCACAGCTTTTTTGAAAAATTTTTGATTTTAAGAGAGACATGGGGTGAAGTGGAAAGGTCGCAGACTTAAAGCTTTTGCCAAATTTTGCTTCTGGAAAACATTTCCTGGGTGCTGTTTTGGAAATTAAGGCAAGAGAGCAAATAAACAATCCGAAAATTCCGATTCTTTCCTTCTTTTCAAAGGTTTAGAGGAAATTAGCTTTAATTCCTGTACAGTTTGACTTCAAATATGGGGTGAAGTTGAAAGCTAACATTGTTTGGCTTTCGAGGACCAACAAGGATTAATTGCACGTGAAATATATTACTATCCGTCATTATAATTGTTTGAAATACAATTTTAAGTAAAATTGGGCGTTTCGAAGGGCCCAAATGGAAAAAATAAAACAGCTTTCAACTTCACCCCACCGTGGGGTGAAGTTGAAAAGAAGGGGTTTTTAATTTTTTTCGAGCTTTCGAAAAAGTAAAAAAAAATTGAAATTCTCGGGATTAAAACTTCTAGTGGAGACCCAAATTTTAAAAAAAATTTGAAGAAAAAATAATTATTAATAAAGATTTTATGAGCAAGTAAACTCCAAAATCTTTCAACTTCACCCCAATCTACGGTACAAAAAAAGTTTAATTCTTTTTCAAATAGTCAAAAATTTTTCCTGCAATGCAAATTTTAATTTTCACCGGGAAATTAATCTTTTACAACTCTTTTTTTTCGTTGCGTACAACCGGACACGGGACTTCACTTTTATATATATAGAATATAGATATAGATATAGATATGAATAAATGTTTTTTCTTTGGATTTGCAATTTAGTGAAATGATTTATTATTTAAGTAAGGTAAAGGCACCAATTATCGGGACACCTAATTTTGACTCTCAAATGCCGATATGCATATTTAGCTTATACTCTGCCGATATTAGGTGGTATGCCGATAATAAGTGCCATTACCTTGTCTACCTATCCCTCATTTATACATAATTTATAAATAATTTACTAATGTATAAATTATTATTTTTTTTTTTTTAAATTGAGATTTACAATGGGCGTCAGCATTTGACAGACTCTTTTTCCCGTGACATGCTGACTTCATGTTTGAATGGCGATTGGAAGAAGGTTTATATATAACGCGGCGATAGGGCTCCAGGTCCTGTAAAAGCCAGGTGTGTGTGTGTGTAAACACCCCAGATATTTAAAAGAATGGCGCGTTCAATTTCTTCACCGGCAAGAAATATGCGCGCATCAACTACCTCTCTGTTAACTACCATAAACTTGGTCTTATAACGTTTATTTTCAATCTTAAAGTCGGAATGCGCATCGTTAGAAGTTACGTTCTCCCAGTGCTTTTGTATAAGGCACGAAGGTTGGACTTAACAAAGACGATACCGGTAGGGAGGAAAATCGAAGCGTTTGAGATGTGGCTGTATCGCCGCATGCTCCGAATTACGTGGAGCGATAGGGTGAGTAATGTCAAGGTCTTGAATCGTATGGGTAAGCAGGTAGAAGTGCTATACGATATCTAGCGTCGGAAACTCGAATATTTCGCCCACGTAATGCGCAGTACGAAACCACTAGTGATGGAAGGCCAGATTGAGGCAGACGGGAACCGGGTAAACGAAGAACGTCCTGGCTCAAGAATTTGAGAGATCGGTTTGGAGTTGACTCCATTTCCCTTTTCCATGCGGCTGCCTCGAAGGTGTGGATCGCTATGATGATCGCCAATTTCCGCCGCGGAGCGCAATTGCCATCTAGAAAAATGCCATCTAGATGGCATTTGAAAGAAAAAGAAAGTAGTCATTCACACAAACTTTTCTCGTTTTTTATTATTTAGCGCTGATAAAACGAAATCGTTTTTCTCCTACTGCATTCAAAACTTTTGTTTAAATTTCGTTTTCTCTTATTTTCAAAACATTTTCCAAAAATTGATTGACTCTGTCCTCTTCAACTTCGTAATCATGAACTAGTTGATCCTGTTCTAAGGACCCCAAATATAAAATTCTATCTCTGATTTCATTTGGGGTCCGATATCGTAATTGGGGTGTAGTACGTCTCAACCTTTTGGCAACTGAATAAATATTTCCATAACTTGATGTTCCTAAAATGATGGCCTTGTCTTCAATGTACCTCCATTATCATATTTCCGTGGTATAACCCAATAAGTATTTCTTTGTCTCTTTCGCTTATAATGTCATTCAATAGATCAGGGTTTTTCATTAAAACACGAAATTTATTTTTTAGCGCTGTTGGCCTCCTGAGTATTCCAGTTTCCGTTACTCTGATCAAATCTTCAAAAAAATTATCATTTTTTAATTTAACTTCACGCGGGTCCCAGTCTAATATTTGATCAATGTATTCTCTCAATTCTCGAGTAGTGTATCTCGGCGGCATTAATAATTTTTGATAATCCAAATAATCTATATCTATAAAGGAGTAAGTCCTCACTCACTGAATTGCACCAAAAATCGGGGGATGGTCCTAAAAATCTGAAACTTGGCATGGAGGTAGGGTATTGGGGGTAGAGTCCAACAAAAATATTTCCGGGGGGCCAGCCCCCCAAAATGGGGCCCCCTGCAAAATTTTTGTAATTATACGGAAAAAACAATTTTAAAAGCGTTGCAAGGAGGTAGACTCCAACAAAATTGTTTTGGGGTGGCCAGCCCCCCTCCCCGGGGGTCAGCCCCCCAAAATGGGGCCCCCTGCAAAATTTTGTAATTATACGGAAAAAACAATTTTAAAAGCGTTGCAAGGAGGTAGACTCCAACAAAATTGTTTTAGGGGGCCAGCCCCCCCCCCCCTCCCCCCAAAAAAAAACCGATTGAAACGTTGCAGTTCCAGAAAATGGGGCCCAAGCCTAAGTTAAAAGTCACGGTCAGTGGCGTTATACCGATGAGTTCTTTGCGACGATTTTTTGATCCGGTGAAACTACCCACCGGTTGTCTATCAGCCTCTTTGTAAAAAAGCAAATAAATAAATCTATAGCTATAAATGCGTAAGTCCTCACTCACTGAACTGCACCAAAGATCGGGGGATGGTCCTAAAAATCTGAAACTTTGCATGGAGGTAGGGGATTAAGGGTAGAGTCCAACAAGATCATTTCCGAAGGCCAACCCCCAAAAAAGGGCCCCCCTGTGGCATTTTTGTAATTATTACGGCTTTTTGCAGGGAGCTAGGGTATTGAGAGGGGAGTCCAACGAAAACATTCTGGGGGTCAGCCCCCCAAAAAGGGGGCCCCTGCGACATTTTTGTAATTTATTGAAAATTATGTTTGAATACAAGGTTTTTCCAGGTTTTTGAGGTTTTCAAGGTTCAATTTCAAAATTTTCAAAATTTGAAACGTTGCAGGGACGTAGGATACTGAGGGAGTTCCGAAAAGGGGTCCAATTACCTCCAGTTCCCCTTCCAAAAAAAACCTCAGTCCCCTACTTCCCACCAAAACCAGCTTCCTCCCTTACTTCTCCCGTAAGGCTCCAGTTTATCTACACTGTATTACTCGAGGTAGGGTATTGGGGGTAGAGTCCAACGAAATTATTTCCGGGGGGGGGGGGGGGCAAACCAAAAAGGAGCCCGTGTGTCATTTTTTTAAATTATACGGACGGTAAAAATTTAAAAAAATTTGAACCATTGCAGGGAGATAGGATACTGAGGGAGTTCCGAAAAAGGGGTCCAACCTCCTCCAGTTCCCCTTCCAAAAAACCACGCAGCCCTCCCACCCCCCCTTCCAAACCGACTTATCTACTTCTCCCGTAGGGCTCCCGTTTATCTAAACTGTATGGCGTTGGTTACATTACACGAAAATTTTTGTTTGATGAGTTTCAAAAATTTTTTCTCGATGAAAGTGTTTACACTCGATGATGTTCGAAATGTTTGATGATGTTTGACGTTATTTTTGGGGTGGTATTATATTAATATGGGTACTCGGCCAATGATATATGTATTTTCCCATTATTTAAAAAATATAATACAACCCCAAAAATAACGTCAAACATCATCAAACATTTCGAACATCATCGAAACTTTTCAAACATGTTCGAAAAGTGTAAACACTTTCATCGAGAAAAAATTTTTGAAACTCTTCGAACAAAAATTTTCGTGTAATGTAACCAACGCCTATTCCTCGACATAGGGTATTGGGGGTAGAATCTAACGAAATTATTTCCGCTGAATCAATCCAAAAAGGGCCCCCTGAGGCATTTATCTAATTATACTGACGGAAAAAATTTGAAAAATTTGAAACCTTGCAGGGAGATAGGATACTAGGAAAGTTCCCAACCACCTCCAGTACCCCTTCCAAAAAAAACCACACAGTCCTTACCCCCCCCCCCCCCAAAATGGCTTCGTCCATCGCCAAATGGCTTCGTCAATAACGGCATGATTCGCGAGGGTGATGTACTTTGTAAATGAACAATTTTGCAAAAACTTGGAGTTATCAGGATTTACCAGCATATTACACACGGTAGAACAATAATTTTAAAAAATAAAAGCGGGGAAAAGACGTTATTGGTTATCCTGGAACTAAAAAACCCACGTTTTCGGTACAGTTTACACAGTCCACCCCAACAATGCCGAATGTTTTTACCTTAGTATATTGCTACACTATGTCCCAGGCCCGACTTCTTTCGAATATTTAAAATCGGTTAACTCAGTTATTCAACCAACGTTCCAGACCACTTGCAAAGCACTAGGATTTCTCGAGGACGACAATCATTTACACTTTGCATTAAAAGGCACAGCTTTAACTGCTTCAGCATTTAAGTTGAAAAATTTGCTTGCTATCATGCTGTTATTCGGTAATATTTCAGAACCCTTAAAACTTTGGGAAAAATACAAATCCCATTTTTCAAAAGATATTTTAAACAAAGCTAGAAACAAAACGTCGGATCAGAACCATAGGGTCCCAAATAGGTCCCCCCCCCCCCCCAAAAAAATTGAGATTTTTATGCCAAAGGTTGTCTTTTACTTTAGACTTATCGTCTATGAAAGGAAAATTTTTAATTTTGGTTTTTGGCTGAGATATGCGCAAAAAACGTGATTTGGAACCTTATGGCACCAACAATTTCTCAATAAGATTTCATTTAGAACCTTACGGAATTTTGTTCCTCCTCCTAAATGTAAGTGCTTGACTTTCGAATTTACATATTTGGTTTCCTTTGGCCTTGCTTGAACAAATAAAAGTTAAACAAAAAATTAAAATTGGTTAGGGCTTGAATTACAGCCATTTTTGATTTAGAACCTTATGGCACTGAGTTTATTTGCGAGTTTATTTTTTTTTTTTAATAACATAATAACTGAATTAGTACATAAAAATTTAAAAATAACTTTAACCAACTGGGCAGCAAAAGCATAACTTTTAAAAACGCTCTCCTGTAAAATTTACATGTTACCGATTTGGAACCCTATGGTTCTGAGGCGACGAAAAGTTGCAATTTCGATATGCAGACCACGGATGACATTTATAACGAAACTCTGATAATAATTGAAGATTTACTTTCATCATTAGGAGGCAAAACTCTCAAAGAATACGGTATATAATTCGGGAAAGCACAATGTCTCGGTATATTGATCAAAAACGTAGAAGAACTCATTTCTACTGTTTATCCAGAAACACAATCATTAAATTCTAAAGACATTTCGTGGCTAAGAGAAAAAGAAGTCCTTGCTCCTAAAAATATGACCGTTGCTAAGGGAGCGTTCAAGTATTACGTAAGAACCGAAAGGGGGGGAGGGGGAACTTGAAATTCTTACAATTTCTTACATGGGGAAGGGGGGAGTTTGGAAAATCTTACGTAAGAATACCCATTACAACTTATTGCTCAGAATTTTTTTAATTTCAAAAAATTAAGTGGTTTTAACTTTTTTTCGAATGCCTAAAGTAGAAAATGTGGAAAGTTTTTTCCAAAAAATTTTAAGAAATAAAAATTTATTTTTTGACGACATTTTGTGCCAATTGCTAGGGATATGAGTATGAACTACATATCTAGATTTAAGAAAAATATTACTCCAATATAAAATTGGCGTCAAAGAGAGGGGGGGGGGGTTGGTTCACGAAAATCTTACGTAATATAATACGGGGGTCAAAGAAATCTTACTAATGATTACAAAGGGGGGGGGGGGGGGGGAAGCTGATTGCAAAAAAGCTGATTTCGAGTGTTTATCCAGATATACAATCCCTTAATTCTAAAGACATTTCGTGGCTAAAAGAAAGAGCAATTCTTGCTCCTAAAAATAAAATTGTTGCTATTTTAAATGATCTCATTTTAAATAAATTTTAGGGAGAGGAACGCGAATACCTTTCGTTTGATACCACCGCGCTAGAAGACGACGCTGTACAGTTTCCTACTGAATTACTAAACCAAACAACTCCATCGGGAATGCCTCCACACAAATTAAAATTGAAAGTTGGATCACCGATTATACTATTAAGAAATCATAAACCTTCTAAACTTTGCAACGGCACAAGACTACGTATAACTTCCCTTCGCCCAAACGTCATCGAGGCTATAATATTTTCTGGAGTAGGTTCAGGAGAAACAGTTTTTATTCCCAGAATACCAATGATGACATCGAGCGATGACAATATTGTCTTTAAAAAATGTCAATTTCCTGTAAAATTATGTTTTGCAATGACCATCAATAAATCACAGGGCCAATCTCTTACGATTGCAGGCATTGATCTGAGGCAAGACTGTTTTTCGCACGGTCAATTGTACGTTGCCTGTTCCACAGTTAGCGATTCAAAAACCTGTACATTTTATCACCTGGAGGCAAAGCATTGAACGTTGTTTACAAAGAAGCTTTATCATCTTGAAAGTTATTCAAACTCATATGACACAAAACAGCAAGTGCTAGCGCATCGGAGCGTATATTAGAGCAAATGCGCGCGCGCGAAGCGCGCGTCGCAAAGAACTAAATGCTAGTACAATATAAAGAAATATTCAAAAATGTAAAATATAAACCTGAATAAATAAATAAATAAATCTTGTTTATAAATTTAAATAGAGAGCCTAGAAGGAGAGAGCCGACAACATAATGAGAGGTCTCTGATTGGTCGGGACGGAACGTGGTACTAGAAATTCAATTAACCTCAACCTGTAGTCGGTTGGTTTTGTTTACATACAGTTTGTTTATTTTTTTTTAAGAGTATGCTGCAGCGTGGCAGCAGACAAATCGTATTTTTCGATTTGAGAGAAAACGAAGACAGGTACTGTTATGATCTTTAGGATGCTCACGATATAAATGAATATCACTTCATAGCTTCTATACAATATATTTACATGATGAGAAGTATAATACAAAGATGATAAGATGACTAATGAATGACTAATACTAGAAGGCGCTGTAATGTGTTAGTTCTATCCTTTGACTAGGTTCCTTTGACTAGTGTCCTTTGATACTCATTACAACTCCTTTTTTTTTTTTTTTTTTTTTTTGAACGGCCGTTATCTTAAATCTAGGTAAAAAAATCCGAAATAAACATTGTCACATAAATTGAAACAATACATAGAATTAAACATAAAAAATAAGAGAAAAAAATAATGGTTTGAGAAAAAAAAAATGTTAACCTACAAACTAAGGTACCTTTCCTAAATACTAAGTTTATTTTATTGTAACACATAAGGTTTGTTCGGACTTCCAGTTCGGAATCGGTTCGGAATCTATTCGGAATCAGATTACTGCGCATGCGCTAAGTTCTGAACCAGTTCGGAACATGAAGCAGAGTGAAAACGCTTCTTGTGTAGTTCAGTTTTTTTTTCGCGGTTTTTTTGAAAATATGAAAGTGGCCAGTAAGTTTTTTTTTTTCTTTTGATAAAAATCAAAATTTACCAAATTCATTAATAATTCTGCACGTCAGAGCCAAAAAGTTCAATATGCAAATTAAAGATGGCCGTTTGTTATGGGTAAACAACGTTTAGCGGACATCTTTAATTTGCATATTGAACCTTTTGGCTCTGACGTACAGAATTATATTAAATAAAAATTATCTTATTATCTTTATTTTTTATTAAAAATTATTTTTTGTTATCTTTATCTTTTTATTAATTTTTAATTTTTTTTCTTAATTAAAATAAAAATTATTAAAATTTTGTAGGATGGCCGAGCGGGAATAAAGAAAAGTCGGGGGTTTTGAAAACAATCGGAAAAGGCTTCGACCCTACCGGACCAGCATGACCGAAAATACTGGCAAAGACTCGAATATGTCCTCGGTATTATATAAGAGATCGAAATAGGATGTTTTGATAAAATATCAAAACATCCTATGCCGATCCGAATCGAGGGCATATTTGATACTAGTTTGCAGGCCTACAAGGTCGGTTGTGTTTTGAAAGGTAAAAGTGGGAAATGAGCGAAACTCATATCCCACAATTCCAGGGGGCAAAAACACAACCAGCCTTGGCGTTGTGCAAACTCAGATGGTGGTCAGATAAAATCGAAGCAAACAAATAACGTATATTGAATAAAAATGAAAAAAACAACAATAACAATAACAGAAAAAATCGTAAACCAGGAAGTACAAGAAAAAAAAAAATTAAAATAATAACAGTGAAAACAAAAATTTCGCTGACAATGCATTAGGAATAATACCAAAAAAAAAATTAAAAAGATGGCATGGACCATCATAATGCTACTCAAGCCGATTTTACGCTCAGAAGTTGCTAAACTTCCTGAGGGATTGTTTTTCGACCTTTACTGGTCTAGATCTGCTGTGTTTTAATTTTCGGCAACCTGGACGAAAGAAAGTTAAAAGACTTTAAACTTCCAGGACACAACAGTCTTGATAAGCCTAAGGGCCTATCCGGGTATTTTGCCCTAACACCGCAGCCTGTTTTCTTATTATTCGGTGCAGTATGGCTGCCTGCCCGGATTTTTTATCGACCTTTTCTGGTCTAGCTCCGTTGTATTTGGCTTAAATAAGCCGGGTGTGGTTCTTCACCACGTACAACGGGCTGAGATCGAACAGAGGCTAGAGTCCCAATCCTCTGCAGAACATTATTTTACGCGATGCTCGATCCCTGCAGATTACTCTGCTGGTTTTGCAGAAATCTGCCAATGCTAAGATTCCCTTATTTATTCTGTTTTAGTCGGAAAAAAGGCGGCTCGTCTTTCTGTACTGCTGCAGCACTAAATACATTTATCTCTTAATCACAATATCAACAACTGACAGCCAGCAAGAATCCTTAGAGCACCAAATAAACCATACACTACACATCTCTTTCCCGACCAAAAGGAATAAATAGTTTAACATACCTTCTAACTTAACATTGCAGATTTCTGATCCGATATCGTAGACCCATTATTTAAAACCAATTTCTTTTTTCCTTTGTAGCATTATGATAGTGCAAACCAGCATCCAAGAAATAAAAATATACATCCAAAAATCCTAAATGCGTTGACATCATAAAACAATTTTTTACAGTTGAGTTTCCTTAAAAAGAAAAGAACATTCAAAGAAAAAAAATTTATAAAAAAAATGTGATGTCGGTCAAAAAATAAATAAAAAAAAAATTAAAGTCGGCAGGATCGAATAATGAATAAAAAAAAATCAAGGTCGTTAACATATAATAAAATGATTTGCTTATTCAGCAAACCGTCTTATTATGCATATGACCGTTTTACGCGACGCGAAGAAAAAAAAAAAGGAAATAAAAATTGAAAATTTTAGTCTTTCGGCTCTTCGGGGGAACGACCGAAAGTTTTAGCGCTGTTACCAAAAATGTAGGGACCGTTTTCCCCAAAAATTAAAAATAATTTTGGGGCCCACCGCCATCACCAAAATGTAGGATGGCCGAGCGGGAATAAAGAAAAGTCGGGGGTTTTGAAAACAATCGGAAAAGGCTTCGACCCTACCGGACCAGCATGACCGAAAATACTGGCAAAGACTCGAATATGTCCTCGCTATTATATAGGAGATCGAAATAGGATGTTTTGATAAAATATCAAAACATCCTATGCCGATCCGAATCGAGGGCATATTTGATACTAGTTTGCAGGCCTACAAGGTCGGTTGTGTTTTGAAAGGTAAAAGTGGGAAATGAGCGAAACTCATATCCCACAATTTTTTGATTTTGATAAAAAAATTCAATAATTTTTGTGAATGTTTAACAAGATAATAAATAAGAACATATACATGTAACTAAAAAAAAAAAAAAAGAAAAAAAAAAAATATTGAGCAGATTAAAAAGTTTCGTAAAAGACTTGAAGCACGATAAATTGGAATAATGGAAAAAATAGCGGGAAAAATTTTAAAAAAAAGTGTTTGTGCGCATGCGCAACAATCCTACACTTTTTACACCTCCTTTTGACCTGGGACTGAAAGGACTGGTTCGGAACTAGTCCTCAGCGTGAGTACCCAGTGAA
The DNA here is from genome assembly GCA_037577465.1 of Liposcelis bostrychophila. NCBI lineage: Eukaryota > Metazoa > Arthropoda > Insecta > Psocodea > Liposcelididae > Liposcelis > Liposcelis bostrychophila. The sequence goes on from CM075215.1 coordinate 2,731,784, forward strand.
TTCAATTTTATATTTACGTATAAATTTCCATATGTTTCCATACTTTTCTGTGTAAAAGTATACATCTGGTCGAAATTTTTCTGCCACGCCCCCCCTGACGTATGTATAAATATACTCGGGGATAATTTCCGAAATGAATATAAATATCCATACAATAAGTTTACGTGAGTATACATATACCAAACCACCTTCGGTCACGCCCCCCCCGACGTATGTAAAAGTATAAGACGTATGTAAAAATATACGTAACGAAATAAATTAAATTTAAAAAAAGGTTGAACTAAATGATTTCATTCTATTCATTTTTTAGATTTATAGATTAATTAATCAGATATTAGCCTACCTGATTGAAAAATTAATGAGCAAATAAATGTATGATGATTCGGGAATATTCGGTATCGGTCGGTATGTTTCCGACATTTTGTTTTTGATCTTCAGTTTGCGGGTTTCTTTCGGTTCCAAATGATTATTAAAGATAATTATAGTAATTACGACAGTAATTAATTTTCTAGTGCTTTCTTAGCTTTACTATCACTTTCACAGGGAATATAAAATTGTCATGGGTAATAAATCCAGGATTTGGATCATCCAGATAAGTATACTTTAATTCTTTTTGTCATTTTGAAAACCTAACCTCAAAAATCTAATCAATCCATGTGTTTTTCCTTTTCTTTTTTTTTTTTTTTTTTTTTCCTTAAAATATTTTCGAGTCCCTCTGGTGTATTCTTTTACTGAACATACTCCGGGTTCCCTCTTTAATTCATATACCAAGAAGCTCAACTGAGAGAATTACATCCCCCCTGCCTTAAAGCAGTCTCTAATTTGTTGGAAAAATTAAAAATTAAATTATTTTTCGCCACAGATTTTATCAAGGATGTCAGCAATGAACCACTTTGGTTCAGCTGGTTAAACTCTTTTAATGGGAAACATTGATTTTTTGTGCCTTTTTGTATTTTTCAGAATTCACCTATTAGGCGGCTACTGGGAGGAATTAGATCCTGAGTCCCTGTCAACCAAAAAAATTAGTGAGAAAAGGTTTTCTTTGCTTTTTCATAATAAAACAAGAGAAGCAGGTACGTTGACAGATTTAAAAGCAAAAAGATTTTTAATTAATATTTTTCTTTCCCCTTTTCTTTGAAAATAAAGATCTGACGGTGAAGCTTCAAGAAGTTGGAAACAATAAGCTAGTGATTATTAATTTTTATGCAACTTGATGCGGTCCATGCAAAATGTTGCACCCAAAATCGAAGATTTGGAAAAGCAAAAAGACAAATGTTCTTTTCTGAAATAGATGTTGATGAAAATGAGGATATTACTCAGGAATATGATATCTCAGTGATGCGTATTAAAAATGGAAATAAACTATATGCATTCTCAGGAGCCAATTTTGACAAACTCAGGGAAACGTGTACAGCACAATAACTAATTTACAATATGAAAAGAATTAAGAATTCCAATTATGTCACAGCTTTTTTTTCCTTTTTTTTTACATTGAATTTAATTATTTTGCTGTCTTAAAAAATCATTTGTTTTTAAGAAAAACTTAAATCAGGGAAAGAAACTTTTTTGTGCATATTCTTTGATAAATATGAACTGTTGTCGTTGAATATTTATCAGTATTTTTTTGTTTTAATTTCAAAGTTAAGATTATTCATTTAAAAATTTTTTGAAATCGTTATTAAATGCTTTAAGTTTGATGTTTTAAATGAAAAGTCTTAGACCAGTTGAGTGATGCCTTTTTTTTTTTTTTTTTTTTTTTTTTAATGAAATCAATAAACGTTCAAAAAATATAGGAATCCTATCCTTGGCCCCTTTTTCCCCCCGAGATCTGGAATGCCTGTTTGTACCAAGGTTTTGCCCGCCCCAAGAAAAATCTGAAATGACCCCCCTGGGTTTGTTGTGTTTTGTGAGTAGCATTAAAAAAAAAAAAAAAAGTTAATAAAAATTATTGCCTGTTTTCTGCCAATAATAAATTGCTATTTATGTCTATTTTTTTTCCCTATGAACTGAAAGTATTTGGGAAACTGCAAAAGGGATTTTCTTAACTTTTTTTTATACCAATTTTTATTTGGATTAATAAGGACAGACCTCTTTTGCATTTTCCTTCCTGGATATAAAAAAAAAAAAAAAAAAAAAAAAACGGAAGGGAACCTCTCTTATCCTATCGCTACTACCCATTTACACACTTTTTTTTTTTTTTTTTTTTTTCTTAAAACCGGGTACCCCCCTCGCCCCCAGCCCCTTACCCCCAGGACAGCAGTAAATATTAAGAGGATATTGGGGAACGTCGGATGAATCTGATTCGATGTCCGAATCCCGCAACACTTATCATTTTCCCAAATAATGAAGTTTTATTGGGATGCTGCTGTTAGCTATGTAAAGCAAGATTCCAATAAAACTTCTAAGACCTTCCACAAGGTCCTATTTTGGGAAATGACATAATTAATATAGTGTTGCCTGATTCGGACATTGAATAAGATTTATTCGACTTTCCGTAATATCCTCTTATATTTACTGCTGTCCTGGGGGATAGGGGGCTGTGGGGGGCGAGGGGGGTACCCGGGATTTTTTTTTAAAAAAAAAAAGGTGTATACGTGGGTAGTATACGTACGTATTATGAATGTATACTTTTATAAGGCTGAAAATTCGTATACATGAATGAGTATACTCACGTATACTTATGTTTACATTACGATTCGCTGGGTAGTGATGCCCAGGGACCCGGAAAGTATACTTGGTGTATACAACGGAGTATACTGAATTTCGTGTATACTTATGTATACTTTTACTCATAAGCTAAACATGCATGGGCGCAACCAAAGTATATGGATGTATACATGGAAAAAAAATTATTTTGAATGTATACATCCATATACTTTGGTTGCGCCCATGTGTAGCTTATGAGTAAAAGTATACATAAGTATACACGAAATTCAGTATACTCCGTTGTATACACCAAGTATACTTTCCGGGTCCCTGGGTGTTAATCATATATATTTACATATATTTACCGTATATATATACGTATATATATATATATATATATATATGAAGCTTTTCATTGTATACTTATATATATATACTATATATATACGGTACATTGCACATGTTTTTAATTTTTTCGTAAAACAGATAATATTCTCTGAAATAAACGTTCTAAGTCTGTTTAGAATAAATATTTAAATTAAAAACAGTAAAATAAATGATTTTAAAACGTTTATATTGACCGTAACCAAGGTAAATTCAGAATAGTTTTCAATTTTCGCGCCTAAAGATGGCTGCTTCTACAAAAATGGCTGCCTTAGACCACCGGACCACCATTCATATTTATCAATTGCTAATCATTGATCAACAAGTCAATGACAAATGAAAATGCTTCTTTACCTTGTAATTCATTAAAAAATAATCAAAAAAGCTGTTAAAAATTAAAAATAAGCGAGGAATAATATGTGAAATTCAACCCCAAAAAAAGTACATGTTTAACTTATGGATATATATATATATAAATATATATATATATATTTATATATATATATATATATACCAACGATAAAATATATGGTATATTTAACATCACTACGCAGCGTGAGTGGAAACGCTCACTCGATTGAGTTCCGAACCGGTTCTCGACATGGTGCGAACGACAAATTCGTTGTGCGCATGCGCAGTATACTCCGAACTAGTTCGGGTAGTGATGTTAAATATACCGTATATTTTATCGTTGGTATATATATATATATATATATATATATATATATATATTTATATATAATATATCCATAAGTTAAACATGTACTTTTTTTGGGGTTGAATTTCACATATTATTCCTCGCTTATTTTTAATTTTTAACAGCTTTTTTGATTATTTTTTAATGAATTACAAGGTAAAGAAGCATTTTCATTTGTCATTGACTTGTTGATCAATGATTAGCAATTGATAAATATGAATGGTGGTCCGGTGGTCTAAGGCAGCCATTTTTGTAGAAGCAGCCATCTTTAGGCGCGAAAATTGAAAACTATTCTGAATTTACCTTGGTACGGTCAATATAAACGTTTTAAAATCATTTATTTTACTGTTTTTAATTTAAATATTTATTCTAAACAGACTTAGAACGTTCATTTCAGAGAATATTATCTGTTTTACGAAAAAATTAAAAACATGTGCAATGTACCGTATATATATAGTATATATATATAAGTATACAATGAAAAGCTTCATATATATATATATATATATATACGTATATATATACGGTAAATATATGTAAATATATATGATTAACATCACTAAGTTCGGGACTGAAGTCCGAACAAACCTATAATCTCTTTTCAAATGTTCAGGAATGCGACGAATTCGGCCGCTTCGCGACATATTGGCATAATTATGAAATTCATGAACAATGTTCGCTTTTTCATTAATTCTAACCTGTTTTCTGTCTCTGTTACTTTTAACTGTTTTCTTTGTCTGATTATGATTAGAATGAGAAAAGTTTGACAAACCCTTGTCAGATTCAGTCTCAAATGTTGGCTGAGTTTCTGCTCTATCGGTATTTACATTGACATTTGCGTTATCGTCTAATTCCTCATCGTCATCATAAATGACGGGCCTGTCACGTTTATTTGACCTATCTTTGATAATGTGTCGCCTATTACGCTCATACCTTCCTCCTAAATCAGTTTGCACGATATAAGATCGTGGGCGACGGGAATGTTTTTCTACAATATACCCTGTGAGCCATCGATTATTATGCTTTACACGAACTCTTTCACCAGGATTTAGCTCATGTAGTGGCCTAGCGTTTCGATTATAATAAAATGCTTGCCTTGCTTGTTTATCTTTTAGCCGGTTATGAATTTGAGTAAATTTCTTATCTGAGCTAGTAGAGCTTACCCTAGGTAGCAATGACTTAATGCTTCTACTGAACATAAGTTCAGCAGGCGAAGGCAACTTTGCATCTAACGGAGTATTCCTGTACTCTAACAAAGCTAATTGGAAATCTTTACCATCCGCTTCCGCTTTCTTAATTAAATTTTTCATAATTCCTACTTGTTTTTCAATGAAACCGTTACTTTGCGGGTAACGAGGACTGGAGGTTCTAAATTCAAAACCCCACTCGTTAGCAAAATTTTGCATGGGAGTCCTATACTGAGGTCCATTATCTGAAAATAATGATTCGGGGATTCCATATCGACCCATTACTGCTTTTAAATGCTTAATTACGGTTTGAGCTGTGGTGCTGGTTAGCTGTATGACTTCGGGAAATTTCGAAAATTTGTCTACGACCAGAAGAAAATCGCGTGAACCGATTTGAAATAAATCGCTAGCAATGTCCTGCCACGGTTTTACAGGGATTTCACTAAGAATCATGGGTTCTTTTTGGTTCGCTCTTGTCAAATCGGTGCATGTCGGACATGCTGCTACTCTGTCGTGTATCTCCTTATTCATAAAAGGCCAAAAGACTGACTGGCGCGCTCTTAGTTTGGACTTCTCAATACCTAAATGAGGATAATGGATTTGATTTAGTATGTCCTCTCGCATTGACTTTGGAATGACAACCTGTTGATTTTTTAAAATTAAATCATTAAAATGAGTAAGATCTTCTCTGTAAGTAAAGTAAGGTTTGCACTCTTCAGGTACATCCTTGATGGCATTAGGCCAACCTTCTATAATTAATTTCTTTAATTTCTGGAGCGTAATATCCTTTAAAGTTTCAGCTTTCAAGAGTTGTAACTTGGTAGCTGAGGCATTAACTTGCAGTGACTTGACTAGATGTATCTCAATTTCATTTTCGGCTAAGTCTACCGAATCATCAACGAGACTATCTCGAGATAGCGTGTCAGCGATATACATCTCTTTTCCTGGCTTGTACTTTACTATGAGGTCATAGCCCTGTAATTTTAACCTCATGATCTGAAGACATAATGGACATTTCTCAAGTGGCTTTTGAAAAATGTTTTCTAATGGTTTATGGTCGGTTTCCACTGTGAACGTTTTGCCATAAACATATTGGCTGAATCGTTGGCATCCGAATAGGATGGCCAAGCATTCTTTTTCGATTTGAGCATACCCTTGCTGTGTTTCATTTAATGTTTTGGAAGCATAAGCAATAGGACCCTGGTCCTGTAAAAGTACTGCCCCTAACCCTTGACTTGAGCTGTCAACTGAAACAATTATGGGTTTGTTGGGCCTAAAATATTGCAATACAGGGGCTGAAGTAATAATCATCTTGATTTCTTCAAACAATGTCTGTAAACTTGGTGGCCAATAAAATTCAACTTTATTATTGGCTAAAGGCCTAAACGGTGCGGTTTTGTCAGCTAAATGAGGAAAAAATTTGCTCAGGTATGTTAGCATACCTAAAAATCTTTTTAGATCTGCAGAATCTCTTATCTGCATTGCCCTGACTGCTTTGACTTTGTCCTCATCAATCGAGATTCCACTTGCTGACAATGTATGACCTAAAAACTTAATTCTCTGAACCTTAAAATAACATTTCTTTCTATTTAATCTTACACCAACTTCTAAAGCTCTATCTAAAACTTTAAAGAGTCTTTGGTCATGGTCTTCAGGGGATTTCCCTGGAACAAGCTGATCATCTGCAAAATTTTCAGGTAAGCCTTCAATGTCTTGAAAGCATTCACGAATTACCCTTTGAAATATCTCAGCTGAACAATTCAAGCCAAATGGTAAACGAGTGAAACAATACCTTCCAAATGGGGTTTGAAAGGTGGTCAGTTTGCTGGACTCCTCATCTAATCTAATTTGATAATACCCTTTATTGCAGTCTAAGCCACTGAACCACTTTGAGCCTGCTAGTCGGGCAGTTATTGATTCAAAAGTGGGCATCTGATAGTGCTCACGTTTAATTGCTCTGTTGAGCTGCTGTGGATCTAAACATATGCGGATAGATCCATCAGGTTTCTTTACTACTACTATTGGATTGACCCAATCAGTGGGTTCCTCGACTTTCTTTATTACACCTAGTTTCATCATTTTGTTTAATTCTTCTTTTACCTTGTCATGGTATTGCAAAGGAATCTTACGGTTAATACACACCACAGGTTGAACATCTGGTTTCAAAATAAATTTTACTGGGGGTACTTTGATGTCTCCCAGCCCTTCAAAAACCTTGTTGTATTTCTCCGGTAACACAAACGATTGAATTTCATTAACTGCCAATGGCCCTTCTCGTCTAATCAAAAGCTTCATTTTCTTAATATCTGGTAAACCTATAAGAGACGGTACATTAATTTGAGTGGTAACAACATAAGTTATTTCATAATCTTCACAACCAAAAATGCATACTCTTAATCTACAGATACCTGCTACCGGAATGTTTGTTTTATTATAACTCATCAATTCCATGTTCGTTGGCAAAAGTGTCCCTTTACTGGCTTGAAAGTCATGATAGTTTAAAATGCTTGCATCTGCTCCGGTGTCAATTTTCTGCCACATGTACCCATCTGCATTGTAGATAAACATCTTTTCATACCAGGTGTTTTTCCTTGGAGCTGTGTTTCCTATGGTTCCATGGCAATCAACCGATCCTATGAAAAGTGGTGATACACTCAAATCCCTGGCATTAACGGTGTCATTGTGAACTGAAATGCTGTCTGCTGTCACTAAAGTTTCTTCCTCTGAATTGTTAACATTTTCAACTTGATTTATTCTTCCTTTATTATGACCACTTTTAACACTTGTGTTTGTTCCTTCATCCCTTAATTTTATTCGACATTTCCTGATAAAATGATTTTGCTTGTTGCAATATAAACATGTTTTACCAAATGCTGGACATCTTTTGGGTGGATGTTGAAAACCACAATTTCCACAGTCTCCTGTTTGAGATGAATGTTTTTGATTTTCTCCATTTTTGTTGTTATTGTAATAGACTATATTCAAGGTGTAAGTGTAAATTTGCGCGAGCGCCTCCAAGTGGATTTTTTCGGAACTAAATCATTCGGGATTTTTTGTAAACAGTGTATAGGACAGATATTTGAAAACATGGGGAAAAGAAGAAAAAGTAATAATTATTGTTCTGCTTATAATTGCAAATCTTTTTATGAATCTGGAGGAGCAATTTCCATGCATTCTTTCCCTTGTAAGGGTGAAAATCAAGTTAAAATTATTAATAAGTTTGGAGTAGAAGAAGTCGTCGATAGGCATGTGGCATGGATAAAAAAATTAAAAATTGGCAAGGAGGTTTCAAAGAGTATGGTAATATGCTCTTTGCATTTTTCTGAGAAAAATTATAAAACTCGAGGTAAGTTCAACAGGCATCGAACCGTTCTATGCCAAAAAAATTAGGGACTTTAGGGACCAAAATTGGGAAAATTAGGGACCTTTTAGGGACCAAAAACCTTTAATTTTTATTATGTCTAGGCTTGATTTGATCCCTTTACGCCCATTTTTGATTCACTTTGACCCTCACAAAAAAGGCCGAAATTTCATAGAGACCTTTGTTCGGAGGACTTTAAGAATTATGTGGTTAATTTTCCTTCAAAATGGCTAACAAGGCTCAAAAATTTTTGATTTAGCTTTAGCCATTTTTTTAGCCACAATTTTCACCTAAAAATTGCAGTCAAATACATTTCTTTAGTCAGGTTACGACAAGCTTTTTGATATAATTACAACGAAATTTTGCCCTGACAACGATATCACGGCTCAAAATTTTTTTTCCATATTTTAGTTCGGAAGATAGCATTTGAACCAAGGCAGCATACCACTAACTTAAAAACATAGCTCAAAATAAAATAAGACGAAAGGCAATATGGAACAAAAAAAAATGGGTTGAAGTCAAAATTCAAGCTAAAATTCGATTCAAATTTTTCATTTTGGTTTCAAATTTCTTAAAATTATTCTCAAATATTATTTATTTAGGTTTTCGGGTTCATTTTCACTTCCGTCTACTTTTTTTTCTGAACTGCATTGCAATAAATTTTAAACCAAGTTAAGCGAGGCCGAAGGCCGAGCGAAAAATTTTAGAAATTTCGAGAAAAGAGTGACTATTCCTTGAAATTTTAGCATCATTTTCTGATTTAATAAAGTAATCCAAGCATAAAAATTAAAACGAAGAAAAATAGGGACTTTTAGGGACTTTTTTTCAAAATAGGGACTTTTAGGGACTCATGTTAAAAATAGGGACTTTTCCAAAAAAAGGGACCCCGGTTCGATGCCTGAGTTCAACCATAAAATGGAAAAATGTTCTGGTTTTGTTTGGAAATTATTACAATTATATACTGCAGGTTAAAAAAAAAAATTATTCTCAGTTCCAGGTAAAGTCTACAAAAAACTGTATTTAAGACCTGATGCTGTGCCTGATCAGTCTTTACCTGCAACTCCGCAGCATGGATCCTTGAAGAAGAAAAAGGTAGAAAGGCGTAAACTGAAACGTAAACTTTTTGTGGATGATAGTGGCACTGATGAAAAGAACTCAATAATGCAAGATGTGATTTTGTCAGAAGTGGCAGAAGAGCAAAAGAAGGACAGTATAAATGAAGTAAAGGAAGAAAGTGTGGTACATGAACTTTTCCTAAGCACAGATAAAAAAACAGGAACTTGTGATGTTGAAATGCAAACCTGCCGTAAGTACCATGTTGTGATCAGATGAAATGTTTTATAGGCAGTCTGCTAGATGGTTTACATAAATAAGCTTCTTAGATTGAAAAAAAAATTTGAAGTTCTTTTTTATACATAGAAAAACTAAATAATATAAAAATCTTCTTTTGTTTGGAGGGATGAAAATTTATTAATTTTATTGTTGTTTCTGTTCTAGCTGTTCTGTTGGATAAAAAAACTCAGACACTTGGAAGCAGATATGTAAAGCAGATTCTTCAAGAAGACAAAGAACATCAAGTTATTCGACGTTTCATGTCATACGAATTTTTAAACGATGAGGAATTCGAGTATTTTTGTGGAATAAGCAGGAGCCTATTCTGTGGATTATTGGATTTGCTTGATAGGGAGCAATGTTCAAAACTGAAATATTTCGATACAGAGCAGAAGAACACGACGCCAAAAAGAAATTTGAAAAGCATGTCAATAGAAAATCAGCTTCTAATGACTCTTGCAAGATTAAGAAGAGGTTTTTCAGAAGAGGAATTAGCTATATTTTTTCAAGTATCTCAATCGACAGTATCTCGCATTTTAACAACATGGTTTCAGTTTCTTTATTTAGAATTCAAAAAATATTCTGAAATAATGTTCCATTGTGGCAACAATGAAGATATTCCTCATTGCTTTAAACATTTTAAAAACTTAGCAGTAATTATAGACTGCACCGAACTTGAAATAGAAATGTCAAGCCACTTTCAGCAGCAAGGCAACACCTATTCGTCCTACAAGTCTAGGAATACAGTAAAATTTTTAGTGGGAATTAATGTTCACGGCGGAATCAGTTTTGTTAGTGAAGGCTTTGAAGGATGCATTTCTGACAGAGAAATTGTTATAAAATCAGGATTTTTAAATTTTTTAAATGCTAAAGAAACGGTGCTGGCTGATAGAGGATTTACAATCCGAGATGTACTGGATCCGCACGTCGAGAACGACCGAATATTGTAACATTTTCAAAAAGTTTACAATTAAAAAACGAATATGTATATATTTCCCTACTTGTTTACATTTAAGAGTCCCGAATGATTTAGTACTCATAAAAGTCCGCTTGGAGCGCTCTGAATCGTGACGTCACTCTGAATAAAGTCTATTTCTCTGTCCACTCCTGCCACGATCACGGCTTTGTCTAAATGCACGACCTCTACTTTGCGAGCGGGAATTTTGAAATCGTCCTCCGCGTCTGCTCTGATCTCTTCTTGACCGTTGAACTGCATGCACATCTGTGTTTGGATTTTCTCTGTCTGGGTTGATCCTGCTTAATCGTCTTTCAGTTTCAATAAATTCCTTGCAAATGCTCTCTGCCTTTGTAAGCGTTAACGGTGTGATTCTAGATAACTTCCTTTGTAGCTCACGCCCACCATGATTCGATCTGCGATTAATTCGTCCTTCATCGTCCCAAAGCCGCATTGGGATGCTAGTTTCTTTACATCAGCTATAAATACGTCCAACTGCTCACCTTCCTTTTGAACTCTGGAGTTGAATAATGCTCTTTCTACGGTGACACTTTTATTATCGGTGAAATACTTATCGAATTTCGTCAGGACTGTTGTGTAATCATTTTTATTTTCCGTGGGTGTATATTCAAACGCCTCCAGAATGTCTAGGCATGTGTCATCTAAACATTGTCGAAATAACGCGATTTTGACTTTTTCGGGCTGCAAATGTGCTCCTGATGCTAGCATGTAATCCTCAAATCGCTGTTTCCATCTTTTCCAAATTTTTTCTTGTTCATTATTATCGGGCAATGAAAATAGACTTTATTCAGAGTGACGTCACGATTCAGAGCGCTCCAAGCGGACTTTTATGAGTACTAAAGCATTCGGGAATATTAAATGTAAACAAGTAGGGAAAGTTATACATACATATTCGTTTTTTCATTGTAAACTTATATTATTCCTATTTCCTACGTTAAAAAAAAAATAAATAAAAAAATAAATAAATAAATAAATAAATAAATTTTGCGAGAATAATTATTTTTAATTTGTACTGACACTGTTTCATTATATGCTTTTCGGACGATGGTTCATTATGCTTTTCGGTGATTCAGCTTATCTGCTGTACTACTGAAAATATCATTTTTACTTTCTACGATTTAATTCAAATCATTTAAAACAAAAAAATAAATAAGAATAATAATTAAAATAAAACTTCCTTTCTGTTAGAATTTTTAACTTGCATTGGCACTTTTCATTATGAAGCTTATCTGCTATTTTTTTATTTTTAGACCGAGCCGCAGCTCTTTATTTTTCGACGAAATTAATTTTTTTTAAGGGTACGGGGTGTAAAATATTTGCGGGTCAGGTCGCATTCTGGTTGTTCTGGATGAGAGGAACACGAATCCAGGCTGACCCGCTAAAACTTTTATATTCTGCCTGACCCGCAGCTTTTTTTTTTTTTTTTTTTTTTTTTCCCCCCGACTTTTTCAATTTTTTTTAAAGGGTGAGGGGGAGTGGACTATTTTTGCGGGTCAGGTCGAATTTAGGTTGCTCTAGACGGGAGGAACCAGAATCCGGTCTAACCCGCTAAGATATCCCTGATTTTTTTTTTTTTTTTTTTTTTTTTTTTTTTTTTTTTTTTTTGCAAATTAGACATTACCGTTTCCAACTCTTCAGTTGGGAGTTAAAGCGTTTCGCCCTTCTAAAAAGGCAGGGATTACTAACTTAACACCCAATGGATCCAGTACATCTCGGATTGTAAATCCTGTATCAGCCAGCACTGTTTCTTCAGCATTTAAAAAATTTAAAAATCTTGATTTTATAACAATTTTTCTGCCAGAAATGCTTCCTTCAAAGCCTTCACTAACAACTTTTGATTTTTTTTATCCATGCTAGCCTACTTGCCTATCGACGACTTCTTTTACTCCCAACTTACTAATAATTTTAACTTGATTTTCACCCTTACGAGGGAAAGAATGCCTGGAAATTGCTCCTCCAGATTCATAAAAAGATTTTGCAATTGTGAACCGAACAATAATTATTACTTTTTGTTGTTTTCCCAAGTTTTTAAATACCTGCTATATGCACCGTTTACATTTCTCCCGGGTGGTTTAGTTCCGAAAAAATCCGCTTGGAGGCGCTCGCGCAAATTTACACCTTGAATAAAGTCTATTGCTTCGGTAACTGAATCCCACTCATCCGCCATGGTATTTGAAGAGTGTGTCCTGATGCGTTAGTGGTAGATGAACTTGCACCACCTGCTCCTGTTGAGCTTGCACCTGTTGCGCCGCCGGGTGCCTCTTCTTCCGGATCTGAGGGCATTTCCTCGTTTTGTACTTTTCGTATTTACTTATCTATCACTTCTCACATTGCTTAATGATTCGCGAGTCCGCAGCGCCATGTTATGATCTTTAGGATGCTCACGATATAAATGAATATCACTTCATAGCTTCTATACAATATATTTACATGATGAGAAGTATAATACAAAGATTAGGCTCTCTAACAAAGATGATAAGATGACTAATGAATGACTAATACTAGAAGGCGCTGTAATGTGTTAGTTCTATCCTTTGACTAGGTTCCTTTGACTAGTGTCCTTTGATACTCATTACAGGTACCGAGAATCGAAAGAATTTTCCACATTTAGAATTAAATTTGGAATATGGGAAATTTTTTCAATTCTCGATATTCGTCTTCGTTTTCCCTCAAATCGAAAAATACGATTTGTCTGCTGCCACGACTGCAGCATACTCTTAAAATGAAACTGGTTGTTAAAAGGTAGAAAGGATTTCAATCTTAGGTCGTGTCTTCACATCCGATCGCAATAGTCAATAGTGAAATGTCACCGTTCGCTATTGTCAATGGTCACCAGGTGTCGACTATTGACGCCATGTTTGCTTTTGTGTACATTTTCAATGCGAAATGCAAAGCATGGCATCCTAAAAACATTCTCTGTCATTTAATATTATGCAGGGTTCCTAAAAAATTATTCTTTTGGTAATCTTACGCGAGTCTAAGAAACAAACCGAAGCAGAAGAAATGGCTTCAAAATTCTGACATATGACGTCATGCGCGAGTCGGACGAATTTTCGTAGGCCGATTGAGGACTCTATGGTTTTCACTATGCTTTGAAGGTCAAAAGTTTTAATGCAAAGCTTTAGTTAAAGAATGTGCGGGCATAACTCCGTAGCTCATCCTCTCCTAAGAAGTTTCAAATGATCTCTTTACTATAATACGATTTTGTGACATATTCGTCTTACATCTCAGGGATTAATTTCTTTTAAAGTAAGTAAAATTTTTACATCTCATAGGTGATGCAATTTTATTAATCTTGTAATGTTTTTTTTTTTCAAGGCAGGGCCTGCAGAATGTTTTCTTCGGTTTTGCCAGTCACCAAAGGGCGACAATGTCGGCGTGGATTTAGGTACGTCAGCCGTCGTCATTTAGAAAGACTTAGCACCTTTTTCGCCTCCACTGATTCCGTGGGCCCACTTATCAATAATTATTGGCTTGGGGTTGATTGTCCTGGAGCAGCTGCTGTGATTTAGGAATGTTGCCTCAATATTGCGAAAGCATCAGACAGCTTGGGGTTATGCAGATAGTTTGCGCGGAACGTTGGCTTTAATTTCGACTTTGACTGAGAAGGCTTTTATCATGTATTAATGTTTGAACCTCAGGTAAGATTGTTTTTTAATGGTATTTATTTTTCACAAGAAGATTAATCTTGTTGATTGTTGCAGTGTCCAGTGTAACTATAAGGATTCCGACGGAACAAAAATTTTTACATTAGCAGTTCATTAGCAGATGGGAAGCATTGCTGATTTTTAGCAGTTGACGGAAATGTTTATTCATACTTTGCATTACTGGAACAATTTTTCAAATAATCTCTAACCGTTATCTAAGGTAAATAATTTAATATAACCATTAGCATTTACATTAAGGTTTTTTTTTTTTTTTTTTCATATCCAAATTTTAAACAAAATTTTCTTTGAAAACAGAAAAATTAATTTTGAATTGTTTTTATAGAAATTTTAATTTTGAGATCTCTTGGTAATTTGTAATCTTGCATGCATGTTTTAACCTGCATACAAACAAAAGTTAAATTTTGATTATTTTTCACTAATCATTTGTTATGAACCCGTTTAAAAAAGAAATCAAGTCCAAATCATTCAATTTTCTTTAAATTATTACATTAAAAGTATCAAAAAGTAATAAATGCTTAAAACTAAAAAAATTCTGCAATGTTTTTTTTTTGTAAACACATTAATTATAGTCCCCATAAAGTAACCTAAAAAAAATTAATTGTGTTGATTGAGTTTACTTAAAAAGAGTTGATTAAAAAAATTACCTTTCTAAAAACTCTTATTAAAAACCTAAGTCGATCAATGTACGTATTAATTAGTCCAACGAGGTTGGGCCTAGTACAGTCGGAAAAACCTTTTTCAGCACCGTACTGGCATAGTCCTAGATTTACAATCTGTCTCAGTCTCAACTTTTGTCACTTAAGGAAATTATGATGACTTTTTTCAAAATGCAATCTACAGAAATAATTTATTAATTGGTCGAAATATTGGACATGCTTGCAGTTGAAAAAATATTTAAGGAGTCGTTTAAATTTCTGATTCTTATGAAGTTTATACTTAATTAAATCCTTCTCCATCTATCCCCTTCCCAAAAAATGTAACTTTTAAACTTAAAAACAAATTTTTTCGTCGTCATATTTTAAAATCGACTTATGTGATGTCACAATAAAATAGTTATATTATTCCCTGCCAAACTTACAAGTGAAAAAAAGTTTTAAAAAATTATCAAAAGTCAAGGTTAACTTATTTTTAATTTCTGATAATATATTTTCAACTTTTTTAATCCATTTGTAAATAAAATTTTAACTTCATGTGAAAATTCATAATCGAATTTGGTTTATTATCAATAATTATGATTTGCTTTTATTTCTTAAAAGAGTCTTAGCTAATTTTCTTTTTTTAGTAATTTTAATATCCGAGAAAGTGATAAAGTGATGATTTTCACTATAATTTATCTTTTTTTACTTGATTTAGTGGAATTGTATGTTTGGCTTATTGTAATTATATTAACTGGAAACGAATGGTGGAATAGCTTACTTGAGATAATTATTTTTTTGGAATCTGTCAATGATGCGAGGTCTTATCCACCAGCAAACAACATCACTCCTTCCATCAAACTACATCACTCCATCAAACCTGTTAACTCGCAATCAAATAAGTTATGTACAAAATTCCGAACCGTTAAATATAAATCAACGCCTCTGTTGTTGTCTTCGAAAAGAGGATCGGGAACTAAGGCTTCGAGAGCTTCCGATTGTTCGAGGGTGAGTGCAATCGTACTCCTTGGAATGACGACATTGTTCCTTGTCTCTATTTCTAAGTTATTATCAAGAAGCAATTCCTCCAGAGTGATGTTGTTTTCTGGTGGATCCGGTCCAAGACCTCGCATCATTGACAGATTCCAAATCTGGAGTGGTGATCTGTTTCCTTCTGTAGACAGAGAATGATAATTTGCCTGGCCTATGAATTCGTCAGCGCTTTCCCGTATTCTAGGCACGAAAACATAGGCCAAGGAAAATAGATCAATCTCGTCCAGCTGGCTTAGGATGTTCTGGTCTTCCATCCGCTGGAACAGTGTTTTGAAAGGCCAGACAACACATCGATTCACCTCGCTCCATAGTCTCTCGATTCTCACATTGTGAACTGATCGCCCAGCTATAAAGCTGCCGCGATCGAGTCCACGGGATAGAATCATGAAGCGGGCCACGAGCACGTTTTCAGTTCCGTGGTCCCCCCTTACTCTGCTCGGAACACCATCTCGTTGGGTGGCCTCGCGTAGAAGAGTCTGGCGGCGCTTGCCGAGGTGTTGTCCTGAAGAACATTAAGGTATAATAACTTTCTGCTGTAGCCATCAACGCATCCGTGGACGACTATCCTGTAGTTGATCAATTTGTGGTTGGTGTCCATATGCCTATAGAGAGAAAAAAAAACGAAAAGTTAAAAAATCAAATAACTTTTTTATTAAACATGATGTAGTTTTTTACTTACCAAAGATAATTCGGTCCACGTACATTGTAGACTCTTCGGACGAGTCTTGTTCGGCGCCTCAACTCTCTGTTTTCGGCGTCGACGTCTCTAAGAACGTTCCTCACCCTTTCTCTCGTAGCATTGATCCCCCTTGCTCTCAAACTTCCCATGACGTAAACCTCGCCAACATTGGGGGTTTGTTCCAATATTCTGATGATGGTGGTGCGCAAAACATGATCCGGGACGTACGGCTCTTGGTAATTAAGTTGCAGCCGTCGTCGGTGTAAGGTGTCTCTACTGACGTTTAAAATTTTTGCTATGTCCGTGAATGAAAAATGTAACTGTCGGTAATAGTGGATATCTTCAATAGAGATATCCACTTTCGGTCTACCGACAGAACGTCGTTGCATTTTTGTTCACCTGAAGAATAAACAAAAGAAATATTGTTGGAAAAATTAAAAGGAATATTATTCAGTAAATAGACTAAAATTAAATCGGTATTGGTGTTCAGCAATTTTGTCTTCCAAGTTGTAATTGATTTAGTACAAGGAAAAAAAAATAGACATAATTTTGACTTTAATTTTATAATAATTTTGCTAATTATGAAACAAAAACAAAATCTTTCGGAAAAATGGAAAAAAAATTAAGTAATTCATTCATTTATTTTTCGTATGAATTCATTACAGGTATCCATCCTCGTTGTAGTCTTCGTCGTCGTCACTGACGTTGCTTTCGTCGCTGAGAGGATCATCAGCCCCATATTTCAACCCCTGGGCAAAAGCCAGGTCAAATTTGGAAAAAAAAAGTCTGTTGAGTCGGTGAACGGGGTAGGATCACTTTCTGAAAACAGGTAAATATTTGCGGAAGATGCTCCTGTGATTGCGGCGACTTCATAACGGCTACTGTTGGCTGCACATGGAATCCCCCGATTGGAGGTTCTTCCATCCCTGTTAGGTACAGGAAAAAATCTTGTAGAGTGAAAGGTCGATGCCCATCTGAAAAAAAAAAGAATGATCTGATTGTTGATAGTCTAGTTATTGCCGTAAAAATTAAAGAGCCCAGCGCAAAGTCATGGGAATTTGGTTGTCCGACAAAGTTTACGTTTAAAAAGAAAAAAAAAATTCCTATGATTTTGTGCGGGGTTCTGTGAAATCCATATCTTTTCACCTTCAATTGATTGAACATAATTTTCGAAAAACTGGAAAATCCGGTCTTCGGCTGCTTTTGATGACTGGTAGGTTCTTCGATAAAGTTCAATTAATTGCTTCGCAGAAATCTTCGACGGTTGCCCCTTCACGGTCAAAATTTTTTTAAATTCTTCGGGGTATTTAACCATCGCTTCGTGCAGACCGAAAAATTTAAACCCTTTAGTAAAAGCCTGAACGGCTTTTTTTTTCCTTTCATAGGCAAAAAAGGAAATGATATCTGAAACAGGAAAAATATAAAAAAAAATTAGTTATTTTATGTGAGCTCTGGAAAAAAAGATTAACTCACTTTCTATTAATTGGCTTTTCTGGTCCTGGTCGGGCAAATCAAGAGGAAGTCCCACTAGATGGCAGTATTTACAGTTAATTACAAAATCCTTCCACTGTTGACTGGTTTTGACGCCAAGGAGCAAGTCTAGCTCCTGCTTGACCTCCACGTCGGTTATGTCATTCGGGCTCCATTCAATTGTCGGACATTCGCACATGATGTCCACGAGGGCTGGTGCAAGACATTTTGGCCTGATGTTTGCCTTCAGGATAGCGAATGCGAGAACTTTCGCCGCAAATTCCACCTCTTCCAATAAGGAAACATCAGCTGTCGGCCATTTGTTATGCTGAGGCCCTTCGAGGGAAAAAAGGTTTTCCCTCACGGCCTTGACAGCAAGCGATAAAAATTCTCGGAGGAGGCCTCCGCTGTCGGTGCCAAACTCCTCAATGTTTTCTGCCGAGAAAGTTATGCAAATTATTTTGCAGGTAGAAAAATCCTTACGGGAAAATAGTTCCCGTAATTTTTGTAGTACGTCATCTCGATTTGATGTGATGTTGATGATAGATCCATCGTTGGCATCGTTGGCATCAATCAAATCGGTTCGAAGTTGGCTTAAAATTTCAGCGATTGACAAGGTTCTTATCTGCCTGCAACAATATAAAGAAAAATGAGTGAAAAATATAAGGGTATGACGCCATTCCAAGTATTGCGTAAAGCGCCTTTGGATGGGTGGGGGTACTAAAAATTATGTAATTCTTAAGGGACAGTTTGTCATTTTCTTATTGTCTTACAAGAGGGGAGGGGGTGAAAAAGGCAGATTTTAGTCTTATGTAATACTTGAACGGTTTATGCATAAGGATTTGGTTGAGGAATCTTACCTGTTTTCGGAATCGTCCTCTTCGACGACTTCTGTTGGTCGGGAATTGGATGATTTTTCGTTGTTGGTAGCGGAACCGTTTTCTAATTTCAGAGTGGTGGCGAGGAAGATTTTTGTATTTTTCCCTTCCTCCACCATGTCTTTCAAGTCCCACGTTATCATCGATAAGTAGTCTTCATCAACAAGGTCAAAGACTACTTCATTTTTTTTCCCAATTAAGGAATTCCCCTCAGGAAAGTAAACATCAATGCCTTTCTGTATGACTTCATTAATCGTTGTGTCCTTTTGTATCTTAAATTGGACCTGTGGACCCACTAGATCCAGCGGGATCTCATAGTAGGGGTGGAGTCGCTGATCCCTATGGACCCACCCCAAAGTAATTTCAATCTCCTTCGGATGAATTTGATTTTCCTTTTCATCGTCGTCTGGTGCTATATTTGCGCAAAAATTTTCCTCAAAAGAATTTTCTTCAAACTGCTCTAACGATGTAAGCTCTAAGCCCCCTTGACTTCTGATGTAAAGGGCTTTCCGATTTGCCGTAAGCTGGCACAAGACCTGGCCTGTGATGGGTCCATCTGTTCTCGGAGAGACCAAAACGTTTCCCATCGGAATCAGCAATTCAAACGGCTCCTCTATACCCTCGAAACATCCCTTAATTTTATTTCGAAGGCCCTCATTTGTCATATTTTTATTGAAAGACCCGCACAAGATTCCTTTCCTGGTATCCAGTGCATATCTTTTGTTTGCTGTTGAGAGACTTTTACTAACTCCCGGGCCTACCCAATATATATCTCTACTGAAAGGCTGATCATTAATCGCGGGAGTTCCAGGTCTTGCAACTGCTCTAACCGATGTAGGCCGAAAAGATCTTCGAATTTCGGCATTCACAGCCGGCCGACTCGGCGGAGCCAATAAATTTGTCGGAGCCAAAGGCGACGAGCACGGCGCTGTCAGTACCGGTCTAAATCCACGGATTGGTCTTAGGCTCGTAGCCATAGGAGGTGAGATGTGAGTGCCTGATGGTCGTGGAGGTCCCGACAATCTCGTCTGGAGACTTGACAACCGACTAGCCGGAGATGATGATTGCATTCTTCCCCGGCTTCCTGATGGTAATGAAGGCACATTTGTTTGAGTTTGAGAAGCTGGCGGAGTTGCTGTTGCTGTTGCTGTTGCTGTTCCAGCTCCAATTAACCTGTCTGCTAAACTTTGCAACGTTTGTAGCAGTTGTATCTGCAGATTCTCGTCCATCCTGCAAAAAAGGGATGAATATTTGGATTTTAATTCTTTAAAAGAAACTTCTTTGGGTCCCTTTTCCTCTTTCTCCAGGAAAGAAGTTGCAAATTTAAAAAAAAAAAAAATCATAATTTTTTTTAGTTTTGGGGATTTTTTGGAAGACATTGCCAGTGAACATCCAACACCGATTAAAATAATTAAAACTAGCTGCATTATTTTATTTTTATATAAAATTGAATACTGTGTTGGCTAACTGGTTATGATCATAAAATTTATTTGATATTTAATGGGCTTTCATTTTTTTTTTCTTTTTTTTTTATAAGAAAAAAGTCCCAGAGCATTGGGAAACCCAAGAAAAAGTGTGTTATATTTGAGGTCGTTATTGAAACCGTGATGGGCAACTGCCGGTAAAGCCATTTTCGCCAAAATTTGGGTGTTTAAATGCCTGTTCAATTTTTCCAGACTAAATATTTTTTTCTTATTTTCAGGGAAAGCTTTGCTTGCGTCCGTGGCATTTGCGATTACAAAGACGGAACTAGGAAAACAGAATGGCAGCCTTATGCAGCTCTGGCATCTGCAGCAGTTACTAGATCTATTATATCTGCTCTGGACCCGATAATAACGTAGCCAGGAAGCTTTAGTTAAAATGTCTCTTTCTCAGAAAAAATAACAAGGGATATCGGTGTTGACGTATAGTCGCATTTTATTAACGAAACGTATCAGTGGGGTAAGTGATAAAAGGGTGAAGTTAAAATTGCTAATGGAAAAATATTTATTCGTACCTGTAGTCGTTTCTTTATTATTTTAACCTTAGAATGAGTCTATTTATAATATGAATCAGGTGCTAGGAGAGTTATGAAGAAAAAAAATATGCTTCCAGTAGCAATTAGGCTGGATATTAGTTTTAGTTATAAAAAAGTGATACAAGAGTCAGCCATACGATAAGATTTATAAATAGAGAATATTTTGCCATGAAATCAATGATCTAGGATGTTTTAAGCTTTAGCAATTGACGGAATAATTATTAGACGTATTTTCAAATGGACCCGGTCTGGGTTGTAAGTTATCAATCTGGTGTATTATCTTGCTATCGTTAAAATTTTGCATAGCCTTCCTAGTGAATTAATTTTCTGGCGGGAAATTTAATTGACATTGCAGCTATTACATTTTTTGTGGCATTGCATTCATTACCAAAAATTCCATGACATAAAGAAGTTGTGCTATTGATTTGTGTGTTTAGGAGAAAATTGACAGTCTGTTTGTTCTGCAATTTGCTTTTACGTGTCATTTACGTAACTCAGTCTAATCATTTTAAGAGGAATGAACATCGTGGGAGCAGACTGATCGTATTTTACTTTTTACGGGGAAACGAAGACAAATCTCGAAACAAAAAATATTAAGGACCTTTCAGGAAAAAATTCCAAAAATTCCTTAATATTTTTTGATTTGAGATTTTTTTTTAAAATTATATTGACAAATTTTTATTGTTTTGTTCGATTTTCTTTTCATAATAATTTTTATTGTTTTTAGTTCCTTTTTTTAAAAAACGGATCCCAGATTTGAACGCAAAATTTTCTTGTCTGACAAGAAAATGAAGAACTTTTACCGAAGACGAAGACAAATCTTAAAAAATAAGGGAAAGTTCAGAAGTAATCAGGAAAAAAAGTCGAAGATTTTGCTTATTTTTTTTTTTAAATTTGTCTTTGTTTTCCTGTAAAATAAAAAATACGATTTATCTGCTACCCCGATAAAGTCGATGGACTGCGAATTTTTTAGAGGAGATTTTTTTTGAAGGAATTAACATTTATTTATTTCCATTATTATTTGAAAACCCAAATTACATAAGATGATATCAAACTTATACTGATGAAAAAATTAAATTTTAATAATGAAATAGTAAGATAATGGGGATGTCCATTTGCAAATTACGGACGCAGAGCAATGATAGAAAAAGTTTCAAAAATAATCACGACGGCGCCAAATTCATTTATGAACATCTTAAGCAGTGCCAACCATGGTTTCACTATGGTACCAACATAGCGTAGCGAGCGGCATTAGTGATGTTAAATATACCATATATTTTATCGTTGGTATATATATATATATATATAAATATATATATATATATATTATATATATATATATCCATAAGTTAAACATGTACTTTTTTTGGGGTTGAATTTCACATATTATTCCTCGCTTATTTTTAATTTTTAACAGCTTTTTTGATTATTTTTTAATGAATTACAAGGTAAAGAAGCATTTTCATTTGTCATTGACTTGTTGATCAATGATTAGCAATTGATAAATATGAATGGTGGTCCGGTGGTCTAAGGCAGCCATTTTTGTAGAAGCAGCCATCTTTAGGCGCGAAAATTGAAAACTATTCTGAATTTACCTTGGTTACGGTCAATATAAACGTTTTAAAATCATTTATTTTACTGTTTTTAATTTAAATATTTATTCTAAACAGACTTAGAACGTTTATTTCAGAGAATATTATCTGTTTTACGAAAAAATTAAAAACATGTGCAATGTACCGTATATATATAGTATATATATATAAGTATACAATGAAAAGCTTCATATATATATATATATATATATACGTATATATATACGGTAAATATATGTAAATATATATGATTAACATCACTATTTGTATGAACTCTATATTAATTTTTTTAAGTTTACAAAATGGTTCCTGACTGTTTATATTTACGTTCTTGATTTTCCAAAAAAATTTTTAATGGACCAATAATTTTCAGGAGAAAAATATCGAAGAACCGGAATTACAGGTATGGCTAATCTCTTTTAGGATCTCTAGGCATACAAAGGATTATTTTCATTTTTAAAAGCAAATATGGAAATGGAACATAAAATTTCGATGAAATAAACTAGTGCAATGTGAAAAAAAAAAGTCTCTCATAAACTATCAGTGTATAACAGGAGATTAGGCCTCGTTCCCAAATCCAAATTCCCAGATATCTGAAATTCATGGTCACAAGTTTTCAGGGATAGGGTAGTTTTAATTTAAAAAAGGAAACATTTAATTTTTCCGGAATTAAATCCAGCTGAAATGTCGTCAATTTTTAATTTAAATTAATTTAATTTAAATTTCATCTTTTTTTAAGCTCATCATTCATTCAATTTACTTAAATAACAATTTTTTTTTTTTAATTAATTGAAGTTTGTTTTCAATAACACAAATAGGCTACCTAAAAATTTAATTTAATTTAATTTAATTTCTATGGTTTCCAGTAAAAATATTTTTCCACCCTTTCAAAGTAATGGCTTTACGATCTCATGTGGAAAAGGACGAGTTCAGCCCTTTATTGGTACCACACAAGATAGCCGAATTTTAAAAAAAAAAATAAAAGAAAGGGTGTGAAAAATTTTTTTTCGGGAAACTACTTACTTTTGCAAAAATATAACCAAGGGAGTCTAAAGAGAGCAATAAAGCGCGGAGAGGTGAGATACTTCCTTTTTATAACCTCGGTCAGAGCTGTTGTGTCACCTCACACCACCAAAATTTGGAAGGGGTACCAGGGCCGACTTCCAAAAATTGATTGATTACGAATAATAGGGTTGTTTCACTATATTTCCGATAATTTTTTTAACTGTCCAGTCATTTAGGGAAAAAAATCAGAAAACGAAATCTCATTTGTTTTGGCTCATTCGGAATGTTTTTATCTTTTAAATTTCAATTAAAAATTGACGACATTTCAGCTCGATTTAAACGCTTTCGAAAAGCGCAAAATAAAATGGCGCCTGGTTGTTTTTATTGTTCCGTTCAAATAACGAGTTTGAATCAGCAGTGAATCAAATGTATGAAAATTTTTTAAATGGCGAATGTTTTTGTTTTGAAATAAAAAACCAGTCATCTGTGACAACGAGTAAAAAGAAATGTTAAATATGGATTCGATCCATTATGTGCTAAAAAATCGCAAGACTCCAGTAAAATAGTATCCGCGAAGCTTCTGCGATTAAAATCCTATCCATTTTTATTTCAAAACAAAAACATTCGCAATTTAAAAAATTAGTAAAAAATAAAAAACGAGATCGCTACAGCCGCCCCTGCACATCTCTGTCTTAGGAGGTGGAGGTAGTACCCATTCCGTTTGTTTTAAAGATGCGTTGCCGTTTTGGTAAGGGGAAAAAATTGCCTTTTTTTTTTCGTTTGATATATTTCAGGGTGTCTACAGACCTTGAAAACTTTTAAAACGTTGAATTAACTTTGAATTTGAAATTGAACCTTGAAAAATTTGAAAAACCTTGAATTTTATTTTTAGGTTTTAATTTTCAGTAAATACCCCTGAATTTAGAACTTTCACAGTTTTTCTGGAAGCCACAACTATTAAATTTTTTTTTCTCCTTTTTCTTCTTATTATTTTTTATTTCTTTACCAGACCCATTTTGGAATTTCATTTTCATTTAAAAATCGTTATTTTTTACCTTGGTCCTACCTTTCTAAAATAGAGCATGATCTTAAAAAAAACCTTAATTTTTTTCCAAAATTTAAAATGAGTCTTGAAAACCTTGAAAAAACCTTGAATTTCAAAAATGATTTTTAGTAGACACCCTGTATTTATTCTTTTGATCGGCATCTAATTGATCGGCAGGAAAAGCAAATAAAAAGAAGCCACAAAACCTAGAATGTTGTTTTAAGTATAGATCTGCCGTGGTAAGCGAAATGGGCGTATGTCCATTCTTAAGTTGGCACTTGTGCTCTATTTTTAACTTATGTAAACAAAGATTCAATTCCAAAATGGACATACGCCCAAATCGCTTACCACGGCAGAGATTTTCTATTAAAGCATTGAAGAAGTATTTATTTTGAGTACCAGCACAAATAATGTTATTAAGGGAGAACTTTTAACTTTCCCATCCCCCCGCCTTTTTTTTCTTTTCATTTGGTAAGGAATCACATATTTAGGTTGCTTATGTCGATACGTATTTGATTCTTTGTTTGACAAATTGGAAGGAAAAAATGCATTTCTCCATGATGCACTGGAAAAAGCGACAGTTGAAATCAGGGACATGACACAGTACATGAGAAATAAAAACATAGTCATTCACGGAATAGAATATGAACAAAACGAAGACTTACACGGTATCATCACAACATTAGCAAAGAAAATGAATCTACCGGTAGACATCGACGTCATGCACAGACTTCCATCGAAGAAAGGCATAATTATTCAATTTCACTCCCGTACCTCGCGCGATCTCTGGCTGGAACATCGAAGGACGAAATTGGAAAGCAAAGACATCATCAGGACTGGATCTTCATCTAAAGTTTTTATTAATGAACATTTATCGCCGTACTGCCAAGAATTATTTCAGTCTACAAAAACTTTTGCCTCATCCTTTAGGTTTAAATTCTGCTGGTTTAGAAATGGGAAGGTCTACTTACGGAAGAATGAAGGTGACAAAGATGCTCTAATAATTAAATCGATAAAAGATCTCGACAAAATTCGTAAAGAGCTCTCTACCACCTCCATCAAATCCGTCTAAACCTTTTCCTCTTTTAAATCACTTGATTTAACACAATAAGCATTATGGTCTCTACGAATAACGGATTTTCTATTCTATCATGTAATATTAACTCATTACGCACAAACTTTGATAAATTTCACCTATTCATAGACTCACAAGATCGTTCATTTGAAATCATTTTTTTAGCAGAAACATGGATCAAGGAGTTTGAAACGAATTATTTCTTTTTACCAAAATACAACAGCTACACTCTATGCAACGAAGCAAACAGATCTGGAGGCATTATGTTTTTCATCAAAAACGATTTCCACATTGAAGAAATTCGAAAATTCTACAAACACAACTACCAAATCTTATTAATTAATTTAATTTTAAGCAACAAAAATATAATTCTCTTAGGATGTTACCGTAGTCCTAGTTATAATGAAGACGACTTTCTAGCTCAATTATCGGCAATATTTACTGAATATCCAAACGAAGACTTCATTATGATAGGCGACATTAATATCAATATTTTAAAAAATAATCTGTACAAGCGAAAAAGTTCTATAAACTATCTAAATCTATTAAATGAGCAAGGTTTCTCTTCTCTCATCAATCACCCTACTCACATAACAAGCCACAGCCAAACATGTATTGATCACGTAAATGCAAAATGGTCCAAACAGCTACACATCGATACAGAAATCATTGATACGAACATAACCGATTCGTTAACATATCATAAACCAATTACCTTAACCATATCTAGCAATACTGTCGATCTTTCAAGGAATAACGGAAAAGAATTCCAATTTGTATGTAAAGCTACATTCATGCAAATCATTAAAAACATAGATTGGTCAGACGTTCAACAAGAACAGAACATAGATACCGCATTCGAAAAATTTATTACTATTTTACAACAAGCAAAAGCATCTGCCACAAAATCAATCATAACAACTTCCAAAACCAGAAAACGAAACCCTTGGATCTCCTATGATTTAATAAAAATGTGTAACGAAAAAAACAAACTTTACCGATTAAAAAAAAAATTTCCTTTTAATAACTACCTACAAGAAACTTATACAAATACAGCTAAAGAATTAAAAGAAAAAATAAAACAAGCAAAGAAAAATTACTTTAACACAAAATTAAAATATGCTAACACAAAAGAACTCTGGCACATACTCAACGTTGAATTATTAAATAAACATAGTAATAACCGAAGCAATAAAATCTCTAACATAAAAGATCCAAATTCAAACCAAATCCTCCCACTTAAAGGTAATGAGAAAAAAATAGCCAAAATATTTAATCAATTTTTCATAGACATTCCAGAAGAAACAGTAAGAGATGCATATGGAAACTCTCACACAAACACAAAATACGTACAACCGGAATTCCGGTTCTACCGGATATTCTATCTTCCGCGGAAGATAGAAATACTTCTTGGCTTTTACAATCATTATCTAAATCGGATATTGAGCAGGCAGTAGCATCCATGAAAAATAAACACTCATCAGGACATGATGGAATCCCACTTTCTTTGATTAAAGATAACCTGCCTTCGTTAATACACATTCTACATCATCTATTTAACTTAACTATAAAACATGGATATTTCCCAAAATGTTTAAAAACTTCTATTGTAATTCCAATCTACAAAAGAGAAGATCCAAAAAATATAAAAAATTATAGACCGATTTCTCTAATTCCAACCCTATCAAAAATACTTGAATACTGTATTAAAGACAAATTATTAAAGTACTTAGATACAATCAACTTTTTTTCAACAAACCAATTCGGATTCTTAAAAAAAAAAAATACATCACAAGCGCTATACACACACATAAACTACATAACTCAAAAACTGGAAAAAAAGGAACACGTAGCTGCCTTATATTTAGACCTCACAAGGGCTTTCGATTTAGTAAACCACCAAATACTACCCAGACAGCAAGGTACGTGGATTCCACCAAATTTCCACGTGGAAAAGAGGTAGAATTTCTACGTGGATTCCACGTGGATTTTAAGAGATTTTCCACGAGTTATAAAAATCGGAATTTTCTGTTTTGAAATTTGTTTTTCTGGCTCAGTTGTCACGAGAGAGAGCCGACAAAACGGCTTAAGCTGTTTCAGTGTGTTAGCCATGGTTTTTGCTTTAAGTGATAGCGTATAACTGGAAGTCCGCCGCAACATTGAAAATCAATGCTGTTCCCTACTGCTTACATTTTAAGTCAAGTCAATCAATTACTTTTAAAAAGAAACGAGATGTGAACTGAAAATCTTAAGGGGGGCTGCATTGATACCAGGTTTTATTAACACTTGAAAAATTCGATTTTGAACGGATAATACTTTCGTTACGGAGATTTAACACTTATGGCTAACGGTCGTTCAGATTCATTGATGCTTGAGCCAGGTTTGTAGCCATTAATTCCATGATCAACGACATAGCAAAGAACTTAAAAATCCAGTTAATTTTTTTAAAAACTAGTACCTTGTAATATTATAAAAATGAGTTCATAAAGGTACAACTCTGGAAATGAAACAAGGAAGGAACACAGGCAAAAGGGATAAGTTAAAAAACAATTGTTATGCCGAATTTCTTTTCACAATTTATTATAAAAATTTCTATTACCGTATAAAAAAATTTGTATGCCGCCATTTCTTAAAAATATTTTCGAAGAAACGTGAGCCCGTCCACGGTAATACGACAAGGGTTGGTACGGTGTTGTGAGCGATCGCGGATTTTTATTTACCGATCGGTAGGGCCTATGGACCTATTAATTACCCCAAGTCCGTTTGCTCCCATCACCCTCCCCAATGGAGTTATGAAGGGGGTAGTTTTGGGGACTTTTTTTCAACGAAAAATGGTCTTTTTGGTTTTTTTCGTCTCACACTCTCATTTTTCAACCGATTTGGATCGGTGAGGTCTTAAAATATTCAGAATAAAGTACTGAATCGAGTGTGACGCACATTTTTTGTCCTTGCCGCCATCTTGGAAAATGGCGGACAGAAACGTGTAAAAAACTACGGAATCTTCAACTGCCTCTACAACCCCTTCCCCACACGATATTTTGAATTTTTTTTTACTGAAAAAAAAAACCCTTTTTTTATAAGCTTTCGATTGGTTATAGGCAGAATTTTGGGACGGATTTACTTTAGAGTCAAAAAAATAGTTTTTAATCGTGCGACGTAAAATTTGGAATTCTTCATGGTTTTCTACTACTCCTTGGGTGGGGCGAATTTTTAAATCTCGATTAGATTTAGCGTCCCAAATAACCCCCTGGACAAGTGTTTATGTGGGAAAAAAATCGAATTTTTTAAGAAAGGTCAGCCATATTGGTTTCGCCATCTTGAATTTTAAAAAACCGACCTCAAAATCAAAATCAGCGTCCTCAATAACCCCCCGATTACGTGCTTATGTGAAAGAAAGTCGAGTTTTTGAAAAAAGGTCGGCCATATTGGTTCCGCCATCTTGAATTTTCAAAAACCGATTTCAGAATTGAAATCAGCGGCCTCAATAACCCCCCGATTACGTGTTTTAGTGAAAAACAATCGATTTATAAAGAAAAGGTCCGCCATATTGGATCCGCCATCTTGAATTTTTAAAAACGGACCTCAGAATCGAAATCAGCGACCTAAAAAACCCCCGTAACAAACGTTTCGCGACCATCTAATCGAGATTTAAAAATTCGCCCCACCCAAGGAGTAGTAGAAAACCATGAAGAATTCCAAATTTTACGTCGCACGATTAAAAACTATTTTTTTGACTCTAAAGTAAATCCGTCCCAAAATTCTGCCTATAACCAATCGAAAGCTTATAAAAAAAGGGTTTTTTTTTTCAGTAAAAAAAAATTCAAAATATCGTGTGGGGAAGGGGTTGTAGAGGCAGTTGAAGATTCCGTAGTTTTTTACACGTTTCTGTCCGCCATTTTCCAAGATGGCGGCAAGGACAAAAAATGTGCGTCACACTCGATTCAGTACTTTATTCTGAATATTTTAAGACCTCACCGATCCAAATCGGTTGAAAAATGAGAGTGTGAGACGAAAAAAACCAAAAAGACCATTTTTCGTTGAAAAAAAGTCCCCAAAACTACCCCCCTTCATAACTCCATTGGGGAGGGTGATGGGAGCAAACGGACTTGGGGTAATTAATAGGTCCATAGGCCCTACCGATCGGTAAATAAAAATCCGCGATCGCTCACAACACCGTACCAACCCTTGTCGTATTACCGTGGACGGGCTCACTAGATTTTAATTTTCGCGATGCCGATTCCGATTCGGACTTACAGGATTAAATAGAAACAAAGCCCCAGAAACTAAATATCTAAGAAAATAAAGGTTTTTTTTTATTTTAAGAAGTCGTGGAAAATTTCTTAAAATCCACGTCGAATACTCGTAGAAATTCTACGTGTAATCCACGAACTTTTCCACGTCGATTCCACGAGTATTACACGTGGACCTGCTGTCTGGGTACTAACAAAATTAGAAAAAAATTGTGGAATAAGCGGTAACATGAAACGTTGGTTCACTACTTACCTCACTCAAAGAACTCAATACACAAAAATAGATCAAGATCTCAGTGAAGGCAACATTTTACGGTCAGGCGTTCCACAGGGGTCCATCCTAGCTCCGATTCTATTCATTATCTATATAAACGATTTAAATAATCTAAATTTAACTAGTAAAATCACTTCATTTGCAGATAGGGGTGGACACGGGAACGGGATTTTCCCGTCCCGTCCCGAATCCCGTCCCGAAAACGGGACGGGATTCGGGACGGGACTGACGATTTAGCAACGGGACGGGATTCGAGACGGGACAAACATTTTTCGGGACGGGACGGGTCGGGACACATAGAATCCCGATTCCCGTCCCGAAATCCCGAATTTTTTTTTTTTTTTTTCTCGGAAGTAGTGAAGAAAAAAATTCCTTTTGTTCTGCAGGTACATGTGGTTCGTTTTAAAATACTTTACTGGATGGGTTTGTTTTTATGATGTCATTGACTTCCTCTCAGTTATATAAATCTTATGTAATGTTAGGGATCGACCTTGACGATTTTTTCCCTCTTGAACCTGTATATATTAACCTTTTTTATTTGTAGCAAAAGTAGGACTTTTTCCTGTGTTTTTTAAAGGATACCGTTTCATTTGTAATATTACTTTACAACCCACTTTTTCTTTTCTTTCTTTTTTTTCCTTTTACTTTTTTTTGTAATTCTGAATCGCAAACGGAAGATGGTTATAAATATGTCTAACGGGTGTTCAACTTCTGGTCAGAAGGTTTTTTTTTTTTTTTTTTTTTTTTTTTTTTTTCTCACAAAGTGTCCCTTGGATTTCATAGATTTTATTGGTTAGAAATATTCTCCCACCTTAAAAAAACGGCTATCTTACAAAAAATAGCGGATTTTACGCCACAAGTATTTTATTTTCGTTCTGGTCCCGGTCTTTCTGTTTTTTTTTTCGGTTTGCGTGTTTGTGAAAGTTGCGATATGAGTAGCGATGAAGAAATTGACATCGACAGTGAAAAGCAGGAGAAAGACATTAAAAGTAAATTTGATAAATACTTTAATATTAGGGCTGTTGCCAAAAATATTAAAGAAGGAGTTTGCCTATTATGCCAAAATAAAAAAATAAATAAAGTCGTGCAAATGAAATACTGCAGTACATCAGGATTAAAACGACATCTTAATAGCCAGCATCTCCAGGAGTATTTGATCTTGTATCCTGATGCCGCTCCGAAGCTTCCAGCTGACCAAAGATCTATTGCTGACATGCTTAAGAATGCAAAGGTAAAGAAAGCATTTAAGTTTTTATCTCCTTGGGAATATACTCTTAAAACAAAGTTGTAGCATATCATATAATTTAGTGTCCAAAGGGTTAGACGAAATATTTATCAATGAATTGTTATTTATATTTCATTGCTGATTCTCGTACAAACTCTAATACTAGTCTTTCAATTTAAAAACGAGAAGCTGATTTTTTTTTTGTTTTGGCCTAAGTACTGATTTTCTATTGTAACTTATTAAAAAAAAAAAAAAAAAAAAAACAGGCTGCCCAACGCGCAAAAATTTGCTTTCGGGGGGCCTTACAATATGTTATTTTGAAAAAAAAAAAAAAAAAAAAAGTACGCCTTTGCGCGTTTTCTTTCTCTTTTTTAAAATTGCGTTTCGTTTTACTCGACTTTTGTATTGTTTACCAAAATTAAGTGTACGCATATCCTTACCGCAAGAAAAAGAAGCGAGAAAATATTAAAATTCTGATGAGGTAAAAAAATTGGATAATGAATTATTGGTTTATTACGTTAAATTAATTTTGATTAAAAAAAGAAACACTTTACTGTCTCATGTCTTATTTTGACCAGTTCCAAAAGCACGTATGGGCTTAAATTTAATATTAATTTTTTTTTTTTCATCAACTGTCGAGTATGAAAGCAAGATTTTTTTTTTTAGTTTCATATCTTACAACACAATTTTTCTATTGAACAAAATCTCCCCCCCTTTTTTTTTTTTTTTAGGCAAAATCTTCAAATAATTCAGCTGAAGTAAATGAATCATTAACCATAGAGGATTTTGTGGATTACTTGGCTATTAAAAATTTACCCTTCAATTTTTTCGACGATGAAGTCACTCGTAAGCATTATAGAAAAGCAAATCGTAACATCAAACCACCAACACGCAAAACTCTTAGGAGAGCTGCCGTCAAAAAATTTTCGAGATTACAAAAAAAAGTTGCAAAAATTTTAAAATCGAACAAGTCAAAAATTTCCTATACGGTTGATGGTTGGACCTCAATTGCCAATAAATCTTATTACGGGATCACAGCCCACTACATTGATGACAATTTTAAACTTCAAAGTCACGTACTCGACTTTGTTCCTTCTAACGGTGTCCATACCGGTAAAAACATAGCAAAAATATTTTGCGATTCTCTTAAAGCTTATCAAATACACACAAAAATCCAAGGGATTACCGTGGACAATGTGTCTGCCAACACGACTTTTATGAATGAATTACATATACTGCTGTCAGATTTTGATGCAGTAAATCAACATTTTCGTTGTTTTGCCCATATATTGAATCTAGCAGTAAACGACATGCTTTCTACTCTCAATTTAAGTTATTCAAAAAATATCGAAGAAGGAATAATATCTGATGATGAGGAGGAAGAGGATGAGGAAGAGGATAAGGATGAGGATGAAGATGAAGAAGAGGAGGATGAAGATGAAGAAAATTCTGATGATGAAAGGGTTAGTGAGGATGAGAGTGAGAGTGAGGACGAAATGGACTATGATGACGATATTGCGCTTGTTAACCCAGTTTTAAAAATTCGCAAAGTTTTAAAAAAAATCAAAAATTCTGAAAAACTAGAAATTCGATTTAAAAGTTCATGCCGTGCTGCAAATCTTAATTTTAAAAAAAAAGTCATCTTAGATGTTAAAACCCGTTGGAACTCAACGCATGAAATGCTTGGCATAGCCTTAGAAGCAAAAGAAGGGTTGAATATATTGTGTAATAATGATGCTCGTTTGAGAAATTTTAAACTTGCCGATGATGAGTGGTATCTTATTAAAACAGCTTACGATTTTTTAAAAAAATTTAAGAAATTAACTAAAAAATTAGGAGGAGACAAATACGTAACTTTACAATCTGTTATTATCAGTATTAACACTCTTTTAGACAATATCGAAAAAAAAACTTTTGAATTAGATAATAAAATAGATCGCAGTACTTTAGATGAGAATATCATTTTAGCGTTCCAAAAAGCTAGAGATAAAATTTTGAAACATTATAATAAGGCTAACTGGATTTACGGGGCGATCCTTATCCTAGACCCTAGACATAAATTAGCTGGCTTCGATATGAAGCCATGGGGAAAGGAATTAAAAGATAAATCATTTGAGGCTTTTGAACAGTTATTGGCAAAGTACGAGATTGAAAAAAATATTCTTAAACCTGCAAATAATGAGTCTCTTTGTGGTAAAAATGTCGAAGACAGTGAATCTGACACAATCAGACTGTTATTTGCAGGTTACAGAAGAGAAAGAAAGTGAAGCTAAGAAAGAGCTAGATGAATATTTGACAGAGCCACGCCGTCCTGTTAATGAGAATATTTTATTGTGGTGGAAAAAAAAAAGTCCTCAGTTCCCGATTTTATCTTTGATGGCTAGGGATTTATTTAGTATCCCGGCTACATCCGTGCCTGCAGAAAGGCTTTTTTCAAAAGCAGGTTTAATTATTAGAAAAAATAGATCTTCTTTAAATAACGAATCTGCGAGAGTCCTTTTATGTTTGAATTCTTGGTTACAACAAGATCACCTAATAAATTGAAGTAATATATATTTAATTTTTTTTTCATTCTTAAAGGACTCTTAATTAGTTTTAATGTCTTTAATTTTATTTTATCATCTTCAATAAAACTTTAATAGTAAGCTAATTTTTCGAAAAATCTGCAAACAAGTTGCAAAATATGCCAAATAGATTTATGCAAAAAAAAAAAAAAAAAAAAAAAAAAAAAAACCTAAGAAGATACACAAAAATGAAATTAGATTAATTCTGTTTTAACGTTACGATTTACATTAATTTTTAAAAAATGAACATTTTAATTATAACTCCTTTTGCTTCTTTGTCTCTAATTGAATTTCTTTAAATTTGTAACATGGTAATTTTCGTTACTGAATTTTTCTTTAAGATTCTGCCAAATGAATGAAAACCGAATAATAGTAAATATACCAAATGAAAATCTGGGAAAAAATTATGTATACATTTTCAGGTTAGAAAAAGCTGCATTAATTTTAAAATAAAAGTGTTGCAAATTCAATTGATTGCACCCATTTTTTTAAAAAAATCTATTATTTTTATTTCAATGCCCTATTTTCCTTTTTCCATTTTAAAAAGTGTGTCAAAATTCAAATGATTGCGCCTATTTAAAAAAAAATGGATTATTTTCATTTAAATGCTACTTTTCCCTTTTTGTATTTGAAATAGCTCCCTTTCCGTGGTTACAGTAAATAACGTTTAAAAAAAAATCGACGTCCCATTATAAATAAAATAATTAAAATTTTCGGGATTTTCGGGACGGGACGGGACAGGACGGGATTTCCCGGGTCGGGACGGGATTCGGGACGGGACAGTAGTAGTAGTTCCGGGACGGGATCCGGGACGGGACAAGCTTTCTTACGGGACGGGACGGGAAATCTGAAAATCCCGTCCCGTCCCGTCCCGTGTCCACCCCTATTTGCAGATGATACTTCACTAACATGTTCGGCCCCAAATAAAAAATTATTAGAAAAAAATTTACAAAACGATATTAAACTTATTCAACAATGGCTAAAAAAAAATAACCTTGTATTAAATTTCAAAAAAACAAAATTAATCTATTTTACTGCTCAAAAATCCGAATAATCAAAAGACTTAACAATTCACCTTCACAATGCCTCCAAACAGTTTGATTCAACGCACATTTGCGACAACCTCTGTGAAAAAATTGAAGAAGTGGAATCTACAACATACCTTGGTTTAATTTTAGACAAAAAATTAACATGGAAATTGCACATAGATAAATTAATTTCGAAATTAAAAAAAATAAATTACCTATTTTTTAGAATCAAAAATTGCCTCGATAAACAAACATTACGAAAAATTTATTTATCAATTTATCAAGCACAACTTAACTATGGAATTATATTCTGGGGCGGCACTTTTGACTATATCATACACCCCCTCAAGGTAACACAAAACTTTACTATACGATGCTTATTTGGAAATTATCAAAATTATTCCGCCTCAAAACTAAGTGCCCAATATGAAATAATGCCAATTCCTCACCTATACAAATACATGATAACCCTATTTACATTACAAAATAATACATTTTTCCACTGCTACTCATTTAACCGACAAACCAGAAACGCAAATCTACCTTTTTTATCTCTTCCAAATTATACAAGCACAAAAAGTAGAAACAATATCCCTTACAAAGCCCCCCTAGAATATAATAACCTACTTAAACAATCAAAAAAATTCCAGAAAGCGATTGCAGATTCCATTTCTATCAATACATTAAAAAAAATTCTAAAACATAACCTATTCGATTTACTAAAAAAATTAACCTGAACATGACCTACTCATACTCATTCTCCAAATAAATCATCCAACTTAATTCAAGATTAAAAATACTTCATAATACATAATTCATAATTCAAAATTCATAATTCATAATTCACAATTCATAATTCATAATTCATAATTCATAAATCATAAATCATCATTCACACAAATCTTTATATTCGTATATGTTAAACTTCTAATTTACTGTAAACATTTAGTTACAATATTGCCTGCCCCTGCACGCGCTATCTGCTTAGGGGAGACAATTTAATGTATATGTTACAGTGAATCAGTGTAATTCAGTGATTTCATAGAATCACTAGTGTATTCGTGGAATTTCACGAATACACGGTGAAATCGTGAAATGCTTCATTTCACTAGATGAATTCACTAGTGATTTCATGAAATCACTGTTATTTTAATGAAATCGTGGAACAGAAATTGTAAGTTACACGTTTTATCTAGTGATTCAATGAAATCACTGCCGGAAAAAAAATACGGACAGTGAATTCGTTGAAAAGCACATAATGACAATTTAAAGAAGAAAAAATAAGAAAACAAGGAAACAAGAAACTCCTGTTAAAAATAAAATTGAAATTAAAATCCAATTTAAAATGTAAAAAGTATCATCGTTTGTTCATTAAAAATTTATTAGCAAAGTTAAATAATAGTACATAACAGAAAAATGAATAGTTAAATAATAATACAATAAAGTTAACTTAAATAATATTACAAGCGTGATTCTTTGGTTAATTTTTTTTTTCTTGAAGCCACTTTTTTGCCGCCGTTACCCGTCGCCTCTGTATTAGATGTCTCACCTTTATTTGGCTGCTCATCGTTTTTATTGTTGCAGCTCAGCTGTGGCATTTTGAGTGGCACAAGGTGTTATTCTTTTTACATTTACACCTTCTTGGGTGTCTTGCCAAATAAAGGTGAGATATCTAATGCAGAGACGACGGGTAACGGCGGCAAAAAAGTGGTTTCAAGAAAAAAAAAATTAACCAAAGAATCACGCTTGTAATATTATTCAAGTTAACTTTATTGTATTATTATTTAACTATTCATTTTTCTGTTATGTACTATTATTTAACTTTGCTAATAAATTTTTAATAAACAAACGATGATACTTTTTACATTTTAAATTGGATTTTAATTTCAATTTTATTTTTAACAGGAGTTTCTTGTTTCCTTGTTTTCTTATTTTTTCTTCTTTAAATTGTCATTATGTGCTTTTCAACGAATTCACTGTCCGTATTTTTTTTCCGGCAGTGATTTCATTGAATCACTAGATAAAACGTGTAACTTACAATTTCTGTTCCACTATTTCACTAAAATAACAGTGATTTCATGAAATCACTAGTGAATTCATCTAGTGAAATGAAGCATTTCACGATTTCACCGTGTATTCGTGAAATTCCACGAATACACTAGTGATTCTATGAAATCACTGAATTACACTGATTCACTGTAACATATATAAAAAGCTTATTCTCAAATAAATTAAAAAAAAAAAAAAATTAATGGGCCGTAAAAAGGATGAATATTTCCCTAATTTAGAACCGTTTAGATGCAAATAAAATAGCACAATGGTTTTTTTTTTTAAGAAAAAGAGATTTCTTTATCGTGAAAAGAGAAATTTTCCTTCTCGTATCTAATGATAGTAGATAGTCATGTCATTTATATGTCACAAAACGGAATGGCAACTGAGCATTTAAAACAAATAACGGGATAATCCCTCACTCCACCTACAAAATGGGTGTGAGGTGTAAGAGCGAAGCCTTCATTTCGCGCTTCAACATAAGAAAACCGATGCGGTCATATCTTTCGCACGATGTGCTATATCTTTTATGTAGTCTGCTCTAATCTTGGAAAAAAATGGCCGATTCGTCGAAATGTAGTTGCATATATTTAATAACCATTCAGTGGCGTAGGGAAAAATTCATCAATTATGGAATTTTTTAAATGGTTCGAAAACTGAAAAAAAAAGTTTAGAGGATGTTTTATTTACTTTTTTTAAATTCTAATTTTTATTTTAAAACTCATTGGTTGATGATAGGTTTTAAAATATAATATTCCGATTTTCCAAAATAAAATTGTCCCAGGATGAACATTAGAAACAGGTGGTGTCTAATTTGCCCAAAAAGAAGAAATTAGGGATGTCTTAGCGGGTCAGACCGGATTTTTAAAAATTATTTTTAAAAATGACTTCAAATTCTTAGAAGCTAAAAAAAAAAAAAAAAAAAAAAAAAAAAAAAAAATTTTAAAATTTTGTTCTGTGCTATGGAATGAATGGCGTCAGCAACAGATCTAAATCTCAATCTTAATCTTAATTTTGACGTGTAAAATGTTTCATCGTTTTCGGCTTTAGGGCGTAACTTATTTCTTTAGTTTTTTTTTTAAATTTAATTTCTAGTCGGATGGAGACTACGGCAATAATTGCGCTTGGCGAATTTGCGTTTCAGCGATTAACGAATTTAAAAAGTACTTTAGGAGTATAAAGGATTTCTGTGTTTAAAAAAAGTTTTCAAGCTCAAAAAATGTAAAATGTACACTTAAAGTAATTTTGGACTAGAATATTCGGAATCTACCCGAAATTTCCGATAAGGAAGCGATACTTTTTTTCAGCAAAAAAACTTCTTACTTTTTGCCTTTATATGGGTTTTTCTAAAACTTTTAAAGTTATTGGGCGACCTCAAGATGACATTCGAAAAATCTGAAAAAAAAATTAGGTTAATAGCGTTGCCAAAAGGCAACCGTTCCACAGTTAGGTGTTTTCTAATTCTAAAACTGGTAAGTTTCGACCCACTCTAAAGGCATGTTAGCTTAGGTTAGGTTAGGTTGTTATTGTTAGGTTGGGTTAGGTTAGGTTGTTAGGTTCGGTTAGGTTAAACGCCAGTAATTTTGCAAGCACAGTGGCAGTCGTTTTGCCTCTGCTAGTATTTTGCCTCTTTCTTCCGTTTTTTCAGCCAATTTTTTCAGTTGAAGACTTTTCCTTGAAATTGGATGCTGCGGCAGTGTCCCGCCGATCCTTTCGATTTCTTTAATCGAAAACGAATAACTCGAATCCAATTTGCAATTTTTTTTTTTTTGCATCACGAACTCCAATATCGTTCAAAGCAATTAAAATTTCCTGGAATTTGGTTTTTTGGGACATCTGGACCATCTTTTCCCTGGGATTTTGGGATCCCGGAATACTGGCCTCTGCATCTAAATCACTTAACCCGAAAAAAGTATAGTAGGGTCTCCCTTATTTTGGCAATTTTCGAATTTCAAATCGCTTACACCCAAAAAATGGTTCTCCTTGGTGTACTGATAAACCCGAATTTTTTTTAAAATTTTTTACTCAACAGAAAAGCATGGCAACTTGAGCTTAAGTTCCGAAAATTGCCGTAAGAGAAAAAAAATCGACAATGCTTTTTTTCGCGAATAAATTCGGTTTCTTATCGGAAATATTCCGTAGATTACGAATCTGAAGACCGTTTTTTTATATCTGGTCCGGTTTTTGAGCTAAAAGCCGAAATATGGCAAAAAAAACGTGGTAAAGTGACAAAACAAACCAAGCCATCCGTTCCACTCGTATTCTGGTCTCTAGATCAAAAATTGGACCAGATATGAAAAAAAAACGGACTTCAAATTCGTGAACTACCGCAAAGGCTACTACAGGATAACCATAAGGTAGCTGCCCACGAAAAAAATTTTTGAGTTATCATTGGTACTTTGTTCGGGTACCTCAGAGGTGATTTCTGGTGAAGTCAAAAAATTTTTTTGCAACCCCTATGGGGCGATTTTGGGGGTTGAAGAAAATTCATTTTTTCTTTATAACTCCTGAATGGATTGTCCGATTTGAAAAAATGAAAATCGAAATGAAAGAGAAAAATAAGAGCTTTATTTTGGTGTAAGTGCCAATTTTTTTAAGTGCCCAGAGTAAGTGCCAGAATTTTTCAAAGTTTAAAAAAAATTTTTTTCTATAATCTAATCGCCGGATCCAAATTTCGCTACCATAGGATTAAAGTACCCAAAAAGTAGCTTTAGAAACGTATTTTTTTAAATTTTTTGCAAAGGGCAAAAAGGGCCAAAAAAGTGCCAAAAATTTAAAATTTAATTTTAGCCACGTTTTTGAGCCCGGATCCAAATTTCGCTACCATAGCATGAAAGTACTCGAAAATTTGCTCTAGAAACGTATTTTTTAAAATTTTTTGCAAAGGCCAAAAAATGCCAAAAAAAATGCCAAAAATTTTAAATTTAATTTTAGCCTCATTTTTGAGCCCGGATCCAAATTTCGCTACCGTAGCATGAAAGAGCTAAAAAAACTCTATAATTCTTAAATCTAAATTTTTTTTTTTTTTTATAGAAAAGAATTTTTTCAGATTTTTTGCGAAGGGCAAAAAGGGCCAAAAAAAGTGCCAAAAACTTAAAAAAAAAAATTGTCGATTTTTTTTCTCTTATGGCAATTTCCGGAACTTTAAACTCAAGTCGTCACGCTTTCGCGTCGAGTAAAAAATTAAAAAAAAAATTTGGTTTATCAGTACGCCAAGGAGAACCATTTTTGGGGGAAAGCGATTTGTATTCGAAAATTGCCAAAACAAGGGACACCCTAAGTATAGCGAGCTTTTGATCGTAATTCCAAACAGTTTTATTGCGAAGAAATACTCTACCCTTGGGAGTTTAAAGAAAATTCTGTACAAAAGGAAATAATGCCTAATTTTCTCTCACAAAAAAAAAAAAAAAAAAAAAAAAAAAAAAAAAAACGATCTCTTCTTTGGCAAGATTTATTACTGCGTTTAAAATTTCGAATATCCTCACATCGATAACAGACTATATTATTTTAAGCGTAGAGTATGGTCGTTATATTTTGCATAAAACTTACAACATGTGCGACATGTCAAACCAGTACATCTGCTGTCTTTTGCTTATTTAAAAAAAAAAAAAAAAACTTTAATTTTAGATCTTATTTCATTTCGCATTAAGGTGTTTCGATAGTAAAAGCCAAAATGTTACATATTCTTCAAACTCGCACAGATGATATATCAGGTATCCGCGGACCTCCCTTAAAAATTTAAGCAAAAGTTACTTTCTAGTTAACGAGTTATAAATTTTTAAAAATATAAAAAAATACATGGCGTTATATGGGAAGTTCCAAAAAATAAACAAAGCGTTTTCATTTATTTACGAAAAAAGCCTATTTCTAGATGTTCCGATTTTTCCAAAAACTAACATAGCATCTGTTAATAGGTATCGAATTAATAATAGCTTTAAAAAGTGAATGTAACTTTCTAGTTTAAATGTTTCAGCAAAGAAAATCGGAAGGTTTGTTTATTTCGTAAACCTCCGTACAAATTCAGTAAAGAGTCGGGTCCTCGACTCAAAATCGGTTACGTATCCAGCGATTTCGGGAATCATCCAACTTCTCATTTAATGCAGTCTATCCCGGGATTGCATGAAAAATCAAGGGTCGAAGTTTATTGCTACGCCCTTACAGGCACGGACTGGGAAGCTTTTAGGGGCGGGGAAAATTAAAAAATAGGGCGCTTTTTTTTAAAGGAGTTATTTCTTATTTTTTTTATTAATTTAAGGGCATCTATATTTTATATTTATAAAGCTAAGTGTCCTCACTGACTGACTGACTGACTGACAGATCACCGGATAAAATACTTCCCGGGGTCCTAAAAATATGGCCGATGGTGGAAAATGTTCGTCTAGATAAACCATTCTACGAAAAATCCCCGAAATTTTTCGGAAAATTCTGTAACCCCAGAAAATCCGGAAAATTCAAATTCAAATCACTTAGCTTTAACTTACGGCAGAAGAAAAAAAGGGAAGAAACGTAAGGGTTTCGTTCCGTAGCGAGAAACTTTTTTTTTTCAGTGACCCCCCTTTTTTTTTTTACTCATTCGAAAGAGGAAACCCCAAAGAAATTTTAGGGATTTTCAAAATTAAAATCGGACGGTAAAAGACGGAGTTATGGGAGCTCAAAGTCGGATGCATCGTTCCGGTCGAAGAGCCGAATATATCGCGGCGCGTAGACTCATCACCTATGAACCACAGAGCAAAGAACAGTAGAGACGTAACTCCCGTGTTAAAATTTCGTCGTGTCCGTGGGGTATTAGTTATGTGATCCAACCACTAGGGGGCGCTGTATGCAGAAAAAAAAAGTAAAAAATAGCGCGTTTTGATCGACACAAATCTATGCTTTTCCATAATTTTCTACTCTCTTCTACCATTTTTTTTTTAATATTAAAAAAAAAAAAGTATGTTCGGGGGGCCTTCCTAAT
Source organism: Liposcelis bostrychophila (assembly GCA_037577465.1). Lineage (NCBI taxonomy): Eukaryota > Metazoa > Arthropoda > Insecta > Psocodea > Liposcelididae > Liposcelis > Liposcelis bostrychophila. The sequence continues at coordinate 2,773,828 of CM075215.1, forward strand.
ATCGCTTAGGGCCCCCTTTTTTTTTTTTTTTTTTTTTTTTCCCTGCATGGCCCATTTAATTAAGCCCTGCATCATAATACCAACATACCCCTAAATGATAAATGGTCACCCATCCGGTTTTCCATCCGCGCTCCTTGCTGCTTAACTTCATTGATCGTGAGTCGCTACACCAACAGCCGTGCCATATGAACCCCTTTGCAAAGTATTTATAAACTGCAATATTTGAACATGGCTATAGTAGCAAAAGCAGTATGTAGCAAAAGGAAGAGGTTGTAAGGCTCGTTGGCGGGAGCATGAATGAAAAATAAACTTGAACTTATAATAGAGCCCTATATACTGGGAGAAGCGCAACCTACGGTCTAATTTTGATTGGTCCTTGTTTATGTATTTTTTTATGTAAGTGAAACATAGGCGTTGTACGTTTCACGGAGGTCGACATTTTACCGTCCCACGGAGGTCGCCATTTTCCCGTCATAAACAACTATACAAATTTTACGCCATTTTACCGTCCATACGGACGCCGCCATGACACCAATTGCGCTTCTCCCAGTATATAGGGCTCTACCTCACACCCGAGTTACGAACCCGAGTCCAGAACCTTACTGTCTGCGCTACCGAACTGCGCATATGGGTTGGGGATTTTAAGGGTTCTTAGTTTACACGGCTTTTTAGTTCTGTAATCCCGCCACTTTGGCGCTAGTATCGCACGACGAAATCGTCCATTTAACTTAAACCCCCCTGCCTATGAACGATGAATTGGCGTGCACCGAACATGCGACCGTACGGACGAAAGTCAGCGTGCGTGGTTCTTCCTTTTTTTTTTTTCTTCATGCAGTCGACGTGTGTTCGATTCTCTGTCAACTTTTTTTTTTTTTTTTTTTTTTTTTTAAATAGCTCCGGGGGGGGGGGGGGAAGGAGGCAAGCCTTACAGTAATTTTTTTTTAAAGAAGTGGGTGAAGGTAAACTGGTTTGGTTTGGTTTGCTGACTGCTTTAGCTTATGGAAACAGGGAAAAACAGTTTTATATCATTAGCGGGAATCTTTTTTTTTTCTGCAATATTTTCGGTTTTAGGGTATGCAAAAATGAATTATAAAATTTGATGAAGCGGTGTTTTTTTTTTTCCTTTAAAACTTAAGGTGGCAGTTTGTTTGCTTATGAAATTAGAAGTAATTGAGGAAATAACATTTCCCTTTTTTTTTTTTTTTTTTTTTTTTTTTTTTGAAAAGCAGAGTTTTCGGAAACCATATTTTTGTGAACTAAGACTTTTTGGAGGATAATCTTTTTTTTTTTTTGAGACTTAATTAAACAAATGTTTCTTTTTTTATACCAAAACTTTTATATACATAAATTCAAGCAGGGGTGTAGCAACTTTTGGGCCAGGAGGTAAAAAAACTGATTATAAAATCTTGATAAATTTTGCACCCCCCCCCCCCCCCTCCATACAGAGTGGAGACTTCAAATTTTTTAACACATAATTATAAGTATAGTATAATCATTTTTTTTTCTTATAGGATATATTTTTTTACTTTATAGGATAGGGTGCTGTACAAGTAATTAATTAAGGAAAAAATTTACTTTTTTATTTTGTTTTCCCAAAAGCAAAATCATGTTTTTAGTAGAAAAAAAAACCCGAACGTTACTTCAGAATCGTTTATTCCAAATTCATTTAGTCTAATAAAAGCTGGATATTTTGTCCCCCCAACTTAAGGGAAGGGGGGGGGGGTAGAAATATATTCACGGGGAGATATAGCCGATCCAGGGGGTACAATGTCCCCCCCCCCGTCTCCCCCTGTTACACCCCTGTGCAAGTGTCCTAACTGACAGATCCCCGGATAAAATTCTTCCACCCCGTTTAGTTTTAAAATGAAATCGGAATCGCTATCGGAATCGATCGGTTCAAAAGTTAAATGGGATTGGAATCGGAACCCTAAATTTTTTTCAGACAGTCGGGATCGGAATAGAAATTGGAATCTGGCTCAAATCGATGGTTTGGAATCGGCATTAAAAAATAATTTTGATTCAAATTGAGCTAAAAAGATTTTTCGTTTTTTTAGTTTTCAAAATAGCGTAATTCAATCAATTTTTCGGCAATTTATAAGGCGCCTTTTTTTTCAGTAATTATCTTTGACGCCCTTTGAGAGAGCGCCCTCCTGGGCGCTCTCTCAAAGGGCGCACCGGGAAATTTCCCGGTAAACCTATGGGCCAGTCCGGGCCTGCGCCCTTAGCCCGGATGATGGAACTACTTTTAGAGCTAAAATTGCCAGGGAGGCCCATCATTTCATTGATTTGTCACAGGTATTTTTTTAAGACGAATTTTTTTTTTTTTTTTTTTTAGAAAAAAAATGTTATTTACCTGATTTTTGATTAAAAATTTTTATTGTGGGAAATAAACTTAACGTACAAAATTAGTATTACTAATTTAAATTTTTATTTTTATTTTTAGATTCCTTGCAATGGTAAAGCCGCCGACAGAATACACTCCGATGGAATTCAAATTTTGGTGAACATGAACGGATACACGAAAGGAGCCAGAAACGAAATTTTCGCCCTTCGGCCCGCTCCGGTTCAAGTGATGTGGCTGGGATATCCCGGTACTTCCGGAGCCTCTTTCATGGATTACTTGATAACCGACGTTGTGACATCACCTTTGGAATTAGCCAATCAATACAGCGAAAAATTAGCGTATATGCCTCATACTTACTTCATCGGGGATCACAAACAAATGTTTCCCCATTTGAAAGCCAGAGTCATCGTAGCTGACAAAGTAAATATTTTTTTGCTGTTTAACCGGCCTCTTCTTAATTTTTTTTATTTTAAATCTCTTTCTTTTTTTTTTTTTTAGAATACATCGAAAAAAGATCTCGCAGATAACGTAGCAGTTATAAACGCAACCGATTTATCTCCCATCATGGAAAATACGGACATCAAGGAAATCCGGGAATTGGTCGCGCCTGATAACGAACAGAAATTGGAGATTTCTCTTAAAGTCGCGGAATTACCGACTACTACTCCGATTGAAGTGAGTTTCCTGATTGATTTTTAAAATCATCAATATCGGAGTTTTATGCAAAAATTTTTTGATGAAAAACCAAATTGTTGGAATTATTTTAGGACCGGACCCTTGCCTGGTCAATGTATCGGTATTAAAGAATCATAATTTCGTTAGAATTGACTGCAATAAACTGAAACTTGACTAGAGATTGCTCCCGGGAATCCCAGGAGGGTAATCGATTTTTTCCCCAAAAAAAATTTCCCGGGAACTTTTTTTTTTTAAATTGTTGGAAATCCCGCTTCCAGGAAATGGAATTTTTCTAATTTTCTAGAATTCTTGATTTCCGGGAATTTTTTTTCCCGGGAACGGAAATAATTATGAATTTTATCAACTTTTTGACCGTTTATCATGTAAAATTTCAGTATTTAAAAAAAAATTTATAAAAATCAGGAAATTTTTGAACATAATTTCCATTTTTCCCTAAAACGGTGCTTTTTAAAAAACACGAAGAAATTAATTTTGACATGGATCCGCATATTACCGAACTTGAATCCCAAAAATTAAACAGATTTATTATTTTTTTTCTCGTGCTTTAAATAAATTCCCGGCTTTCCAGGGATTCCCGGGAATGTAAGTATAAATTTCTTGATTCTCAAGAAATGGAAAAGCTAACCAAAACGAGAATTTCCGTTCCCGGGATTAATTTTTTTTTCAAAAGCTGGAATTCCCGATATCCGGGACTGGAACATGTCGGGAATAGGATATCTCTAAACTTGACCTACTTATGTATTTCGGAGCTCTGATGAAGGCAGAAGTTTGATAAAATTAAAATTTAAAAAGGCCAGAGCAATTTTTTTTAAAATATTTTTATCACGCAGTGCGGAACAATTAAATTGTTAGGTTGGGTTAGGTTAGGTTAGGTTAGGTTAGGATAGGATAGGATAGGATAGGATAGGATGGTATAGGATGGGTGCAGTTCAACTCAGCCTCAGAGTATTAAAATTTTTTTAGAACATTCAGATTTAATGCAGAATGCCGAGCAATATCTAAGGATTTTAGGGTTCTTTCGGAGTATCCTGGAATTTTTAGTGCAATCTTCAGCTTGTCTGAAAAATTTTGTGCGGCCAATTTGGTGGTTTGGTTTGGTTTTTTGCAGTGTGGAAAATTTTTTTTTCTGCACTAGTGCGTTTTGAAAATACATATTCTTATGCTGTCCTTTGCCATGAAAAGTAGTTTAAATCCCTCGCCTTCGACTCGGGTTTTAAAATCGACCCCGGCGGCCATTTTTTTTTTTTAGCTTTTGTGTTGTAATGTAGTAGGTATTGCACATTTTTATCAACACCAAGAGAAAAAAAATTATTGAAAAATTTTTCAATTTTGTCACCCCTTCAAAAAGCGGTATCCAATCCTCCCCGCTCCCTCTTATTCGGCACCTCCCCTTCAATACGCCACTGTTTTTAGGCGAAATTACGTTTAAGCCTTTTTGCAAAGAACGTGTATTGTTTTCCAAAAAATATCTCCATTCCACTCTGAGTTTGTTTCTTTCAACAGACACGCTATTGGATTCATTAATTAATTTTTCTTTTGTTATTTCAGACCATGATTGTTCCGGTCAAATACAAACATCCGTAAACGGTATCGTCGTTCAAAACGGATTAGCCACAAATCAAACGAATAACAAAGCAGCTACCGGGGAAGAAGTGCCCCAAAGCATCGTAATCACGACGCGTCAACAATACGGATTGCCGGACGATGCTGTCGTCTATTGTAATTTTAATCAGTTATATAAAATCGATCCTATGACTCTACAAATGTGGATAAATGTAAGTTCGTCACGGATTTTTTTTTTTTAACCTTCAAATCATAAGCGCCGTTTTTTTTTTTCGTTCTCAGATTTTGAAACACGTTCCAAGCGCAGTTTTGTGGTTGTTGAGATTCCCCGCTGTCGGGGAATCCAATATCCATGCGACCGCCCAGCAATTAGGAGTCAGTCCCGGAAGGATTTTGTTTAGCAATGTGGCCGCTAAGGAGGAACACGTTCGAAGGGGCCAACTTGCGGACGTTTGTTTGGATACTCCCCTTTGCAACTGGCACACGACGAATATGGATGTTTTATGGTCGTTACGTTACCCGGTAGGTTTTCTTTTTACGGTTTTGGGTTTCTTTGGATTTTTATTCAGTAAAAAATTTATTGAAATTTAGGAAATGAATTAGGAAAACAAATTGAGCATTGGGTCACATGGTACCTTAATTATTGGGGCACATTGATACCTTAATTATCGTCTACATAATCGATAATTCGGTAAAAAATTAACCGATTACTTAATAATCGATAAGTAATATCCCATTCGTATTTTCAGGCAGCACAAAGCTTTTTAACTAATGATGACTTTTTAATGATAAGAGCGGGGTAGCCGAAAAGAGTCGACAGACCAGAGTCGATAGACCTCGACCCTTTCCCTTTTGACCCTTTTCCGAAAAAAGTGGTCCCAAGAAAGAAAAGGGTCGATTTACAATTTTTTTCCTTTAAAATTATTGTAGAATTAAATTTTGGAAAATCCAAAAAGGATATGTACCACCGGGTTACTACATGATATGAACATTTAAGTTTGGGCAATTTTCATTTTTAGGCCAATAAGACAATTTAGGCCATTGGTAAAAACCCCCGAGGAATATGGTTCTAGCCCAATTTTTTGCGCACTTTCAGAATATTAAGTCAGATTTTTAGTTCCAGCTAGTAGGGATTCACGAGACTGCGAGACAGTCTCGCGTCTCGTCTCGCGGTCTCGCGTCTTGTGCGAGACGAGACGAGAACGATATGAGGTTTCTGCGATACGAGACGAGACCGAGATAGATTTGTAAAAATGCGAGACGATACCCAGGTGTTAATATATCAATGTAAACAGTAAAAAAAATAACTGTATTTTAACTGTTTTTGTAATGTCTTCATGCTGTTTACAGCTTGTAAACAGCATGTATTATGGAGCAAAATGCTTACTTTCATTTTGCTATCATTTCATTATCATTTTACTATCATTTCACTATCAGTTGAATATTCTTTTGCAGTCAATATTTAAGCCCAAACAAGTACCCGGATAATACACGGATAATATCGAGTGTGCTTTGGTGTAATATACCACTTATTGAGCCCGATAATATCCGGTTTTTTTAAGACTTTTTGCACTTTGAATTAAATATGTTGACAATCGTTCTGCAAAAGCTTCATTAACAATTTGACTTCTTTTAAACTTGAGTTTGCATATATAACTGAACCACAAAGCAAACTGTACGCTAAAACCCACCACTCCTAATATCTTCCTTCCAAAATCGAAATTCCGAAATGTCTCAACTTGATGATCCTATATAGGCTAAATACAATATAAAAATACAAAAATCAGAATTTTCGGACTGAATCCTGATTTTTAGAACGAGATTTTCAGTTTTTACAATATAAGCTTTCGCCAGGATATATTAAAAAAAATTGATATTTCCTTTATTTATAAGGCTAGAGGGATAAAATTTTGCATCTAGGGGTTTATCGATCCGAAAAATCCAAATCTAAAGTCAGATACACGAAATGTGAAGTCTTTATGCTTGCTACAGGGAAATTAAAACCCAAAATATTATAATTGGACCCAAAATTTACAAAACAGCTGAAGGGGAGCGTTCAAGTATTACGTAAGACCGAAAGGGGGGGGAGGGGGTACTAGAAAATCTTACGATTTCTTACTAGGGGGAGGGGGGGGGGGAGTTTGGCAAATCTTACGTAAGAATTTCCATTATGACTTATTGTTCAGAATTTTTTTTTTCTTCTTTTTTCATTTCAAAAATTATGTTGTTTTAATTTTTTTTCGAATGTCTAAAGTAGAAAAATTGAAACTTTTTTTCAAAAAATTTTAAGAAATAAAAATTTACTTTTTTGATGAGATTTTGTGCCAATTGTAGCCATCTTCAGGGATATGAGTATGAACTATAAATCTAGATTTAAGAAAAATATTACTTTAATTTAAAATTGGCGTAAAAAAAAGGGGGGGGGTCCGCGAAAATCTTACGTAATATAATATGGGGGGTTCAAAGAAATCTTACTCATTCTTACGAAGGGGGGGGGGGGGGGGGGTCCAAAAACCCGAAAAAAAGTCTTACGTAATACTTGAACGTACCCAAGTCTCGGCTCAGGTGCCTCGACTATTACTAAAAAAACACTTTTACCTTTTTTCTTTTTTACCGTTTTACCTTTTTTTTCCGGATAAATACCGTGTAAAAAGTCTTAAAATACCCGGGTATTATCCGGTGGAAATACATCACATTTACACCGTGTAAATTTGGTGTATACACCGTTCTTGTTGTCTGGGGTAAAAAGCATCTTCCTTTTTTTTTTTTTTTTAACTCTTTTCATTTGGTAAGAAAAAAAAATATTGAATTTACAGCATGCTGAAAGTCAAATGATAGTAAAAATATGTGGGAGATTTGAAGAATTTTGAATAACTGTTTTTTAAAAAAAGATGATAAATTTACAGCATGATGAAAGTAAAATGATAGTAAAAACGTTTTCATGATTTTTAAAAAAATTAATAGCATGTGAACAGCTCGTTAACGAAAAGTTTTCATGCTGTTTTTAATATATCTTTTTACTATCACTGTTTACATACTGTTTTCACGCTGTTTACATGCTGTACCATTGATATCACTAACACCTGGGTACGAGACGATATTTCATCAAATATCGCGAGATATCGCATCTCGCACTTTTTTTCTTTCTTTTTTTTAAACAATTTTTTCGATCTTCAAGAACGTGTTCTCATAATAGGATTAAAATACCAAATTAAACTCTTTCGGTTCAATTCACATTTTTCTATTCTTTTGCTAGCGATCCTTTGTACTTGCGGTACTGACCTTGGTTATTCAAATAAAGAAACATTTCGGGGCATTTCTTTTTAATATGTACTTCTTAAATTTTGGGTTTTCCCAATTTTTTCCAACCTTTTTTTTCTCGGGATTCGCCAGGTATAACAGGTTTTTTTCGTTTAGCTCTTTTTATATTTTTTGTCCATTCTCGATACTCCTTCGCAGATTTCGGTTCGCTATTAATGCATTGAATTGTTGGCTTATCATAATTTAAACCTTTGCTTACTAATTTTTGACTTTGAAAAAAGCACTATCCTACCGAATTTTGTTTTTGGGGTTTATACGTACCAATATGCTTAAAATAATGTTTAAAAAAACTTATTATCATAATGTCTCCTGCTAAATAGAATTTAGGCAACCCGCATTAAATGAGTACGGAATGGAATACAATTATACGTTGGAATAATTCAGAAGTTACTAATGAAATAAAATTTCAATCTGGTGGTTTTAGAGGGCCCGGATTTCAAATGTGATATTATTTTTTCAAAATCAATCCTTTTTTCGAGAGAAAGAAAAAAAATGTCATTTTTAGATTTTTTTTTGGAAAAAAAACAATTTATTGAAAAATTGATTTTTGTGCCATAAGCTTAACATAGAAGCTACTATTTTTTTAAAGAATTTTTCAAACGGCCCTACCCCGCCGGAAACATCCTTATTGTTAATCACTCTTTGATGGACATCACTTTCCCTTTCTAAAAAAAAGGTTTTCAGGTTTTAACTCGTCTATTTATCTCTCCATAAGCTAAATATAGGAGGAAAATCAAGCCAAGTTTCCGCGAAATCTTCTTGGATGTCAATACTTAAATTATCGAGAATGTCAAATTGGTTTTATTATCGCAAATAATTATTTTATAAGATTTTTAGTATTTTAATTGAGCGACTTTTTAACTATCCGATATAATTAGTGGCCCGCCATCTAGAATTTTGGTTGTAGCGAAATTCTGGGTCCATATTCGAAACCCTCGACTCAATTTACATAAGTACACCAATTTTTAAGCCCCTGCATTTTTGCAGTTAATGAAACTATTAATTTTTTAACAAATGGCCTCGGGGGGGGGGGGAGGGTCATCGGTTAGCAACTCCATTTTTGCGAATGGCCTTCCACCAGGGCCATCGCTAGATAGTGGAAGGGTTAAAACATCTAAAATATCTGATAAAACATGAAAGAACTGATAAAACATCTAAAAAATCATCATCCAAATTAATATTTTGAACTATATCTGGAGAAAAAAAATGCGAGATCGCGAGACGAGACGAGACGAGACGCGATACTTTGCGAGACGAGACGAGACCGATACTTTAATTTTTTCTCGCACTGCGAGACGAGACCGAGACTAAGATGAATCTCGTCTCGTCTCGCGTCTCGTGAATCCCTACCAGCTAGGCGAGGTTTAATTTACGCTGTTTCCATGTTTTGGCCCATTACTAGCCCATTTAGGCCTTTTTGGTAAAAAATGTGAAAAAATATGGTTATTTCTTATAGGTTATTTTTTTCGAGTTTTTTTTTTTTCAGAAATAAAGCCAAATTTCATTTTTTTTTTTTTTTTTTTTCCTTAAAATTGAATTTTTAGACTTTGGTCATTTTTTTAAAAATTGGCCGAATTCACCATAAAATAGGCCATAAAAAGTACTATTCTGCCGTGGTAAGCGAAATGGGCGTATGTCCATTCTTAAGTTGGCATTTGTCTTCTATTTTTAACTTATGTAAACAAAGATTCAATTCCAGAATGGACATACGCCCATTTCGGTTACCACGGCAGTATTTTCCTGCGTTAATTTTTTTAGTTACCCGTCGGAACCGGAAAACGGGTCGTAGTAGTACCCTATAATATGGTCCTATTTATAGGCAAAGTTTGAAGAAAATCCCTTTCGGGGGCAGAAATCATATGTTAACCCGGTAGAAGCCCTTAATTCTATAATAATTTTACAGGAAAAGGATTGAAAATCGACCCTTTTCTTTATTGGGGCCACTTTTTTCGGAAAAGGGTCGAAAGGGAAAGGGTCGAGGGGAAAAGAGGTCGAAAAAATCATTCGACCCTTTTCCCTTTCGACCCTTTTCATGCCACTCATAGGGGCTAGAAAGTTTTAGCGGGTCAGCCCAATGTCAGTGGCTCCTTAATGAGAGGAACCAGAATCAGGGTCGACCCACTATTATTTACTTCATTTCTGGCAGACCCGAAGCATTTTATTTTTCGACGATGTTAATTATTTTTTTGTTGGAAAATTTTTGCAGCTTAGTCCGAAATTAAGACCATCTTGAAGAGAAGAACACAAATCCAAGTTGACGTCGTAAAATTTCTTTCATCTTTCCTGCCCAACCACAATTTTTTCCCGACGCCATTTATTTTTCTCAAAGGGGATGGAAGGAGTGAAAAATTTTTGCGGGTCAGGTCGAATTCAGGTCGCTCCCAGATGGGAGAAACCAGAATCCGGTCTGACTTGCTAAAATATCCCTAATTTTTTTTTTTTTTTTTTTTTTTTTTTTTCTGCGGGGGGGCATATTAGACAGCACCTTAAAAACATTTGTTGGAACGATACTTTACCGAAGTTCGAGAAAAGAACGAAAAGAGAAAAGAGAAATGAAGAAAACAAAAGCATACTGTTATTTTCCCTAGCTTTGAAATAAGTTGTCATATTTTTTGATAAAGTTTAATATATGTTTTTATATCTTTTTTAAAAGTCCGAATATGAATAACAATTGGTAGCAGAGCGTCGGGAGTGTTAATTAATTAAAATATGCAAAAATGCTTTGGTTTGAAAAAATGATTTGGTTTCAAAATATGCAAGAATTATAAAATTTGAAGAAGCAGCGGGGAAACAGATTTTCTAATTTTTGAAGAAATTCTTATGTTGAAGTCCAATTTGTTATAGGGCTAATCCATGCTTCCGTCTCTTTTTTGAATGTTTTTTAAAAAATAAAAATTTTAGGGCGCAATTTTAAAAAAGATTTGTTTGTCAGTAAATAGCCTAAAAGATTGGCCCAAATAGAATTTTGTCCTGTCCTGTAGCGAGACCGGACCATGTATAGAAAGGGAATATGGATGCTGGCCGCAGCTAGTACTCATATACACGGCGGAACAATTTTTATGGCGGTGTTTCCTATGTTTACCTTAATAAAATCAAACCACAAAAACTGTTCCACCGTGTATTATGACTCATATATTACGACCTATGGCCGCTTTGCTAGTACTCATATATTATGACCCAGATTTACTCAAATTATACTCTGGAGACGTTCTTTTAAATATAAAAAAATAAATTACGCCGTTATACATTTTTGTAAGTTAAGAAATAATTTTTATAAAAAAGGATTCTACCGTTATAAATACATGTCTGTTTAAAAGTATCTGACTCATAGTAGTTCGCTCGATTCTCCGCTAGTGCATAGGGGGCGTTTTAAAAAGTCAATCGCGAATATCACAATAATTACGAAGGAGCTTTTGGAGCTTTTGCAATAATTAGGAAGGAGCTTTCTATCATTTTGAAATATTAATATATTTCGTTTTGAATAATAATATATTCCTTTTAATTTTGATTTTAATAATAATAACAAAAGAATATCTTTAGAACGAAAAATAAAACTTTTAAATCTTTCGAATTCGGGAATACGAATACTTGACATACTCCCCCTCTAAATAGGGCACTATTTAATGAAAATAATAATCATTCCCGAATTGTACAATCAAAGAAAACTCTAGGTAATACATCATTGCACAAATCAATAAACAAATTAAACCAATTAAATCGTCTCAGTGTCTGGCAATAATACGAGATTGTGGACACTTCTGACAAATTCCTTCTTGGCTATTTTTACCGTAACAACTCTCGTTTTATTATCCGGACCCGGATGGATTTTCACAATACGTCCTAAAGGATAATTAAGAGGGCTCGTTGTAAGATCTTTTATGAAAACCAACTGACCAACTTTAACGTCTACGTTATCAAACCATTTCGAACGTGATTGTAATAAATTCAAATACTCATCACGCCATCTATGCCAGAAAGCTTGCGTCTTTTGATTTAAGTATACCCAACGACTTTTCAACGTGATATTTTCATCAACTGGTTCTTCTGGTAATGCTACCAATGAATCCCCAATTAGAATATGTGCTGGTGTCAAGAAATCGGAATTCTCTATGTCACTGCTAAGGGAACATAAAGGCCTTGAATTCACTATGCCCTCAATTCGACAAAGCAACGTCGACAACTCTTCATACGTTAAAGCAGTATTAATAACCTTATACATCAATCTTTTTACGGTTTGAATTGCCCTTTCCCACAAACCGCCCATATGTGGCGTTCGTGCTGGATTAAATTTCCATTCGATATTGCGCGAAGCTAAGTTGGAATAGATAACATCATAATTTTCTGTTAAAAAAGTTCTTAAAACTCTAACTCATTATTAGCTCCTATAAAATTACTCCCATTGTCAGAATAAACCGTCTTCGGAATCCCCCTACGAGAAGTAAATCTTTGAAAGGCTGCAAAAAATGCTTCTGTTGTTAACTCAGTGCATACTTCAATGTGGATACATTTCACTGGTAAATCTATGAAGATACAAAAATAGCTTTTTAAAATTGGAGCTTTTCTTAAATTAGAGGATTTCATGTCAAACGGCCCCGCAAAATCTATGCCAACCTGAGAAAAAATTCTGGATGGCCTGACTCTAGCTGCAGGCAAGTCTCCCATTAATTGCTTTGGAGCACTATGCTGAAAACGTAAACATTTAACACAATGATTAATCAATCGTCTAACTACATAATTCTCGCCGACGATCCAATATTGTTGCCTAATAATGCTTTTTAATATTGTCGTGCCAGCATGAAAATTCATCACATGTAATCTTTCGACTACCAGTTTTGTAAAATGACAATCTTTCGCCAACAAAATCGGGTGTTTGGCATTAAAATTCAAATTCGATTGCGATAATCGACTCCCAACCCTTAAAATGTTGTCCTGTAAGATTGGGTTTAACTTCTTGATTGACGATGTTACGGCTTTCTTCTGCTGAATCCGCTTGATTTCCTCAGAAAAATGCTCCCTTTGTGCAATTTTTACCACGCAATTATGTGCTTGCTGTAATTCCTGTAAAGTCAAATGCTTTAAAAACCGATTATTTGAATTTCTACAATTATGAATAAACCGTAAAACGTATGCAAATTTCCGAATAATAAGATCATATGAACTATGCTTTAAAATTTCCACATATAATGCATCAGGCTCCTTTACTTTAACCGCTAAAGAAATATTAGAATGCCTTAAATATTCCGGATACTCGTTAATATTATTCGTTGGATATGATATCGGCCACGTATTAATTGGTTCATGTAAGAATTTCGGTCCATGAAACCATAAATCCCTAACTGATGAATCATTTACTAAATCAGAAACTAAAATACCTCGACAATTTAGATCACTGGGATTCTGTTCTGATTTTACATGGGACCATTGAAAACTACAAGTCAGCTCTTGAATTTTGGAAACGCGATTCGCTACATAAATTTTTAACAAATGCGGCGCGGAAGCTATCCATGATAAAGCAATAGTCGAATCCGAAATAGTGAGGTCGCTTAGCGTCAAAATTCAACGGAATCGTGCAAATTGTGATACCTCAATGAAACTTGGTGGTTAATATGCTCCTATAGGTAGGATCATTTTTTGATATAGAGCCCAAAATTTTAGGCCTTGGTTGCGCCGGGGTAGGGCCCCACAGTAAAAAAGGAGCGAAATGATACTTATTTTTAAAAACAGCTATACCAACGTCAAGAATACCGTTTTATTATGTTTCTTGGATCGTAGAATTCAAAATTTACTGTATGACCCCCCCCCCCCTCCCTCCTCCCCAAATAAAATAGGAAAAAATCACTTTTTTTTTTTACTTTAAAGGGCATATCCCTGTTACAGTGGAGAATAGACTCCCACCGGAAAGTCAAGTCGCGAGTTTGACATTCTATTAAGACTTATAAGATATGTTATTCTCCAACTGTTTAGCCCCATAAGTTAAACATGATAGCAGTGGTGCAAAAAACTGTTTTTTTCATTTATCGTGCATTTAATTTTTATTATGCGATTTATAGATCCGGCAAAAATCATGAAGGTACACTACCTTATGACCAATATTGTGGGTAGGCTGGACCCCCACTAAGGTCAATGACTTACTGGAGAAGAAAAATTTCAATATGAAATAATGCCACTTTTTTACACTTCCAACAGAGATTTCACTTTTTAATGCCTTTATAATATAAATAATGGTCTTAAGGTAGATAATTCCCTTAGGTCTTAGTTTCTTAATACCCTAAGACCATTATTTATAAAGGCATTAAAAAGTGCCACCTCTGTTGAAAGTGTAGAAAAGTGGACAATATTTCATTTAGGGTCGTCCATATATTACATAACGCCTGGAGGGAGGGGGGGGGATCGGGACATGTGTTATGTAATTTTAATATTAAAATTATTTGAATTTTATTTCACTCTTTTAAAAAAATTTTCCCGGTTATCCTTCAAAATAAACAAATTAAAAATTTTAAAAATTTAAAAAACTTTTTTAACTCCTAAAAACGGATTATTTGCCATAAAACTAAAAATTTCTTTTGACTTCTTCTTTTTTTGGGGGGGGGGGGGGAGAACCCGTGCTACGTAATAACGAAAGGGGGATTACAATTTTCGTTATGGATGTGTTACAAGGAGGGGAGGGGGCCAAAAAGTGGCATATTTTGCAATACGTAATACATGGACGACCCCTTTTGAAATTTTTCTCCTCCTATAAGTCATTGACCTTAGTGGGGGTCCAGCCTACCCACAATATTGGTCATAAGGTAGTGTACCTTCATGGTTTTTGTCGGATCTATAAATCGCATAATAAAAATTAAATGCACGATAAATGAAAAAAACAGTTTTTTGCACCACTGCTATCATGTTTAACTTATGGGGCTAAACAGTTGGAGAATAACATATCTTATAAGTCTTAATAGAATGTCAAACTCGCGACTTGACTTTCCGGTGGGAGTCTATTCTCCACTGTAACAGGGATATGCCCTTTAAAGTAAAAAAAAAAGTGATTTTTTCCTATTTTATTTGGGGAGGAGGGAGGGGGGGGGGTCATACAGTAAATTTTGAATTCTACGATCCAAGAAACATAATAAAACGGTATTCTTGACGTTGGTATAGCTGTTTTTAAAAATAAGTATCATTTCGCTCCTTTTTTACTGTGGGGCCCTACCCCGGCGCAACCAAGGCCTAAAATTTTGGGCTCTATATCAAAAAATGATCGTACCTATAGGAGCATATTAACCACCAAGTTTCATTGAGGTATCACAATTTGCACGATTCCGTTGAATTTTGACGCTAAGCGACCTCACTAAAAACAAAAATACTTGCGAAATTTGCATGTCTGAAATGCTATTTAAAACGGACTTAACCAACTTCGATAATAGCAAAGTACCTTCTAACTCTAATTTTGGAATGCTTAATTGTTTCATTGGAGCTACTTTTGTTTTCGCTTCAACTAAATTAACCGTTACAATACCTTCCTTTTGAGCGCGTAAATATACCGATGCAGAATAACCCCTTTCTGATGCATCTGAAAAGCCTACGATTGTTAAAACTGCATCCAATGTAAATAGATACCTAGGAATTTTCATTTCTGATATTAATGGCAAATCTGTAATAAATTTTTCCCATCCCTGCAAACCTATTTCATATATGACAAAAATTCTATGTTTAGCTTATGGGAATATTTTTGTATACCCTGCAAACCTATTTCATATATGACAAAAATTCTATGTTTAGCTTATGGGAATATTTTTGTATATGCCGTCTGTTCATATATGCGACGTATACGCTTATATATAGCGATGAATATTTTTTAATCTTTTTGTATATGAAACAGTACAAAACTGAACGTCAATATATGTCAAACCGAAAATTCATATACAAAATAGGTTTGCAGGGTATGCCGTCTGTTCATATATGCGACGTATACGCTTATATATAGCGATGAATATTTTTTAATCTTTTTGTATATGAAACAGTACAAAACTGAACGTCAATATATGTCAAACCGAAAATTCATATACAAAATAGGTTTGCAGGGATGCATTTAATAATTCCCCGAGTGAAAACAGGCCATATATTATTATATAAAATCATATATTTCCATATGCGAATCACCCATGTATGTTCATGCAGGGCTATTAATATGTACCCTGCAAACCTATTTCATATATGACAAAAATTCTATGTTTAGCTTCCCTGCAAACCTATTTCATATATGACAAAAATTCTATGTTTAGCTTATGGGAATATTTTTGTATACCCTGCAAACCTATTTCATATATGACAAAAATTCTATGTTTAGCTTATGGGAATATTTTTGTATATGCCGTCTGTTCATATACGTGACGTATAGGCTGGTATATAGCGATGAATATTTTTTAATCTTTTTGTATATGAAACAGTACAAAATTGAACGTCAATATATGTCAAACCGAAAATTCATATACAAAATCAGTTTGCAGGGTCCCTGCAAACCTATTTCATATATGACAAAATTTCTATGCTTAGCTTATGGGAATATTTTTGTATATGTCGTCTGTTCATATACGTGACGTATACGCTGGTATATAGCGATGAATATTTTTTAATCTTGTTGTATATGAAACTGTACAAAACAGAACGTCAATATATGTCAAACCGAAAATTCATATACAAAATAGGTTTGCAGGGACCCTGCAAACCTATTTCATATATGACAAAATTTCTATCCCTGCAAACTGATTTTGTATATGAATTTTCGGTTTGACATATATTTCAGTTCAATTTTGTACTGTTTCATATACAAAAAGATTAAAAAATATTCATCGCTATATACCAGCCTATACGTCACGTATATGAACAGACGGCATACCCCTGCAAACCTATTTTGTATATGAATTTTCGGTTTGACATATATTGACGTTCTGTTTTGTACAGTTTCATATACAACAAGATTAAAAAATATTCATCGCTATATACCAGCGTATACGTCGCATATATGAACAGACGGCATATACAAAAATATTCCCATAAGCTAAGCATAGAAATTTTGTCATATATGAAATAGGTTTGCAGGGACCCTGCAAACTGATTTTGTATATGAATTTTCGGTTTGACATATATTTCAGTTCAATTTTGTACTGTTTCATATACAAAAAGATTAAAAAATATTCATCGCTATATACCAGCCTATACGTCACGTATATGAACAGACGGCATATACAAAAATATTCCCATAAGCTAAACATAGGATTTTTGTCATATATGAAATAGGTTTGCAGGGTATACAAAAATATTCCCATAAGCTAAACATAGGATTTTTGTCATATATGAAATAGGTTTGCAGGGATGCTTAGCTTATGGGAATATTTTTGTATACCCTGCAAACCTATTTCATATATGACAAAATTTCTATGCTTAGCTTATGGGAATATTTTTGTATACCCTGCAAACCTATTTCATATATTACAAAAATTCTATGTTTAGCTTATGGGAATATTTTTGTATATGCCGTCTGTTCATATATGTGACGTATACGCTGGTATATAGCGATGAATATTTTTTAATCTTTTTGTATATGAAAGAGTACAAAACTGAACGTCAATATATGTCAAACCGAAAATTCATATACAAAATCAGTTTGCAGGGTATGCCGTCTGTTCATATATGTGACGTATACGCTTATATATAGCGATGAATATTTTTTAATCTTCTTGTATATGAAACAGTACAAAACTGAACGTCAATATATGTTAAACCGATAATTCATATACAAAATGAGTTTGCAGGGTATGTCGTCTGTTCATATACGTGACGTATACGCTGGTATATAGCGATGAATATTTTTTAATCTTGTTGTATATGAAACTGTACAAAACAGAACGTCAATATATGTCAAACCGAAAATTCATATACAAAATAGGTTTGCAGGGGATATGAAATACGCCATGTATGATCATATATGGTCATACATAATTATAAAATTTTTTTTTTTTTTTTTTTTTTTTTTTTTTTTTTTTTTTTTTTTTAATTATACCAAGATTTTGAATACTGTAATGAGAACTCAAGTATCCCAATAGATTCTTGACAAATCTCAAGTATTAAGTCGAGGAAAGACTTATAAAAAAATACGATTATAACAATTTCCGAGTTTGGATGTCATTCAAATCAAAAAACATTCTGAACGCCAATAACAAAAAAAATACAACACTCCTGCCAATATCTTCCTTTTGAAATCAAAATTCCGAAATGTCTTAACTTGATGATCCTATATAGGTAAAATACTATGTAAAAATACAAAAATCAGAATTTTCGGGGTGAATACTGATTTTTAGGACGAGATTTTCAGTATAACAAAGTATAACATGTCAAAATAACGTATGGTCACATATGTTTATATAAAATAACATGTTCGATCATATGAAATAACATTCCCCACCCAAAAGAAAACGATTCACAGGTCATCACATGTTCTGTCACATGTGGCCATTGAAAACTATTTAGGTAATTGAATATATAGAAAAATTACGAAAAATTTCCTTCCTGGATATGAGTCTGACAAAGTGGTTATACATGACTTGATATGAAATCATATTTTCACATATGTCCACGCATATGGCCAGAAGCAATGTGCACCCAGGAAAAGCAAAATTATATTTTTTTATATTTTTTTGTATTTTTTTATCCAAAAAATATATTTTTTTGTATTTTTTTATATAAAAAATATAACACTACATATTTTTCATATGATTTTCTATCGGGAAATATATTGAAAAAAAATTTTTTTTTAATTCATCTATAGAGATGCGTATTATTGCATATTTTTTTATCGAAAAAAATGTTTAAAAAATTTTTTTTTGAAAAGCATTATACAGATGCATATGAACCGTATATTTTTCCATCCTGAGCCATCCTACACTATATTAAAATCGTCGCAGGACGCATTTTTTACTATATGAGGCGGCAGCTTCATATAGTAATTCATATTATGCCGATCTGGACCTATATTTTTTTAAAACTTCAAAAATTCGCCATTTTCCCTATATTTTGGCGTATTTTTCTATATTTTTTCGGTTGCAGCTTAAATATAAGTTTTATCACTTTCTTTATAACAAAGACTCGTAGCTCATAGGTAGAGCACTGGTTTAACACGCCAGAGGTCTGGGATCGAATCTCAGGCATGCCAAGGGATTTTTCCAATGTGAAAAAAATTGGTATGGGCTGGGAAATGCAAGAAAATCAATTTTTTAATTTTCATTTTTTTTGTCAAAAAATCCGGGGGGGCCTAGCCCCCGTTTGAGGGGTCCCTTTTTGTATACAATAATATGGAAAAATATAAAAAAATATGCCTTCATATACTATTTGTATAACTCAAATATCATATGCAAAAAATATAGAAAAAATATAGAAAAAATATACAAAAAATATACAAATAATATAGTTTTGCTTTTCCTGGGCATCCCAGGAAAAGCAAAATTATATTTTTCGGTAAATTTTTATCCCAAAAATATATTTTTTTGTATTTTTTTATCCAAAAAATATATTTTTTTGTATTTTTTTATATAAAAAATATAACACAACATATTTTTCATATGATTTTCTATCGGGAAATATATTGAAAAAAAATTTTTTTTTAAATTCATCTATAGAGATGCATATTATTGCATATTTTTTTATCGAAAAAAATGTTAAAAAATTCCCAGGAAAAGCAAAACTATATTTTTTGTATATTTTTTATATATTTTTCTATTTTTTGCATATGATATTTGAGTTATACAAAAAGTATATGAAGGCATATTTTTTTATATTTTTCCATATTATTGTATACAAAAATGGACCCCTCAAACGGGGGCTGGACCCCCCCGGATTTTTTGACAAAAAAAATGAAAATTAAAAAATTGATTTTCTTGCATTTACCAGCCCATACCAATTTTTTTCACACTGGAAAAATCCCTTGGCATGCCTGAGATTCGATCCCTGACCTCTGGCGTGTTAAACCAGTGCTCTACCTATGAGCTACAAGTCTTTGTTAAAAAGAAAGTGATAAAACTTATATTTAAGCTGCAACCGAAAAAATATAAAAAAATATGCCAAAATATAGGGAAAATGGCGAATTTTTGAAGTTTTAAAAAAATATAGGTCCAGATCGGCATAATATGGATTTAGATATGAAGCTGCCGCCTCATATAGTAAAAAATGCGTCCTGCGACGATTTTAATATAGTATAGGATGGCTCAGGATGGAAAAATATACGGTTCATATGCATCTGTATAATGCTTTTCAAAAAAAAAATTTTTTAATATTTTTTTCGATAAAAAAATATGCAATAATATGCATCTCTATAGATGAATTTAAAAAAAATTTTTTCAATATATTCCCGGTAGAAAATCATATGAAAAATATGTAGTGTTATATTTTTTATATAAAAAAATACAAAAAAAATATATTTTTTGGATAAAAAAATACAAAAAAATATATTTTTTGGATAAAAAAATACAAAAAAATATAGTTTTGCTTTTCCTGGGGTGGTTATACATGACTTGATATGAAATCATATGCTCACATATGTCCACATATGGCTACAAGCAATGACCCAGGAAGGGAAAAAATCGTATTTTTCTATCCTACTCTATCAAATAGTACATTTTTTCTTATTTTTTTATCCAGGGATATATTTTTCCATCGTCGGAACTATATTACGATATTAAATTTCATACCGCAATATAGCTTGCATGATACCAGAATATAGTCCTCTACAGAAACTTTTTCCGATTTTTCGAACCCCGGGAAAACTATAGTTCAAGATAATGAAATATAAGCATATTAGATAATATTAGATAATTTTAGATAACATGCTTATATTTCATTATCTAAAACTATAGCTTTAGATAATATGCTTATATTTCATTATATTGAACTATAGTTTTCCCCGGGTTCGAAAAATCGGAAAAATTTTCTGTATTTTCGTATTTTTTGCATATTTTTCTATATTTCTTCGGTTGCAGCTTAAATTCAAGTTTTATCACTCTTTCTCTAACAAAGACTTGTAGCTTATAGGTATAGCACTGGTTTAACAAGCCAGAGGTCTGGGATCGAATCTCAGGCATGGCAAGGGATTTTTCCAATGTGAAAAAAATTGGCATGGGCTGGGAAATACACGAGAATAAATTTTTTTTTTTTTTTTTTTTTTTTTTTTTTTTTTTTTTTTTGGTCAAAAAATTCGGGGGGGGTCCAGCCCCCGTTTTAGAGGCCCCCATGCTATATTTTAATATAGTTTTACTATATTATACTATATTTTAATATAGTTTGATATGGCCAATAGACTCTTTTCAATCAGGCAATTTGGATATAAAAGCGTATTTCTTATATAAAAAAATATGCCGTCAAAACTATGAAATACTATAGAAAAAGATGTTTTTTTCCTTCCTCCCAGGAAGAAAAAAACATCTTTTTCTATAGTATTTCATAGTTTTGGCGGCATATTTTTTTATATAAGAAATACGCTTTTATATCCAAAATTGCCTGATTGAAAAGAGTCTATTGGCCATATCAAACTATATTAAAATATAGTATAATATAGTAAAACTATATTAAAATATAGCATGGGGGCCTCTAAAACGGGGGCTGGACCCCCCCCCCCCCCGGATTTTTTGACAAAAAAAAAAAAAAAATTAAAAAAATTTATTCTCGTGTATTTCCCAGCCCATGCCAATTTTTTTCACATTGGAAAAATCCCTTGCCATGCCTGAGATTCGATCCCAGACCTCTGGCTTGTTAAACGAGTGCTATACCTATAAGCTACAAGTCTTTGTTAGAGAAAGAGTGATAAAACTTGAATTTAAGCTGCAACCGCAATATAGTTTGCATGGATACCAGAGTATAGTTCTCTACAGAAAATTTTTCCGATTTTTCGAACCCGGGGAAAACTATAGTTCAAGATAATGAAATATAAGCATATTATCTAAAGCTATAGTTTTAGATAATGAAATATAAGCATGTTATCTAACATTATCTAATATTATCTAATATGCTTATATTTCATTATCTTGAACTATAGTTTTCCCGGGGTTCGAAAAATCGGAAAAATTTTCTGTAGAGGACTATATTCTGGTATCATGCAGACTATATTGCGGTATAAAATCTAATATCGTAATATAGTTCCGACGATGGAAAAATATATCCCTGGATAAAAAAATAAGAAAAAATGTACTATTTGATAGAGTAGGATAGAAAAATACGATTTTTTCCCTTCCTGGGCTGGGGAGCTACCCAGGAAAAGCAAAACTATATAATTTGTATATTTTTTGTATATTTTTTCTATATTTTTTCTATATTTTTTGCATATGATATTTGAGTTATACAAAAAGTATATGAAGGCATATTTTTTTATATTTTTCTATATTATTGTATACAAAAAGGAACCCCTCAAACGGGGGCTAGGCCCCCCCGGATTTTTTGACAAAAAAAATTAAAAATATAAATCTAATTTTCTTGCATTTCCCAGCCCATACCAATTTTTTTCACATTGGAAAAATCCCTTGCCATGCCTGAGATTCGATCCCAGACCTCTGGCTTGTTAAACCAGTGCTCTACCTATGAGCTACAAGTCTTTGTTAAAAAGAAAGTGATAAAACTTATATTTAAGCTGCAACCGAAAAAATATAAAAAAATATGCCAAAATATAGGGAAAATGGCGAATTTTTGAAGTTTTAAAAAAATATAGGTCCAGATCGGCATAATATGGATTTAGATATGAAGCTGCCGCCTCATATAGTAAAAAATGCGTCCTGCGACGATTTTTATATAGTGTAGGATGGCTCAGGATGGAAAAATATACGGTTCATATGCATCTGTATAATGCTTTTCAAAAAAAAAAATTTTTAACATTTTTTTCGATAAAAAAATATGCAATAATATGCATCTCTATAGATGAATTTAAAAAAAATTTTTTCAATATATTTCCCGATAGAAAATCATATGAAAAATATGTTGTGTTATATTTTTATATAAAAAAATACAAAAAAATATATTTTTTGGATAAAAAAATACAAAAAAATATAATTTTGCTTTTCCTGGGTAGCTCATTGCTTGTAGCCATATGTGGACATATGTGAGCATATGATTTCATATCAAGTCATGTATAACCACCCCAGGAAAAGCAAAACTATATTTTTTTGTATTTTTTTATCCAAAAAATATATTTTTTTGTATTTTTTTATCCAAAAAATATATTTTTTTTGTATTTTTTTATATAAAAAATATAACACTACATATTTTTCATATGATTTTCTACCGGGAAATATATTGAAAAAAATTTTTTTTTAAATTCATCTATAGAGATGCATATTATTGCATATTTTTTTATCGAAAAAAATATTAAAAAATTTTTTTTTTGAAAAGCATTATACAGATGCATATGAACCGTATATTTTTCCATCCTGAGCCATCCTATACTATATTAAAATCGTCGCAGGACGCATTTTTTACTATATGAGGCGGCAGCTTCATATCTAAATCCATATTATGCCGATCTGGACCTATATTTTTTTAAAACTTCAAAAATTCGCCATTTTCCCTATATTTTGGCATATTTTTTTATATTTTTTCGGTTGCAGCTTAAATATAAGTTTTATCACTTTCTTTTTAACAAAGACTTGTAGCTCATAGGTAGAGCACTGGTTTAACACGCCAGAGGTCAGGGATCGAATCTCAGGCATGCCAAGGGATTTTTCCAGTGTGAAAAAAATTGGTATGGGCTGGTAAATGCAAGAAAATCAATTTTTTAATTTTCATTTTTTTTGTCAAAAAATCCGGGGGGGTCCAGCCCCCGTTTGAGGGGTCCATTTTTGTATACAATAATATGGAAAAATATAAAAAAATATGCCTTCATATACTTTTTGTATAACTCAAATATCATATGCAAAAAATATAGAAAAAATATAGAAAAAATATACAAAAAATATAGTTTTGCTTTTCCTGGGAATTTTTTAACATTTTTTTCGATAAAAAAATATGCAATAATATGCATCTCTATAGATGAATTTAAAAAAAAATTTTTTTTCAATATATTTCCCGATAGAAAATCATATGAAAAATATGTTGTGTTATATTTTTTATATAAAAAAATACAAAAAAATATATTTTTTGGATAAAAAAATACAAAAAAATATATTTTTGGGATAAAAATTTACCGAAAAATATAATTTTGCTTTTCCTGGGTACCCAGGAAAAGCAAAATTATATTTTTTTGTATTTTTTTATCCAAAAAATATATTTTTTTGTATTTTTTTATATAAAAAATATAACACAACATATTTTTCATATGATTTTCTATCGGGAAATATATTGAAAAAAAATTTTTTTTAAATTCATCTATAGAGATGCATATTATTGCATATTTTTTTATCGAAAAAAATGTTAAAAATTTTTTTTTTTGAAAAGCATTATACAGATGCATATGAACCGTATATTTTTCCATCCTGAGCCATCCTACACTATATAAAAATCGTCGCAGGACGCATTTTTTACTATATGAGGCGGCAGCTTCATATCTAAATCCATATTATGCCGATCTGGACCTATATTTTTTTAAAACTTCAAAAATTCGCCATTTTCCCTATATTTTGGCATATTTTTTTATATTTTTTCGGTTGCAGCTAAATATAAGTTTTATCACTTTTTTTTAACAAAGACTTGTAGCTCATAGGTAGAGCACTGGTTTAACAAGCCAGAGGTCTGGGATCGAATCTCAGGCATGGCAAGGGATTTTTCCAATGTGAAAAAAATTGGTATGGGCTGGGAAATGCAAGAAAATTAGATTTATATTTTTAATTTTTTTTGTCAAAAAATCCGGGGGGGCCTAGCCCCCGTTTGAGGGGTTCCTTTTTGTATACAATAATATAGAAAAATATAAAAAAATATGCCTTCATATACTTTTTGTATAACTCAAATATCATATGCAAAAAATATAGAAAAAATATAGAAAAAATATACAAAAAATATACAAATTATATAGTTTTGCTTTTCCTGGGTATATGAGTTTGAGCATTTGGGCAAGTATTATATAATATGAATTAATATTGCCATACATTGCCATATATAGCTAAATACAGATTTTTCTCCATTTTTTTATATTTTCTTATATGAACATATGAAATTTAACAATCCCAATATTTGAACATATGTTATCCATATATGATCTGTTTTCACTCGGGTCATTTTGAATAGGATCGTCCCAACCTAATTTATCTAACCAAAGGAGCTTAATGAAATATTTGGCATAAAATAAAATCGGAGATATCATACCCAAAGGATCATACCATTTGGCCGTATAACTAATTATTGAACGTTTTGTAAGTGGACCGTCAAACGGCTGAACAAAAAAATAAAAAACGTCGATATCTTGAGCCCATTTCATGCCAAGGACCTTTAACGTCGATTGAAAGTTATGAAATGTTTTTCCTTGCTCGATATAATCTGGCGGCAAATCTTCCAACACTTCAGAGCACGGCCGTATAAACAGGTCTGGAAACTCCTATCCCTTATACATGGGAGATCATGTCCCGCTTAACTACGCCAAAATTAGTTCATCTTTTCCACCACCGGAAGCGCTACTTGTTAGAGAGCCGCTTTTTGATTGGTTGTTGAGATTTGATGCCGGCCATGGGAGCACACAGTTTATATGGCCATGGTCCAACCAATATACACTCCACAAACCTTATAAGAGTTGGCTCCAGTTATTGTCAGTCAACAAGTTTAGGTTATGTTATTTATTAAAAACAGTGATAATTTTTTGAAAACCAAAGCAAAAATCAAAATTATTTGGCTCGTAAGTAGTTTAAAATGTAAAAAAATAATGAAGTGGAATAAGTTTGTTTGATTAATATTCCTTTTATTATGAAAGATGATGCAATATTCAGAAATGTTCCAGATGAAATGCTAATTTTGGAGTATGTGTTGAAGGGGGGATTTCAATTATCATCATACAAAGTTTTTAAAATATAGTTTTATAAAACATTTATCATTTAACATAATTAGAAAAGTTAAAAGTGATCTTAAAAAAAGTAATCATTTTTTGGCTGAACTGGATTGCTATAAATTATTATTTATTTATTTATTTATTTTTATTTATTTATTTTTTTTTTTTCCCCCAGATGATTTAATAAATATAGAAGATGGACAACATCCCAATAACCCAAGTTGAAGGAGATCCTCCTACTTATAAGGAGTTGCAGACTGTTGCTGTTCCATTAGAAAAATGTATAATAAATAATGAAAATGAAAACAATTATGATTGTAATCAAACCGAGCCAGCTGGAGGCGATGATGATGATTTTGATGAAGGTGATCTCTCTGCAGAAGAAATCAATACAATGATTATGATTAATGAAGGAAAAGATGCAATGAAGTAAGCTTTTTATTTTTTTTGAAAATGATTTTAAAATTGAAGACATCAGAATTATTCTATTGTGAAAAATTTTTGATTGCCATTTTATTTATGTTTTGCTTTTATTAATTTTATTTAACTCCGTTTGAGTAAGCATTTAAGGACATGAGAGTTTTTAGAGAACTTAATTCTCAAATTATTAATTTTTGCATCAATAGAAAATAGCCTGTTGTCTGAATTTTTTTTCGAGAGGTCCAACGGTCTCCTTTTTCCACTGATGTCTTCAATTCTATTGTGAAAAATTTTTGATTGCCATTTTATTTATGTTTTGCTTTTATTAATTTTATTTAACTCCGTTTGAGTAAGCATTTAAGGACATGAGAGTTTTTAGAGAACTTAATTCTCAAATTATTAATTTTTGAAATTTTTTTCTAAGAAATATTTGAAAACCACATATATTTTAGGCATAATTTTTTTAGCCGTTAGTGTAATCTTTTGAATTTTTTTAAAATCAAATCCTGCAATTGCTTACCTGAAAGGCAACATAATAATATTGCTTAAAACAGATTTCTGTGTATTAATGTAAATTTTATGAATTTTTTTCTTCTTTTTAGTGAAAGTGAAATGGGGAAAAAACAAACTCCAAAACAGAAACAACCTATTGTAATACGTCGAAATTCGGAAATCAAGAACATTCTCACGCACGATCTTCGAAAGTCCGGGAGGTTTTTGAGCACGAATTCCTTGAAAAAACTAACAGGAGGACAGAATTCCCTGAAGAAGACGAGATACTCCAGTGATTATGAATACGACGACGTTTTAACCCCCAAGAGAAAGAAGGAACCAGAAGAGGAAGATGCAAAACCTGTGAAGTCAGTGAAGAAAATAAAAATTTTAGAGAAGAAAAAGAAATTGGAAAAACAAAAGAAATTAGTAAAGCTGAAGGAGCTTAAGAAAGGTTCGGATAAGGTAAAAGTTAAAAAAGTCAAAAAAATCAAAAAAGTTTTGAAATTAGGATTGGAGAAGAAAAAGGCTTTGATCAAAGATCCGACATTGTTAAAAAAGAAAGGCCGACCTTCAAAAGAGGGCATTAAAAAAGTGCAGAACCAAGAAAAAAATAAAGATAAAGCTAAAAATAAAGGTTTGGATAAGAAAAAAATGGAGTCGACTGATAAAAAAATTAAAAATGGTTCTGCTAAGAAAGTGGAACCCAAGAAGGAAGAGGAAAAACCTCCCTTGCCGGTTTTAACATCAAGGTCAGGTCGAATCAGGAAAATCAAGGATGTGTCCGATTACGTGACGAATTCGAAAGAAGCGAGGATCCTGAAACCTGTGTCAAATTTAGAAAGTACAAAAAAATCAAAAGAGGATAAAAGTTCCGACTCCTTTTTAGAAGTTACCATGAAGGAATCCATCGATACTCCAGTTGATCCGGAAAAGAAAAAGCGGAGGGGTGGAAAATCCAAAGCAACACCAAAAGAAGGAGGCAAGACTGATCTGAAAAAATGCGAAGTTCCTAACGAAGAAAAAGCGGAAAAAGATCCCGATGACAAGAAGGAAAAAGAAACTGCTGTTCCGGTAGCAGTTTCTGATACTGAAATAGAAGAAAAGGTTGAGAAAATAGATGATGATAAAAATAAAGAAAAGGACGAAAATAAAGAGAAAGATGATGGTAAAGAAAAAGACGAGAAAGAAGGAAAAGAAGAAGAAAAAGAAAAAGATCAGATAAAGGAAAAAGTAGATAAAGATGACAGGAAAGAAATAGAAGAAAAAGTAGAAAAACGTAGAAGTAATAAAAATTCGTTCAGTTTTACCAAAAAGAAGAGACGAACAAGGCGAATAGACATACGGAAAACGTTAAAAAATTACGGAGAGGAAATTGATTTTAGTCAAAGATTAGACAGCGTCGACGATTCTTCTCAGACAGGAGACTCTTCCCAAGTGGACTCCGCTGACGAAACCATGGACATTAATTCGAATTCGAATGACAGTTCTAAATCTAAAACGGATGATCCGGACGAACTGAAAAAGCGCGCAAATCTGAAAGCTTTTGAACTTAAACTGAAGGACATATGTAAAGAACCCATTGATTCTGAGATTTTCGACTCCATAAACAATATTCGGGACTTATTTCCTAGAACTCACTCGATGGATAGATTTAGAAGGTGTCAAAGCGCCGGAATCGTGAGCTCCGTGGAGAAAGAAAAATATAATGAAAAGTTGAAAAATAAAAGGAAATGCGGGAGCAAAAACGAAACCGAAATAGAATCGGAACCTTTAGACACCGATGCCAAGCTCGTTTCGCCGTCTAAATCCAAGAGAAAATCCAAACGTTTCGACGAAAAACGAGACAAATCGAAAGACAAAGACTCATCAAACAAGGAGAACACAGGAGAGCAAGAACCGAAAAAACATCGGAGCAGACGTCGGGAGGACAGTGCTTTGACAAACGATTCCAAAGAGGAATCAGTACCGGTTGAGGAGAAAAAAATTGACCGAAGAGGAAAATGTGGAAAAAATAGCTTACCTCCGACAGAACTTCCGAAGGAACAAGAAATTTCAAAAGGAAATGACCGGCTTACGAATCCCGAACCCGCTCCTAAACCGCGGCAGACTAGATCCCGATCAAAATCCACACCGAGAGACATTGCGGTTCCGAAAGTGACGCAGGCTTCAAAAGAGACTCCGGTTGCGAAAGAGACACCCGTTCTTAAGGAAGAAAAGAAAACGGAAGTTACGGAAGAACCCAACCGTAGGAGGAGTTTCCGGGAAATCAAATTGACTCCGAAATTAGTTGATATGATTGCCACCAGCAGTAAGAGACCGAGGAAGTTATCCACCGTTCGAGCTTCAAATGAGGATTTGAGTTCTTCCACTGAACAGCTCCAAAAAGAAGCGACATCGAAAGAGAATGATTCAGGCTATTCGAATTTAATAAAAAGAGCGACAGTCAATGATTCGCCAGTTAAACCGAAAATCGAAGAGCCGATACCATTGAGTGAACCGATTCCGTTAGAAAATTATTTGCAATCGAAGATCGAAGCTTTCGCGGAGAATTTCGAGTGCTCCTGGGAGCCTGGAGATTTGGTTTGGGCCAGAATGTCGGGTAAATATTTTTCGGTTATTTAATCTTGTTTTAAAAATATGTAACTTGCATGCGCTTTGTTTCGCAAAGCTTCATCCGGCTTATGTATTTTCAAAGCTTTTCCCTACAGCAGTTTTGAAGAGACGTTCTAGTTTTCAGAAAATATTTGAAATAGCTGTTTTTGAAAAAAGTTTGAAAAACATAAGCTTTAAGTGCCGTTTTGTTTGCCAATGACGAGTTTTGAGCATATGCTTCAAAATTTTTATCAAAAACTTTTTTGTCTAGGTAGCCAATATGAGTTGATGGCATTGAAAATAATTAAAAGCATAAGGAAAAATTAATTATTCAAAATTTCAGTTATCACATTGGGCTCTTCACTAATGTCAACCCTAGATTATAAATGAAGTTCCTGAATGTTCCAGGATTTTAAAAACGGTTCCAGCTTTTTTTTGTTCCTCCAAAATGTAGAACTTCCTATAAGTTTACTACTTTTTCATGATTCGGCAACAAGAATGACATATTTTGACGGGTGATGACCTTAAACATTAAATCCTATTTTTAAAAAAAGTAATATATAGTAAGTAATATATAGTAAAAAGTAATAGCAATAGAAGGATTTTTTCTGTGTTTTTAAAAACAATAAGTATAATTCTTGATTAATTTTTCATTGGTGGAAGATTGCTTTTAATTTCGTCCTGTTATAAATTTTTATTTTCCAAGTTCAGCCAATCTGAGCAATATCAGAAATTACGGACCTAAAAAGGGGAGCAATATTATCACAGTATTTATTGTAAAATAAAAATTGATTTGATGGAGTGAATTTTAGGGTGAAAGAAGGCTCTTACGTCTTTCATGATAGGTTTTTTTACAAAAATCCATTTAAATATATATATTGATGTGGAAAATTAGATTTTGTTGGACTATTTAATTCATAACTTAACGTTATGCCACCAGCATTGCTTATGCTTATGATGTTTTATACGCCTGTAATTACGATTTCATTTAAAAATACTAAATTTCGGCATGAAATAGTTCTATAAATCGGAGGAAACATTCAAACGCTATAAAGCAAAACAAATATAATATATTTTCATGAAAATTGTAAAATCTTAAATTCCTAAAATCTGCTATCAAATCTTTTAAATTTTTATTCAATTTCATTGTTTCAGGAAATCCTTTCTGGCCAAGCATCGTTTTAAGTGACCCATTCGCAAACGATCTCTCAAAAGTCAAGTATTTGGGTAGGGTACCTCGATTACACATTCACATTCAATTTCTAGCAGGTCAAGGGAGAAGGAACTACGTACCTGAACATTATCTAATGAATTATAACGGTTAATATCAAACATTTATAGCTTTCTTTTTTTCCTTAAGAGACAATTTAATTGATTCAGCTAACTTTTCTTTTTCAGGATTGGAGCATTTCAATAAACTGAAAATGAGTTTACCACCCTTGCCAAACACAAGAGATAAAAAGTTTGACAAAGCCGTTCAGTATCAGCAAGCTTTTGTCATCCCAAAAAAAGGGGAAGCCCATTGGATGGAAGCGGTTAAAGAAGCAGAAGCTCTTCACAGTAAAACAAAAGACGAAAGGATAACTTACATGAAAATTAAATACCCTCTTGTTAAATATAAGGAGTCAGCATTAAACGGTCGTTTGGTCCCCAACGAAAAGGTAAATAAAAATAGAAAAGGACGTGAAATCTGTTTTCTAAGA
>CM075215.1:2805944-2989684 GCA_037577465.1 Liposcelis bostrychophila
ATCCGACATTGTTAAAAAAGAAAGGCCGACCTTCAAAAGAGGGCATTAAAAAAGTGCAGAACCAAGAAAAAAATAAAGATAAAGCTAAAAATAAAGGTTTGGATAAGAAAAAAATGGAGTCGACTGATAAAAAAATTAAAAATGGTTCTGCTAAGAAAGTGGAACCCAAGAAGGAAGAGGAAAAACCTCCCTTGCCGGTTTTAACATCAAGGTCAGGTCGAATCAGGAAAATCAAGGATGTGTCCGATTACGTGACGAATTCGAAAGAAGCGAGGATCCTGAAACCTGTGTCAAATTTAGAAAGTACAAAAAAATCAAAAGAGGATAAAAGTTCCGACTCCTTTTTAGAAGTTACCATGAAGGAATCCATCGATACTCCAGTTGATCCGGAAAAGAAAAAGCGGAGGGGTGGAAAATCCAAAGCAACACCAAAAGAAGGAGGCAAGACTGATCTGAAAAAATGCGAAGTTCCTAACGAAGAAAAAGCGGAAAAAGATCCCGATGACAAGAAGGAAAAAGAAACTGCTGTTCCGGTAGCAGTTTCTGATACTGAAATAGAAGAAAAGGTTGAGAAAATAGATGATGATAAAAATAAAGAAAAGGACGAAAATAAAGAGAAAGATGATGGTAAAGAAAAAGACGAGAAAGAAGGAAAAGAAGAAGAAAAAGAAAAAGATCAGATAAAGGAAAAAGTAGATAAAGATGACAGGAAAGAAATAGAAGAAAAAGTAGAAAAACGTAGAAGTAATAAAAATTCGTTCAGTTTTACCAAAAAGAAGAGACGAACAAGGCGAATAGACATACGGAAAACGTTAAAAAATTACGGAGAGGAAATTGATTTTAGTCAAAGATTAGACAGCGTCGACGATTCTTCTCAGACAGGAGACTCTTCCCAAGTGGACTCCGCTGACGAAACCATGGACATTAATTCGAATTCGAATGACAGTTCTAAATCTAAAACGGATGATCCGGACGAACTGAAAAAGCGCGCAAATCTGAAAGCTTTTGAACTTAAACTGAAGGACATATGTAAAGAACCCATTGATTCTGAGATTTTCGACTCCATAAACAATATTCGGGACTTATTTCCTAGAACTCACTCGATGGATAGATTTAGAAGGTGTCAAAGCGCCGGAATCGTGAGCTCCGTGGAGAAAGAAAAATATAATGAAAAGTTGAAAAATAAAAGGAAATGCGGGAGCAAAAACGAAACCGAAATAGAATCGGAACCTTTAGACACCGATGCCAAGCTCGTTTCGCCGTCTAAATCCAAGAGAAAATCCAAACGTTTCGACGAAAAACGAGACAAATCGAAAGACAAAGACTCATCAAACAAGGAGAACACAGGAGAGCAAGAACCGAAAAAACATCGGAGCAGACGTCGGGAGGACAGTGCTTTGACAAACGATTCCAAAGAGGAATCAGTACCGGTTGAGGAGAAAAAAATTGACCGAAGAGGAAAATGTGGAAAAAATAGCTTACCTCCGACAGAACTTCCGAAGGAACAAGAAATTTCAAAAGGAAATGACCGGCTTACGAATCCCGAACCCGCTCCTAAACCGCGGCAGACTAGATCCCGATCAAAATCCACACCGAGAGACATTGCGGTTCCGAAAGTGACGCAGGCTTCAAAAGAGACTCCGGTTGCGAAAGAGACACCCGTTCTTAAGGAAGAAAAGAAAACGGAAGTTACGGAAGAACCCAACCGTAGGAGGAGTTTCCGGGAAATCAAATTGACTCCGAAATTAGTTGATATGATTGCCACCAGCAGTAAGAGACCGAGGAAGTTATCCACCGTTCGAGCTTCAAATGAGGATTTGAGTTCTTCCACTGAACAGCTCCAAAAAGAAGCGACATCGAAAGAGAATGATTCAGGCTATTCGAATTTAATAAAAAGAGCGACAGTCAATGATTCGCCAGTTAAACCGAAAATCGAAGAGCCGATACCATTGAGTGAACCGATTCCGTTAGAAAATTATTTGCAATCGAAGATCGAAGCTTTCGCGGAGAATTTCGAGTGCTCCTGGGAGCCTGGAGATTTGGTTTGGGCCAGAATGTCGGGTAAATATTTTTCGGTTATTTAATCTTGTTTTAAAAATATGTAACTTGCATGCGCTTTGTTTCGCAAAGCTTCATCCGGCTTATGTATTTTCAAAGCTTTTCCCTACAGCAGTTTTGAAGAGACGTTCTAGTTTTCAGAAAATATTTGAAATAGCTGTTTTTGAAAAAAGTTTGAAAAACATAAGCTTTAAGTGCCGTTTTGTTTGCCAATGACGAGTTTTGAGCATATGCTTCAAAATTTTTATCAAAAACTTTTTTGTCTTTAGGTAGCCAATATGAGTTGATGGCATTGAAAATAATTAAAAGCATAAGGAAAAATTAATTATTCAAATTTTCAGTTATCACATTGGGCTCTTCACTAATGTCATCCCTAGATTATAAACGAAGTTCCTGAATGTTCCCAAATTTTAAAAACGGTTCCAGCTTTTTTTTTTCCTCCAAAATGTAGAACTTCCTATAAGTTTACTACTTTTTCATGGTTCGGCAACAAGAATGGTGCCGCATATTTTGACGGGTGATGACCTTAAACATTAAATTCTATTTTTAAAAAAAGTAATATGATATAGCAATAGAAGGATTTTTTTCTGTGTTTTTAAAAACAATAAGTATAATTCTTGATTAATTTTTCATTGGTGGAAGATTGCTTTTAATTTCGTCCTGTTATAAATTTTTATTTTCCAAGTTCAGTCAATCTGAGCAATATGAGAAATTACGAACCTAAAATGGGGAGCAATATTATCCCAGTATTTATTGTAAAATAAAAATTGATTTGATAAGAGTGAATTTCAGGGTGAAAGAAGGCTCATACGTCTTTCATGATAGGTTTTTTACAAAAATCCATTTAAATATATATATATATTGACGTGGGAAATTAGATTTTGTTGGACTATTTAATTTTGACTTAACGGTTATGCCACTAGCATTGCTCACGCTTATGATGTTTTATACGCCTGTAATTACGATTTCATTTAAAAATACTATTCCGGCATGAAATAGTTCTATAAGTCGGAGGAAACATTCAAACGCTATAAAGCAAAACAAATATAATATTTTTTCATTAAAATTGTAAAATCTTAAATTCCTAAAATCTGCTATCAAATCTTTTAAATTTTTATTCAATTTCATTGTTTCAGGAAATCCTTTCTGGCCAAGCATCGTTTTAAGTGACCCATTCGCAAACGATCTCTCAAAAGTCAAGTATTTGGGTAGGGTACCTCGATTACACATTCACATTCAATTTCTAGCAGGTCAAGGGAGAAGGAACTACGTACCTGAACATTATCTAATGAATTATAACGGTTAATATCAAACATTTATAGCTTTCTTTTTTTCCTTAAGAGACAATTTAATTGATTCAGCTAACTTTTCTTTTTCAGGATTGGAGCATTTCAATAAACTGAAAATGAGTTTACCACCCTTGCCAAACACAAGAGATAAAAAGTTTGACAAAGCCGTTCAGTATCAGCAAGCTTTTGTCATCCCAAAAAAAGGGGAAGCCCATTGGATGGAAGCGGTTAAAGAAGCAGAAGCTCTTCACAGTAAAACAAAAGACGAAAGGATAACTTACATGAAAATTAAATACCCTCTTGTTAAATATAAGGAGTCAGCATTAAACGGTCGTTTGGTCCCCAACGAAAAGGTAAATAAAAATAGAAAAGGACGTGAAATCTGTTTTCTAAGAATTTTATCCAATTTTTTCCAAGCCCCGATTTCCTAAATTTTCTTCATTCCTATTCGGTAAGTTCCATAACCCTGTTTAATTACTTTTTTTTAACATGATCCTGTGGACTTGTTTTCGTGGATTCTGATTTTTGATTTTTTTTTTAAAATCAGGAGTTGTTTTACAGAAGAAAATCAGAAGTCCTCCAAAAGTCGCTTTACTTCATAAAAATCGTATTATGTGCTGCAGATCCGTTTAAAAGTTGACAATGTTGAATGAATTGTTTTCAAAAAATGGTTTTTCCATCATGAAACGTGCTTTACTTGCGTATCTTCCAGTTTTCAGCCAATTTAAATCCATTACCCCGATCCTAATTTATAACTTCAAAAGAAGTTTTGATCGCGATATTTTTAAAATATTAGATATTTCAGTTTCAATTTCGATTATTATAAATCCAGGAAAAAAAAAAAATTTCAGATTCCGATTACAATGTAATCGGAATTTTAGCGCTAATGGAGCTCCTATTTTCAAATCCTTTTTTCTGCAATTATTAATTTTTTTTTTTTAGCCGAAGGACGGGAAAACGCCACGAAAAAGAAAGAAAACCGATGAAAGTGCAGTTTCATCACCTACCACACCAGAGCCCAAAATTTCTCCGAAAGCGGAGCCCAAAATATCTCCCCTCGTTGAAAAAGCAGAAGAGCCTGCTAAAGAAGGTAAGCATTTACAGAAATATAAAATGGTGGTATCGTAAATATTAAAATTCTTTTGAAAATTTTTAGTGTTTGAATGTGTAAGCGTTCCTGCCGTCGAGAGCACCGAACAAAAGCCGTTAACTTTGAAGATAGTAAGGAGCCCGAAGAAAGACGAGAAGAAAAAGAGGAAAAGCGAGGAGGGAAAACCGAAGAAAAAATCCAGAAAGAAGAGCGAGACAGAGATATCTAAAGAGCAAAATGAGAACGAGGAACCTAAGCCTAAGAAAATTAAAAAGGAACCAAAGGAATTCGTCGAAGAAGAAATTAACCCTCCATCCGATAGCGGTTCCAATACCGAAAAAAGTTCTGAATCTAGCGCGAGTTCCTTAAAAATTAGAAAGTATCATTTGTTCAAGGGAGCCAGGACCGAAAAAGTAATTTTTATCAATTTAGAATGTTTAACTCAATATTTTTCCGCCAGGGAAGCTGCATGTCGTGTTGAATGTCGGCAATTAAAAAAAGAAAAACTGCAGGTGAAAAATAATTTCATGCAGCGCCCCCTGGTGGAGTAATTTTATCCTCATTGATTACCGTTAGTGCATAGCTTAATGGGCATCACTCACTTCATTTTAATTTTTTTAGGTCTGTCAAGTTTGCTACAACGGATCTGAAACCCAAAAAGTAGTCAAATGCAAGGGCGTTTGCCAGGGGTTGTTCCATCCTTCTTGTGGCAACAAAATCATTACGGAGGACGAGAAAAAATCTCCCAAAAAAAATAAAAGCAAGAAAAAACTTTTTTCAGAAGAATCCGAGGAGCCTCAAACCGAAATAACGGAAGCCGAAGAAAAGGATTTCTACTGCGAGTATTGCACCAAAAAGGAAAATCCTTGTTTTGTGTGTAAAAGCACGAGTGGGAGCAGGCAAAAATGTGGAGCTGGTAAGAATCTGGAAGGAAAAAAAATGATTTTGGAATCTTGATTCATTTTTAATTTCAATATTTTAGCTGTTTGCGGAAAGTTTTATCATCAGCAGTGTCTTAAGTACTACCCGCAAACGACGTACAATCAAGGGGTTCCGAATAAAAAGCACGTTCAACAGAATAAAGAAAGCCCATCGAATGTACAGTCTCCTTCGAATTTACAAATTTTAAGTTGCCCGCATCATCTGTGCCACACTTGTAATTCGGAAAATTTAATGGGAACAAAATCGAAGCATCTGTATGATAAGTTGGTGAAATGCGTCGAATGTCCTAGTGCTTATCATGTGGGGAATTTTTGTGTACCTGCTGGTAGTAGGGTAAGCATATTTTTTTTTTTTAATTCAGCAAGCAAGAGCAAAGCCGAAGCTCTCTTCCCCCCTAAAATAAAGCCTAAGGGTCCGAACTCTTTCTGTAAGAGTATACTCTTACAGAAAGAGTTTCGGAGAAAAAAAAGAAATGTATCATATGTGTTATAACACATATGATACATTTCTTTTTTTTCCTAATTCCAGATTTTAAGCTCAACTCAAATCCTCTGTGCAAAACACAATGCCGCAGTCGCCAGAAAAAACCATGTCAATATTTCATGGTGCTTCATGTGCAATATGGGAGGATCTTTAATCTGCTGCGAATTGTGTCCATCCTCGTTCCATTTGGAGTGCTTGAACATAAAACCTCCTGATGGACCGTACGTTTGCGAAGAATGCGAAGCCGGCAGGTTTCCTCTCTACGGCGAAATTGTTTGGGTCAAATTAGGAAGATACAGATGGTGGCCGGCGAAAGTCCTCTTCCCCGAAGAAATCCCTTTAAATATTTTAGCAATATCTCATAAGCATTTTGAATTTGCCGTGAGATTTTACGGGTCCAATGACTATTATTGGTTGAACAGGGGCCGAGTGTTCATTTATCAGGTAATTTTGTTTATTTTTTATTTGATTTTCGTAATATTTTTTGTAATAAAATCTATTTAATTTTTTAGGAAGGAGATTCGAAGCAAAATTTCAAAGGTCAAAAGCAAGTCGATAAGTTGTATCAAAAAGCGGTGCAAGATGCGGCAGTGGATTTCTTCGCCTTTAAAGAAGAGCGTAAACAGAAATATAGCGGAAGTACCAACAACACCTTATTCAAACCTCCGACTTATACTAAAATTAAAACAAACAAACCGGTGAGAGTTATAAGCCATTTAATTTTTTTTTAAATTTTGAAAGAAAATTTTTAAAAAGGATTTTTTTCTTTTTAAGATCGGGAAAGTTCAGTTAGGAAATTCATCACAAGTAGAACAACCCGTCTGTGAATGCGATCCAAATGGTGAAGCTCCTTGCAGTTTCACCTCAGATTGCCTGAATAGAATGCTCCTGATAGAATGCGATCCTAACGCTTGTAAAGCAGGGGAAAGGTGTAGGAATCAAAGCTTTGAGAAGAGAGAATATCCAAATTTGGAACCGTACAGGTAAATCAGTGCGCAGTTAGAAAATATAGTAGGATTTTATGCTGTGAATCGGAACCAATTTTTGTCCCCATCAAAATTATCAGATCTGAAACACTTAATTTTCGAAAAATATTTTTAGAAAAAGTCTCTTGAGTCTTGTTGGAAATTAATTAAAAGCATATTTGTATATTTTTTAATGTTTTAAATTTTTTTTTATTGCAGGACGGAATACACAGGTTGGGGCCTTAAAACAAATGTAGATATTTGCAAAGGACAGTTCATCATCGAATACGTAGGGGAAGTAATCGACGAGGAAGAATTTAAAAAGCGAATGAAAAGAAAACACGAAACTAAGGACTATAATTATTACTTTTTGACAATTGGTAAAGATAGGATAATAGATGCAGGTCCCAAAGGCAATTTAGCTAGGTATGTAATGATGATTTGCCATTTTATTTTGAGTCTATAATTTAGACCCCCCCCCCCCCCTAAAATTACGTTAGATTTCCGTAACCCCCCCCCCCCCCTTAAATGTTTTTTTAAAAATTAATATTAAACATTTTAAAAATCTGAAATTTTTCGGAACTTAAATTTAGCCAAAAACAGGTTTTTTTTTTTTTTTAACTTAGAGCAAATGCGCCGGTATAATTGAAATTTTTTTTTTAAAGTGAGTTAGGTTACATAGTGTAAAGGGCAGTCTCCACTTGATAACGTTCACCGCATTCGCGTTATCCGCCTACTCGATGAACGTATTTGCACCGGAAGTTTTGTGGATCTTTTACCACGATTTTTTTGATCATCTTCTGCTTTTTTTTATTTACAAACATTAAAAATGGCGGTTTTGAAAGATGTTTTTACGGTTTTAAAAAGAAAATTTTTAATTCGGGCATGGGGAAGACAATAAATCTGTTCCAAAACAAATAATTCTGGGTAAGCCAATTTTGTATACTTAATAAAATATACGGTACTCTTTTTATGCCACAAACGTTTACGGGAGCAAAACCTGCCAAGTACTTCCGGTGCGATTACGTTAATCGCGATGACGGACAACGCGAATGCCGTGAACGTTATCAAGTGGAGACTGCCCTTAAGAAAATTAAATTATTTTCATTTTAGCACGTTTATTACATGAGATAAATGCTCACGTTAAATTTGTAAAACCCCTCTCCCCCCCCCCCCCCTAACGTGCTCACGTGTTTTATGGACGACCCCCATGAAGTTATAAGAGTTTTTACTTTAATTTTATTAATATTCTTTTTTGATCTTTACCTTTTGCAGGTTTATGAATCACTCGTGTTCCCCCAACTGCGAAACGCAGAAGTGGACAGTGAGCGGAGCTACAAGAGTAGGATTATTCGCAATTTGTGATATACCAGCAGGGACTGAATTGACGTTCAATTATAATTTAGATTGCATCGGGAACGAGAAAAGAGTTTGTAAATGTGAAGGTGAAAATTGCTCAGGCTACATCGGAACGAAAGTGGCAAAGGTAAATTTTTATCATTGACCTTTAATTTACTTCGAATTAAACTCGATTTTACTTTTGAATGATTTTTAGACTGTAACGGAAAAACCAGAGAAACCAAAAGGCAAAACAGGAGGCAAATCTGGAGGGAAAAATAAAAGCATAGTGGAGAAAGAAGAAAAAAAATATGAAGATGATTGTTTTGTATGTAACGATGGAGGAGAGTTAATGGTCTGTGATCTAAGAAATTGTCCGAAAGTCTACCATTTGCAATGTGTCGGTTTGGAGGAATGGCCAAATGGTAATTTTATTTTATTTTTAAAATAGTTTTAATGAGGAACATGTAAAAGTGAAATTCTAATCCGACCGTTAGAGACCGACACTTAAAGTGAAATTCTAATCCGATCGTTTGTGTTAAAATGCACTGTTAATATTCGGACTCCAAGCATGGATTTACTTGATTTTTAATATTTCAACCGATGGCTCTTTATTACAAAGAGAGCTCATAGTATGTATATATTACTCATTGAAAAGTTTAATGTTTCATTCCGAGAATGACTTTCGAAGACAAGAAGTCGGTAAGGGCCTGTTTTTAATTTTCCTTACAGGAAGGGAAGGGTGTATATTCTTACACAATTGTAAAATAGTCGATTTTAAGAGGAAGGAGAGGATTGAAATTGATATCTTACGTATCAAAAATGGAGGAGGTTTGAAACAACTTATTTTATTTTAAAGGAAGAGTGGGGGGTTAAAAAATGATCAAAATGATGTTTACGTATCTATATATATCCCCCCACTGTCTCTAAACTCTTGTTTTTAAGTTCTATTACTCAAATTAACTTTTTTTTCTCTTTATTTTTCTTTTTCAGAAAAATGGTTTTGCCCGAGGCACAATTGCCTTAGTTGTAACCGAAACACGAAACGATCTTGCAGATACTGCCCAAGCGCTTATTGTTCAACTCATACTGATAAAAATATTTTCATGGACACTACCGGGAATTTATATTGTAAAGACCACATTGATTTCGCTGTTAGAAATAGCCAAACCGGTAGGAGTACAGTATCCACGAAAAGGAATTCCCCCATTTTGAAATACGAAAAGCCTTTCGTCGAAAAATATCGCCCTCCGAAGGAAGAAAAAGTCGAAGAACCGGACGATAAAGAGAACGAAATATTGATAGAACCTAACTTGATGGATGATACACCAATTTTAGTCGACAATCCTCTTCTTTCTTATCAAATTAATGGGTTACCATCATCTAGTCCTGATGAAGCTGTCAGTGTTCAGGTAGTTTATATAGATGAGGATGGCCAAATTGTGCACGTGGAGGAGAATCCGACGGATATTATTAATGAAGGTATTTAAATTTTATTTTTAAACTTATAAAATCAAAGATTTTTTGATTTCGATGAATCTTAAAAAAGAGGTTCATACTAGCATCAGAACACCTCCGATTCTTTTTTAGAATTTTTGGCCACTTAGATTTGAGTTGGGGTGAAAGTATTATAGCTAAGATTGTTAATTTATCGATGATTTTAGCCATTCACCATCCCAAAACAGAAATATTAACAATTAGTTTGCCTAAAATCCAAAATCTTGTCTTTTGACCGGAGCCATGTTGAAAATTCGTGAAAATCGTCCGCTTGGAATCAGTTCGTTTTGTAAACAAACTTTTGTTTACTATTCGTAAAGCCTTTTAATTTTGCAGAATATCACGCTGCTATTTGATTAACGGGTCCAGTTAAGTAAAAAATCTTTGCAGAAACCATTTTAAGAGACAAAAACTCATAAATAAAACCCTTTAAATAACTTTATAAACAAAACGCCATTTTGGCATTTGTTTTTGAACTTTGCAAAAAAAAGAATCTTATGATTGGTTGAGTTTTGAAAAATGTTATGTCCGAATTAAGTGTAAAGACCCACCTTAAGATCAAAACGATTAAAATTTTTTCTCAAAATATCGTTTTATCATCGTCAATGCGATAACACCGTAAAATAAAAACGATTTTCATTTGCTCGAATTCACTAAACTAGGCATCCGGGGCTAGAGAACCATTTGTAACGGGTCCATTATTTAATTAATGATTGATGGAAATAGTTTTACCTTACTGTACACGTTTAAGGGGTTTCAGAGACCGCCATTTCCGAATTTCGTGCCGGTTTTTAAGTGAAGAAGGGGCAATAATGGCTCCGAAAATGAATGAGCCAAAGAAATTAAATTGGCGCTGAATATTTAAGGAGGGTCTGCATAGTTTAAACTTAGTTGGTCTGGGTTCTGAACCTTACTGCCCTCCTAAGCGAAATAGTCCTAAGTCCACTTTTTTTGTTTTTCGAGTTATTGATACCTTTGAATTCCTAACTGCATTCTCTACCGTACCGTATATGTTATTTCAATGAATCCGAAACCAATCAAGATAAAATTTCAGTTTTAAAAATATATTTTGTATACAAAGTTGTTTATAAAAATATTTTTATTTGTTGTTTTCTCAAAACAAAAAAAGTGGGACTTAGGACCATTTCGCTTAGGAGGGCAGCTTACGCTTCGTTGATAGTGATGTTAAATATACCATATATTTTATCGTTGGTATATATATATATATATATAAATATATATATATATATTTATATATATATATATCCATAAGTTAAACATGTACTTTTTTTGGGGTTGAATTTCACATATTATTCCTCGCTTATTTTTAATTTTTAACAGCTTTTTTGATTATTTTTTAATGAATTACAAGGTAAAGAAGCATTTTCATTTGTCATTGACTTGTTGATCAATGATTAGCAATTGATAAATATGAATGGTGGTCCGGTGGTCTAAGGCAGCCATTTTTGTAGAAGCAGCCATCTTTAGGCGCGAAAATTGAAAACTATTCTGAATTTACCTTGGTTACGGTCAATATAAACGTTTTAAAATCATTTATTTTACTGTTTTTAATTTAAATATTTATTCTAAACAGACTTAGAACGTTTATTTCAGAGAATATTATCTGTTTTACGAAAAAATTAAAAACATGTGCAATGTACCGTATATATATAGTATATATATATAAGTATACAATGAAAAGCTTCATATATATATATATATATATATATATATATACGTATATATATACGGTAAATATATGTAAATATATATGATTAACATCACTATTCGTTGATAAGATATATATGAGTGCAATTTTTTGTACCAACTTATGAAAAATGAGAACCGGCATAATTCGCAACTTAAATAGACTGACGCGACCTCTAGTGATACACTACATTGGAGTTTTAAACTTTTTTCCCAAAAGAGCCAGTGTATTTTTAACTGCTTTAAACTTTTTTCAGCCATCACCGCATGCAAAACCAATTATTAGAGGTGGTTCAGGGCTGCTTAAAGATTTTATTTTCGATAAAATTTCTTTAATGCGCGACAAAAAATATTTCCATGTTAAAAGTCCATAAGAAACTCCAAGTGGTGCTGCCATCTATAGTTCATTTAAGTTGCGAATTTATGAAATAATTTTTCGCTTTAGAAAGATAACGTTGCCAGTTGATTAAAAAATGGAGCTGTGATAAATATTTTTATACATTTTTTTTCATTTATTTCGTTAATAATTCATCTAAGAGCTTAGAAACGGCTACTAAAAAGCTTTGGGTAATATTGTAATAGATATGATTTATTTGTTTTCGTGTTTTTTTCTATTGTTCCATATTTAGTTAGTCCGAAAATTAATAAAATGTTAGAAATTTTAATCGGATTTTCACCGGTCGCATAAGTTAACTATATATTTTTTTTAAAATTTTGAGTCCGTAAATTCGTGCAAATAACCGGTGAGGACCTCTAATAATTGGCAGGGAGATGCAGGACATAACTATAAAGCTTTGGTACTAATATAAAACGATTTGTAGGTTCTTCACATACGTGCAGACCCTCCTTAAAAATGATTTGAATTTTTATTAAGAGCTTGAGGTTGAGCTTCTAAGAGACTGAGCTGAGAGA
Organism: Liposcelis bostrychophila; assembly: GCA_037577465.1. Classification (NCBI taxonomy): domain Eukaryota; kingdom Metazoa; phylum Arthropoda; class Insecta; order Psocodea; family Liposcelididae; genus Liposcelis; species Liposcelis bostrychophila. Next base: position 2,818,226 of record CM075215.1, read on the forward strand.
TTGATCTTTTAAAAATTATTTAAAAATAATTTTGAACGAAAAATTGAAACCCATAAGTTAAGCATGGACGAGAAATATCGAGACTCAAATTCTCAGTTCTGCGCAACTGAACATTATACTTTTTACCTGAGTCTAAATCAAAGAAAATTTATTACCTTGATGTTCAGATCGTCTGAAAATACTCTGGTGTTGGGTTGTAAAGGATTGAAATTCGGTTAGGTAATTAAGTAAAATAAAATTATATTACTTTTAATTTAAATTTAGGTATAACTTTCTTTAAGTTACTTAGTTTTATTCATTTTGGAATGATTTTAGACGAAATCAAAGGAATCCTGGAAGAGGAACCTCCTCCAGTTCCAGTCAAAAAGAAAAGACGTACAAATTTACCAAGGAGGAAAATTTATCCCGATTGGAAGGACAAAAAGGAGAAGACAGAGAAAACAGAGGAAACTATGACTAAACCATCCGAGGAAAATGTAGTCCCCAGTGATGCCGTACCTCAAGAACCTGCTAAAACCGGTATTAATTTAGAACCTTTATTGATCAATGACGTGGAAGAAAAAATTTCTAAATTGAACATGGACAATATTTACAACATTATCGGAGTCGGAGAAGATGCTTCCGAGAGTGAAACGAAAGTGGAACGGGAAAAAACACCGGACAGAAAGTGCGAGAAGGAGAAAACTCCCGAAGGGGAGAAAACTCCTGAAATTGTGAACTGTGAAAAGGAAAATCAATCGGAAAGCGTTGTCGAGAACGACAAAAAAGGCGACGACACAGAATCGAAATCCGAAAATAAAATCGAAGACGCAGAAGTGGACAGGTCGCGAAGGTCAAAGTATTTTAAAATCGGGACGCCCGAAAAATTTTCCGGGAGCAAATCCCCCACGAAAAACAATAAAACTTCCCCGCCCGAAAGTGAAACGAATCAAAAAACAGTGACTGATGTTAATTATATCGAATTCATGCACCCATTGAAGTCTTCGAGGAGTAAATCCAAAGCCAGTGGAAAATCTTAAAAATAATTTTTTTTGTAAAGTACTTTTTCTTGGTTCTTTTTTTATTATTTAATTTTAAGAGGAAAAAAAATGTATTGAGTTATGAATCTCACCTACGAGCAATGATTTTTACTAATTATCGTTTATTATTTTTTTTAAAAATTATAAATATTTAATTTTTTTTGAAAACAATGATTACCCGAAAGTAGAGAAGCGGTTAGGAGTTAGTTTGCCGGAGAGCATTAGATTATAACAGTGAACATCATAAGCCAACCTTTTTTTTGGCAATACTCTGGCATCACTGTGAACCAGTAGAATATTTTTTTTTTCTTTTGAAAATGTTGCCAATTTTTTCTCTCCCCCTCCCATTGTACATCTAAAGTTAAAAAAAAGAATTAATATAATTATAATTTTTTTAATTAAGTCGTTTTCAATTATTTTCTTTTTCGTAAGAGTTTTGCGTGAATTTTTTTTTTTTTTTTTTTTAATTTGAATTTCATAAAATGTTACCAAACGGACGAGAGTCCTCTGAGCCAAACCTTGTACGTCAAAGTAAATATCTCTTATATTACGTAATCTGATTCTTTTCTTTTTTTTTTCAACACGTAATCGTACGCAGTGCTCCTGAAGGAAAATATTATTTGACTAAAATGTCAAAAAAAACTGCTAATGAGGCTTTGTTAGGAAACATGTTAACTACCAAAATCCACTAAAATCAAAATCTTACCTGATTGTCTTCCCCTACCCCCCACAACCCCCCCGGTCCCTCAATTTTTTTCAAGGCTTGTTGCATAACATATGAAAGCCCATTGAAAATTCTTTCAAATGAGACTATTCCGAGGTTTGTATCTTTTGCCGGGGCGGAGATATCAGATATCGTTTGAGAGATCGAAAATTAAACACTTAATTTTGGGCTACGATATCTCCGTCCCTGTAAAAGATATAGACCTCGGCGAGGTCTCATTTTAAAGCGTTTCCAATGGGTTTTCATATAATATGTAACAAGCCTTGATATGCAACAAGCCTTGAAAAAAAAATTGAGGGGCTGGGGGGGTTGTCGGGAATAGGGGAAGACAATCAGGTACGATTTTGATTTTAGTGGATTTTGTTAGTTAATATGTTTCCTAACAAAGCCTCATTAGCAGTTTTTTTTGACATTTTAGTCGAATAATATTTTTGTTCAGGACCACTGTGAAATATTCATTCTGCATCTAATTCAATTTAATCGATTTCCCTCTTTATTGTTTTTCTTTCTTCATTGGACTTCGAACAGGGTGGAGTAAGATTTATTCCAGACATATATCGAAAAACAAAAGGGATATCAAGGCAAAGGAAAGCAACTGCCTGTTTTTCAAACGGAAAAGGCTTCCAGATCTCAGAAAGATAATTTAGCCATTTAGCGACATCTCCGAAATCCCAAACAATCGGAAATGCACGTCTGGAAAACTTTGGGCGAAATCCCGCGGTTTTCCCAACCGGAAGTCATTTTAAAAGGTAATTTTAAAATACCGTTCCCGGTCATTTTCCCGAATCCGAAATTCTGAATAACAAATGTCCCTATTTGAATATTTACCGAAAACAATTATTCCGAATAGTAATTTTCCGAAAAAAAAATTTCCGAACTTATTTTTTTCCCGAACTACAAATTTACCGAAAAAAAAAAATTCGAGAATTGTCCGAGTCCAAGTAAAAATTCGTCATAAAAATTTTATTTTAAGAAAATCTCGGGATGAAACAATTTTTCCATGGGAAAAGTCGTTTTCTTACTTTAAAATTTCTCATTCCAGCTGGAGAATCTCCGGGTCGATGATGGAACTTTCCTTCCGCGTTTCATCAGAAAATTTTTAAAAAGAAAATGAAAATCAGCGAATTTTTTTTCCTTATTCTGCGGTACTTAGATCAATTTTCCATGGAAGTTATGTAGTACGAAGTCGCATAAGAAAATACAGCAATACTGCTTATCAAGTTATTTTCGTTAGTTTTTCAGTCGGTTTGAATGAAGTCGAACGATTTTTTTTAAGAAGACTTGGAGGACAGTACACTCCGAGGATGGCACCGTTTTTTTAGAATTACGTGAGTGATAGTATAGACCAGAAGAGTTAGGGCAGGGGTTGGGAATGTGAAAGCTCAGTTTTCAGCTGTATTTCGCGAAGGAAGCGTTGACGTTTTCGATCCGATGATTTTCCTCGTTTTTGAAAAGTGTTCATAACCTCAAAATTAGTGGAGGAACCAAACCAGTTTTCTACCAAGATTTTTTAAAATTATTTGTGAAAATTTTAAGATCTTTATTTTTATAGGTAAAATTGAACTTGTTTTTTTATTTTCCGTTATTATATTTCGATATCAATAAGAAAAAAAAAAAATTACCGGCATGTGATGTTTTGCGAAAGGTTTTTTCTTTAATGAAAAGATGTGAAGTTTTTTGCGATTGTATGAAAATAAGTCTGCCGTTTTTTTTTTTTTTTTTTAATTACGAAAAAAAAAATTGCGAAAAAATTTCCAGTTCCTCTTGAATGGGAAGTAGGGTCGAGAACAATATTCAAAAAATGAGATCGGTGAACCGATCAAAGTGCTTTATCGACTATTTACATAAAAATTCTCGAAAATATGGTTAGTTTTTGGATCAGAGGTCTATCAAAGCCGAGTACCGGCATAAAGAATTCGAATTTCGGAAAAATTATTTCAGATTCGGAATCCTCTACCCCGAAAATATTCTCAAAAATACCGTTAGATTTTCGTTAGCTCCTACGAGGAACCCGCCAATCAGGATCCAAATCGCTTTGTTGACGTAATCGATGACGTCATATCGTGACGTTTCAAAAGTTGGAGATATCGGTTTTTAGGCCTATACCCATACTTTTAGCCCAGCTCACCGTTTCTGAACCACTCAACAGAATTTAACCAAATTTCAATGGTAGCGTATCTGGATGAATATCTACTCAGTACGAAAATCGGACTCAATCGGTAGCTGCGTTCGCGATTTATAGTCAAAAAAGATCATGAAATTGTTGAAAATTCAACATTTTCATTCGCTGCTTCCGAATCGCTGAACCGATTTGGCTCAAAAACTTTTTAATTTTTACAAGGGCGATTCACCAATTGTACAAACGCGAAAATAATTCCATTCGATCAATTATAGAATCCGAATGATGAACCACGAAAAAAATAGCCGCTTTCCGATTCGATAGCCGGAAAATCAGTCGGTAAATCCCGTCTTAATGGTTTTTCAAACGGATTCGCTTGGATTCGCAAACGGGAAAAATTACGTGAGGTTCATCTTAGGGCAAGCTATAATATATTGTATGCAGTTTTGAGAAATCCTTGGAAGAACGGTGTTTAAAAAAATAAAAACACCTAAAATTGCCGCTTTTAAGGGGGTTCTACACATTTTTCGGAACATGAAAAAATACCCTTAAAAGGTCTTAGGTAGGAGTACTTCCCTGCCGCAATAAAATTTTTTAATTCCTATGCTGATCCTTAAAATTTGCTTTAATAAAATATCATGGTTTTAGGCGAATATTAAGGGTTCCGAAGACCGAAATCGGAAATCCTTTTGGGGAATCATTTATTAGGACTCAACGATCAAAATTCACGAAAAAAAAAATTAGCCCAAAAAACGGCCTTATTGACCCTCATCCTTTCTGGTGGTCTATGTTTAGCTTATGGAAAAAAAAAATTTTCTCCCCAAAATTATAATAAATATTCTTAACGTGACGCAGGAGTGATTCATTTTTTTGAACACCCTATACTTTGAAAAACGGTAATATTAATGTTTTGGAGCCAGATATCAAAATTCCGTTTCCGAGCAACAATTTTTATCAATCTTAGGCACCTTCGGGAAAAATTCCATATCTGACCATACAGCACTTTTTTGGGAAACCTTAATCTACTATAAATTCCCGGGAATTTATCCTAAATCAAAGTTTCCCGAAAAAGTACTGAATGGTCACTTTTTTCAAAACAATAATATTAACGTTTTTCGAAGTATAGGGTGTTCAAAAAAATGAATCACTCCTGCATCACCTTAATGTTTATGTTGATAAGGCTAAATAGGAAATTTTTCAAATTGTTGATGAATGTAAGTCATACAACCCTCAATAATATTGAAAATGGTTTCAATTTGGAATCCATTTTTTTTAAATTGTTTCTTTTCTCCTTAGTTATTGAAAACAGTGCATCGATAGACAGTGTCTTATTGTGTCTTATGACGCATGGCATTTCCGAGAAAGTAATTTTCGCCCACGACAAATCATTTGACTTTCAGTCAAATGTCAGAACCATAAAATGACTTCCTTACTTAGCTTTCGGACTGTTTTAGAAACATTTAGCTTATGAAACGTCTTAAAAATGGAATTTATCACATCGCCATAAGCTAAGCATAGGGAAAAAAATCTTCACCCGCTAAAAATGGCAGCTTGTTACTTTTATTTAAACCATGTTTCATTGAATTTAATACTAATTATTGACAATAATATGTCTACGTTCATATGAAAACCTCCCATTTATACAATCCGCATAATTGGTTTTGTTTTTTAATCTTTTGTTAACAAGTAAGTTTTCAAATAAAAACAAAACTATCCGGATTGTACAAGTGGGAGGTTTTCATATGATATAATCATCACATATTTCAAATTTAATTTCAATTCCAATTCCATTAATTAATAAGAGAAATTTTAAAAAAGTGCTTCCATAAGCTAAACATAGAATAATTTTTTTTAACCAAAAATTCAATGGTGAATTTTTTTTATTTTAACACATACACTCCCATCTTTCACATCAATTTTTTGCATTTATTTTGCAAAAATTTTATACAATTTTTGCATTGCATTTTTGAAATTACAGTTGAAATATTATTCCGTGATTTCGAATGCAAAAACTATCCAAAATTACACGTCCAACCAATTTACTCCCTTCCAAACATTTAAACTGGTCTCAAAACCCTTGGGTTTTCAAGTTTTCTTGAAAAGAATTAATTATTCCCTTTTGCACGTGACACGCATTGTTCATTTTCCCATAAATAAATCAAAAACCTCGCCGATTTTAATTAACCAGACTAGGGTCATGGTACCGGTAGTGGACCATGTACGAGTAGTGGATCATTCGCTAATCATTGTCGATTTATTTAAAAATGCTAAGTTTTTGACATGTAAAAATCACTTAATATCTAGAAAACTTCATACTGACTTAGAAAAACCAAATATGCAACGATTCCTGGCCATATTTTGTAATTAAAACGAAATTATTACCTGGTAGTTCGAAATTTGACGGAAAATAACAAGACGGCCATATTTTTCCTGTCCGAATTTAATCGCTTTTATCGTTTTTGAGGCACTAATTTTTCTTTTGGAGACATACAAATTGCAGTTTAAGATGCGGACTATTATCCTATTTTGTCATTTTATTAATTTTTTACTGTTTTTCATTTTTAATCGTTGATGATCCACCACTGAATCAAAACAAATTCAAAACTCTGTAGTGGACCACGGATTTGTTTGTTTTGTTAACTCTTTTTTTTCCGTGGTTGAATGAAAAAGGTTTGTCGTCTAAAAATCCGTTATGGTGGTTTATTTTTGTTTTCTTCGAATTTGTTATTGTAAGAATGAGCGAAAAAAGGAAATTATTCCAGTATGAGGAAAAACACATGAAAAAGCAATCGATCTTGTGAAAAATAAAAACGAAAAGCAAATGAAAAACAAATGAGCAAACCTTTTCTGTTTATGTTCATTTCAACCATGAACGGTCCACTACTAATGCATTGCCAGTTTTTCCGTTTATTTTTTTAAATATTTTTTTTTTCTCCTTAAAAGTGGATTTTTAAAACTTTGAAAGGGTGAGTAATTTGAGAGCACCTTATTTTCCTGTGATATTAACGTTGTTTTCGATTCTATTTATGTAAAAAAGGAGGGAAAATCTAATTTTTAAAAAATTGTTTTGCTTATTTGATCCACTACCGGTACCATGACCCTACAATGGGTTCTTTTGTTGATCTTAAGCAAAAGGTGTACAACTAAACTCCCGTGTTTTTCGAGATAACGGCCTTTAAAAGGTCTTTTTCCGGAATGAATGAAAACATTCACCATAACCTAAATTAATAACATTTCTTTTGGGAAGGGGGGAAAATAAGTCGTGACCAGAGGAGGACTTATAATAACCAAACGGTGAGCATTTTAAACAAAAACTCCACACTCTCCCAAAAAAAAATCCCACGCAGTAAATAATAATAACAACCAACAGGTTGTTAAATAGATTGATCGATCGGACTTTGGAAAGTATCCAATTGTAACGTGTCAACTTTTTTTTATTTTTTTTCCTAATAAAAAAATAAAATAGTTTAAAGAGGCAACCGTGAAATGCATTAAAAAGTAGAGAAATAAAGCGGTTGATTTTTTTTTCGGTGCGGCAGTTAATTTGCCGGTAATAGGTAATTATTGAATTAAACTCTTTTGACTGTCATGGGTTTTGATATGATCGTCCTTGACTTTCGTCAAACCCCCCCACGTGCCGCAGGTGCTTTTTTATCTGCTCTTTGAACCAAAACACTGTTTTTTTTTTTTTTGGATGGGTGTCCCCTGGGATGACGCAGTTAAAAGAAAAAAAAATGATTAACTGTTTTTATTGACAAATCAAAGGAGGTACGATGAAAAATAAGGATCAAAGTCTTTTGATTAATTAATGTGTGGTAACCTACATTTTTTTTTTGGTACGTTTATTGTAAGTTTTGAAGGACGAGGAAAGAAAATTCCTTCCGCCGGAGGTCAACAGACGTAGCTCTGGTGGTTTTGCCATTGAATTTTTTTTCAATGCCACTTTTTGTCGTGCAATGCCACACAGATTTTTTTTTTTTTTTTAACTTTTAACCCTTTGCCCACCAAATTTTGAATTTGAAAATCAACTTTTTCTAAATTTACTGCCTCACGGAAAATTAACTTGTCTTAATTTTTCAAAAACCGATTATTTTTCAAATAATAATAATTAAGAAGATTACCATTTCCTAAAAATGGAAAATTTTTCAATTTTTTTTAAATACCTAAAGGGATTTCAGGAAATTTTATTTTAAGAATCATTTTAGGAAAATTAAAATTAGAAAAAAAATAGTTAAGAATTTTTCCCGAAAAAAAAAACTCCTAATCCATTTTTCCTAAAATTTAGGAACCAATATTTTTAGGAATATTTTCATAAAATTGTTGAATTCATAAAATAAAATTTCCTAAAATGAATATTTTTCCTAATTTTTCCTTATGTATTTTTTTTTTTCTAATTTTAATTTTCCTAAAACTTTTTGATTCCTGAAATAAAAAAATTCCCTAGGGCAGTCTCCACTTGATGACGTTCACCGCATTCGCGTTATCCGCCTTCTCGATGAACGTATTCGCAACGGAAGTTTTGTGGATCTTTTACCACGATTTTTTTTTATCATCTTCTGCTTTTTTTTATTTACAAACATTAAAAGTGGCGGTTTGAAAGATGTTTTTACGGATTTAAAAAGAAAAGTTTTAATTCGGGCACGGGGAAGACAATAAATCTGTTCCAAAAAAATTCTGGGTAAGCCAATTTTGTATATTTAATGAAATATACGGTACTCTTTTTATGCCACAAACGCTTACGGGAGTAAAACCTGCAAAGTATTTCCGGTGCGATTACGTTAATCGTGATGACGGACAACGCGAATGCCGTGAACGTTATCAAGTGGAGACTGCCCTTAAAATAAAATTTCCAAAAATCCCTTTAGGGATTTAAAAAATTAGGAAAAATATTCATTTTAGGAAATTTTATTTTATGAATTCAACAATTTTAGGAAAAAATTCCTGAAAATTTTGGTTCCTAAAATGTTTTTCTTCATTTTCAATTTTCCAAAATATTTTTGATTTCTAAAATAAAATTTCCTATAATGAAAAATTATTCCAAATTTTTTAAACCCCTAAAGGGATTTTAGAAAATTTTATTTTAGGAATCAAAAAATTTTAGGAAAATTAAAATTGGAAAAAAAAATTGTTAAGAATTTTTCCTGAAAAAAAAAAAATAAATTCCTAAATTTATTTTTTTTTATTTATGAGAAGAGGGAAACGGGTTTCCCTCTTCTCATTTTTTTTTATTTATTGATTCACGTGCTGATTAATAATCAGATGCAGTGCGATCGTAATTATAGACGTTCAAGGTGTATTGCAGAAATTGATCCGTGTCGTGCGAAATTGTAGTAGCAATATTCCAAGCCTGTATTGATTACGAATCTCAAGTTGTCGTTATTAAAACGATTGAGAAATTTATTATTATTTTATTTTTTTAAAAGATTTTTTCGGAAATATTGGTCCGTAACGTTTGCAGTTGCAAAGCCGATGACGGATGCAACCTGATAATTTTTTTCAAGATTAATAGGGTCATTCCAATCAGGCATCATAGTCCCTCCTTAACAAAAAATAGGAAATTTTTAAAAAAAATATAAAACCGGCTTTTAAAGAAATGTAGGACAAATACAGAACAAAAACTTATAATTTTTTTTTTTTATAGGCCTAACAAAGAAAAAAGTCTGTCAAGTAAAGGAAAATTATCCAAGAAAATTAAATATTGCAGCAGAAAATTACAAAACGATGTATATAAAAGGCATTTGGGGTTTGTTCGTGCGCAAAAATCGATAATAGGTCAATATTTTAGCTCAGAAAAAATTGATTTTTTTGGCATCTTTTAATTATAACTGCAAAAATATAGGACAAACTCAAAAAATAGGATTCTCATAAAACTTATAGGACATTTGTCAAAGTATAGGACATATAGGCCAACTATGATGCCTGATTTCAATTCGAAATTATTTTCTCAACAAAAAAAAATTTTTTTTGAGAAAAAAAAAAAGAAAAAAAAAAATGTCGAATTGGAATTAAGAATTTTCTTGAATGGAGCTTTCCTTACAAAATTTTTGCCCCCATTAGCCCGTCAGACCTTCGGCTAATTTGATACAAGACCATAGTTTTTCTATTAAAATTAAAATTTCAGACGATTAATAATTAAAAAAAGTTTTATTAAAAATTTCTTGTTCTCAAATTTAAATTTAAATTTCCTTTAATAATCCATAAATGTAATGAATTAAATACATGAAGACAAAAACTCTAGTGACACGTCTAAAATATTAAGATGTTTTTCGATATATGGAACATATTTTAGGCGAAAAATTGAGGAAAATAAACTTTAGCTTGCCGAATTGTAACAAAATTAAATAAAAGATCTATATTGAATCCTTTAAAAATAATCTAGGGATACTGAAAACACGGGGAAGAAAGATTCCCGATTTAGGAATTCAACATAACCCTATCAGGTTAGGTGTCAATAGGTATACAACATGAGTAAAGTAATTAGGAGAAATACAGTTGAGTTTGGGTTTGAACGTGGAAAGCGGCGACCGACACAAAAGGAAATCTATGGATGGTTGAAGGAGCAAATGAACATTAAAGTGGATCAGGTTATTGCCATTCAACTTGATAGTTTTAAAAATGCAGTTTATGTAAAATTTATCAATGCAACAACCGTGGAGAAGTTCATTCAATCCCATGATGACATAGTCTTAATGACTTCCAAAGACAATGATGAAATTAAGGTAACAATCCGAAATTGTGAAGACAATAGGACAAATATCAGGGTGCTGAACTTACCGGAAGAAGTGGAAAATTCAAATATTAGGAATGCTTTGGCTCCATACGGGGAGGTGAAAACCGTTAAAGATGAAATGACAACAACAGATGATGAGGATTTCCCTGCAATTAAAACTGGTGTACGAAATGTAGCAATGGTAATTAAAAGACACATCCCTGCCATCATAAATATTCAAGGAGAAAAAGCTTTGATAATGTATCAAGGGCAGCCAAAGACATGTAATGAATGCCATTCCGATGAACACCTAAGGAACGAGTGCCCTCATCTAAGGAGCGCAGAGGAGAGAATGAAACAATTAAGGGAAAATCGTGCAAACTTGACCAACAAGATGCTACCACAAAATGCCCCAAAAGAGAAAACTCACCAACTAAACTATTCAGATCTTTTCAGGAAACCAAACTTAGGAAATTTTCAAGAATCGTCCTCAGGCCAACAGAAAAAAAATGAGGAAAAAATCAGTCAAGGTAATGGAACCAATGAAAAGGCTTCAACAAGCCAAAATAGAACTAAGGGAACAGAAAGGAAGAAAACAGAAGGAATGAATGAGAAACCTACAACAAGCCAACAAAAGAACGATGGGGATGAGTGTAATAAAGAGACAGTGAACAATGATGAGGAATTTCCAACAGAACCAGGTTGTGAGGTAACGTTATTATCAAATGGTGAAGAAATCCAGGATGACGATGATACTATAATGGATTATAAATCTGATGAGGATATAAATGGTGAATCTGGATCAGAGGAAATATTGAAAAACCTAAAGAAACAAAAAAATAGACAAAGGGAAGATAGTAATAAGGATGGGAATGTCTCCCCACCACCCAAGGTAAAGAAAACAGAATGAATAGAAATCAAGACAACACAATTACATGCAAACTATTATCCTTGAATATTAATGGAATCGTGAACCCAGGGAAAATTGATTTGTTAAAGAAATTTCTAATACAGGACGCTCCAGATATTATTTTATTACAGGAAGTTGCAATAAACAATTTCAACCTCTTTGGCTATGATACGTTGGAATCCCCAAACAACGAATTAAACAATTTGAAAATTCTCATATTAATCAAGCAAGGAATAGCTCACTCTGAGCCGGAATTTGATGTCGATGGGAGATGTATATCGGTTAAAATTAATGACCATATACGAATAATCAATATTTATGCCCCATCGGGTATGCAGGAATAGAGAACAGAGAGAGAATTTCTTCCGGGATCAAGTGCCTTATCATTTAAGACATAATAATGAAAATTATATTATAGGAGGGGATTTTAATTGCGTTCTGGAGCGTTCTGACGTTAAAGGTGAATTTAACTACTCCAATAATTTGCATTTGCTTACTTCTAATATGCATTTAATCGATGTTTGGAAAAAACAGAACCCAAAGAAACCGACATACACTTTCCATCGGGGCCCTTCAGCAAGTAGGATCGATAGATTTTATGTCTCCCAAAATTTAGTTCCTGAGATACGCGACACGTACATCAATCCATGTACTGTATCCGACCACAGCGCCATATATGTAGATATTAGATTAAAAAATACAACCGTTCAATATGGAAGAGGATTTTGGAAACTTAATACCAGATACTTGAGGAATGAAGATTTCCAACAGAATTTCACAACTAAATGGGCCTATTGGATCAACAGAAAACCGGGATATCCCTCAGCATTGGTCTGGTGGGAAAGACTGGTCAAACCTGGAATTAAAAAATTTATGACTCATTTTTCATACCAACAGAGCCAAATTAGACGGGATACAGCGGCATTTTACTATCATTCTCTAAAGATCCTACAATCACAACTAGATGCTGGTGAAAACGTTTATCAAGAATATAAAGCTGTAAAAACTAAGATAATTCAGTACCATGAGGAAGAATTTTTGAAAACGCAGGTTGGTCTTCACGTGAACGTTAAAATAGAGAATGAAAAAACCAATTTGTATCATGTCATACAAAACAACAAAGAAAAAAACAGACGATACATTCCCGAAATAAAAACACAGGATGGAACGACCAAGAAATCAACGACAGAGATCTTGGGCATTTTTAAGGAATATTATCAAGAATTGTGGGGCGAAGATAATTTCTCTGAAAACGATTTTAAAACATTAATAAAAGACCTAGAGACGAAATTGGAAGAAACGGATCTCGCAGATCTGAATGGACAGATCCAAGAAGAAGAATTACGGGAAGCTATCCGTTCTACATCAAGAAATAAATCGCCTGGAATCGACGGAATACCCTATGAGTTTTACAAGGAGTTCGAAGATCTTATCATACCCGAATTCAAGCACACTGTAAAAAAAATTTTTGGAATTTTCCAAAAAAAAGTTTGGAAGTCAAATTTCCAAACTGCTTTGTAATTTTCCAAAAAAAAAAGTTAGTAAAATTCCAAAAACCCGTTCGGTAATATTCCAAAAAAAATAATTGGTAAAATTTCAAAAAAAAAAGTTTGTAAAATTCCAAAAATTATTTGGTAATATTCCAAATACCAGTAGGTAATTTTTCAAGAAAAACATTTTGTAAAATTACGAAAAATGATTAGTAATTTTTCCGATTGTTCCTTTCGAAATTTTACCAAACATGTTATAAACAGCAAGCAGGAATTTTAAAAAATCGTCGGAAAATAGCAATAAAAATAAACAGCCGAATTTATTGAGTCACATATTTATCATATTAACAATTTTTAAATAACAATAAAATAACATAAAATTATACACCATTTTTATATATACATCACATAACAGTTTTTATATAACAATTGTAACTTCTCTGCTGACTTTCTTTCTCCTGCTGCAGTGAGTTGGGAAAAGCATCGTGCATGTCGATCTAAGAAAAAGAGAAAAAAAAAGTTTAACTTAGCATAAGATTGGACAAGAAATGTTTTTTAGAAAAAAAAAAAAAAAAAAAAAACTAAGGCGAAAATTCCATTTGGAAGAACATGCGGTCTTATTTTCGTTTCTTTTCAAGATTTCACAAAGGAAAGGGATGAGGTCAAAGAACTTAGAGGCCTATGTTCAGACCTCTTAAAATTATTTGTATTATATTACTTATTTGCAAAAAAAAAAAAAAAGCTTTAAAATAATAAATTTTCATATTTTGCTCCTTCCCTATACATACACTCTTAATACATTTTGAAACGAAACACATATTCACGTTAGATAATAATTATATTAACTTAATTCTTGATTAATTTTAATTTTTATCTAGATTAAAATAATTTTATTGATTAATACAACCCATATTTTACCCTTTTTTTAAAAACCTATGTGGCTTATTCTCTAATACTTAAATTGCCGATTAAGGAAAAAATTTAAAAAGTACTTGAAAACTTACCTTTATTCGTTGAAAATATTTGCACTTGTTACGATTCTGGTCAACAATTTTTCACTTGTACTTGCAGCCCGGAACTAAACAAAAATAATTTGCCTGCTTCAAACACCCGTTCAAAAAAATGATAGAAGACCTTTGCAAATTCCGAACACTTATACTTCCTTATGCAGATTATTAGAATTCTCGCATTCTTTTAAAAATTTTTTACCCGGGTAGTCCAGACAGGTAGACAGATGGGGTGGTTAATTGTGCGCGAGCATGTCCTAACTCTTCTTAATAGCAATTGTAATTTTTCAGATCTTTCAAACCGGAATACCTTATTACAAAGAAAGTGGTAATTTTACCATCTTTATCTTTTGAAATATTCCAAGATTCTTTGTAACACAAAATCGTTTGGGAAAATTCCAAAACAAAAAGTTTGAAATATTTTTTTTTGAAAAATTACCAAAATAATTTTTGGAAAACCTATTTTTTGGAAAATTCCAAAAAAAATATTTTGGAATTTTACTAATTTTTTTTACAGTGCAAGTAATACAGGAAATGTACAACGAAGGACCATTAGGACAACAGAATATAGGAACAATTGTATTAATCCCGAAAGAAAAAAAACCAAAAACAGCAAGAGACTATCGACCAATTACTTTACTATGCTGCGACTATAAAATTTTAGCAAAGATTATAACAAATCGTTTACAACTGGTACTACCTAAAATCATTGGAGACAGTCAAGTATTGGCTACCAGGAAAGGCAACATTATAGATCTCATATCCATGGTAAGGGATATCATCCTTCAAAGTAATATGCAGAGAGGGACTCCGAGCGCTGTTGTTAACTTAGATTTTACTGCTGCATTTGACAGGGTTTCCCACAAATACCTTGATGAAACTTTAAGCGCCTTTGGGTTTCAAGGAAAATTTAGGGAGTATATTCAAAAAACGTATGAGAGAGCTCAATCGAAAGTCCTGGTTAACGGGTTTCTAAGCGAAAAAATAGAAATAAATAGTAGCGTGAGACAGGGATGTCCCCTTTCTATGCTTCTATTCACAATCGCGTTGGAACCATTTATTATCAAGTTGAGGAAAGACATGGTAGGAATTAAAATCATAAATACAAATTTGAAAGTAGGGAGCTACGCAGATGATGTTACTCTTCTCCCATCCTCGCAAAAAGACGTGGATGCAATAGATAATGCCACAGAAACCTACGAGAAAGCGTCAGGAGCAAAATTAAATCCACAGAAATCTAACTTCATGCTGTTAGGGACTACACCCAAGGGAGCTCTAAGAATCAGGTATGCACAAGAGAAAGAAGATTGCAAGGTATTAGGCATACAAATGAGCAAGACCATGACCAAAATGACACAACTAAACTGGGACAAACTGTCTCAAAGGATTAAAACGTATGTCCATATGCTAAAACTCCGGGAGCTATGCCTGATACAAAAAGTCTGGATAGTAAACACCTTTATATTGAGCAAAGTATGGTACCTCGCGATGATCCTACCTCCCAGAAAAAAAGATATAGCGAATTTAAAAACGCTAATAGGGCAATTTTTATGGCAGGACAATATTTTGAGAGTTAAAAGGAACACATTATATCAGGACTACAAGGATGGAGGAATTAAACTTATAGATGTTAATTTAAAGGCAAAAACGTTAATAATTAAAACGATTTCTAGGATATTACAGATTCAGGAAACAACCCCTTTCAATGTTATACTTAAGGGATGGCATGAGGGAACTCTTCCAATAAAACCCCCGTTCTTTCAGAAACTTGAACAAGATTTGATTGCCTTTGAACAGAGGGGAAGATGTCCAAAAGCTTTCTATCTCGCTGAATTAGAAGCGGAAAAAGAAACGATCACATGTCAAGAATTACTCCCTGGTCGCCAATGGTCGGCTATATGGAAAAATATTCACAGGAAAATTTTAACAGTGGAAGTACGGTCGACCTTATACCAGCTGGTACATAACACGATCAAAACAAGGGTAAAACTACATCAAATGGGAATAGTACAAGACCCTTTTTGTACTAATTGTGGAGCAGTTGATACCAGCTGTCATAGGATAGCGGAATGTACTCACAAGGATATTTGGACGGAGATGGTAAGAACTTTAAAATCGTTTGCTACCACTGACCCAGGAGCCATAGGAAATGAAAGGTTATGCTACCTGGAAATTTTTGAAGAACAGAAAAACAAACGTAACACCGCAATATGGCTACTGGCAAACACTATCCACTATATCCTAAAAGAGGAACGATATGGAGGACTCAAAACGGTTGATTACTGGCGGGCTTTTCTTAAGAAAAAAAGATCCAAGTATCACGAGCAGGGAATATTTTCGGGAACTACATAAATTGTTTTATTACTCATTAATTTAATTAGCAAATGTAAATATGTAAAAAAGTAAATAAATAAATAAATTAAAAAAAAAAAAAAAAAAAAAAAAAAAAAAATACATTAAATTTTTAATCAATCGCAAATCCATGAATAGAAAGCATAAGGGGCTTTACAACCCAAATCAATTTGAATGTCTGTAAATTTTTATTTTTATACATATGTTTTGCCTATCTTCCATCCATACAGCTCAACCTAGAAAATTTTTATCTCCATTAACCTCTCAGCCAGGAATCAGTCCTAACCCAATACGAGAACTTAACCTTGGCATTAAAATTTCAGAAGATTAAAATTTTTTTTTATTTATTTCTTATTTTCAAAAAAAAATTGAAAAAAAAAAATTCAATTTGGACATAAATCGTTTCTCCTTTCACCCTTCGGATTCAAATATTTTTTTTTTTTGTTCATAAAAAAAAAAAAATTGCCAATGATCCTGGAAATGTCAAAGCTTAAGTATAAATCAGAGCATGTTGTAAGAAATTTTCAGTAGGCGACAAAAGACCAAAGACATTAGACTAAACGCCGCCGCCACCCCCCCCCCCCCCCCCCGTGGTGCAAAAAATTTTTAATTTTAAAATTAAAAGTCTACCTTTTTTTTTTTTTTTTTTTTTTTTTTTTAGCCCAGAGTCTTACCTTAATTTCTTGTTTCTGTACGTGTATGCCCGCTTGAGGGTGATTTTACTCTTTTTACAAAATTTTTTTCTTTTTTTAAATGAAACAGTCAAAATTATAAGACTGAACATAAATTAAGTTTTTTTTCCGAAAAATTGTAAAACCGAAACTCAATGTTACGAAATATCCGCTCGGCATCAACTCCGATACTTTTTTTTTCGAATTTAATTCTTCCGGCCTTTCGCATTTCTTCCGGCCTTGACTACCGTAAACTAACTAACTAACCTTGAATGAACTTCAGATTTTGGGGCGGAGAGGAGAGGGAGAAACAAGCAGGTACAGTCTTGAAAACTGGAAAGGAAAGAGGTATTTGAACTTTGCTTTGAAAACTTCACTACCTGAAAAAAATTTCAAAAGCAGGCAGCTGAACGAAAAACGTGCCTTATGAATAGATGTAAGAAAGTTGTAAATCAAAGAAAATAATTTTTGCCGAATAGAAAAGGAGAAGAGAATAAAAAAAAAAAAAAAAAAAAAAGTTTGCAGGAGTCTTTGACCGGATTAAATTTGAGTTACCGCCGGGTATCTTTTCTCAATGAAAAAAAAATATTCAAAACAATGCAAAAAATTCTTGGAAGGTTATTTTAAAAGTTTGATATTTTTACAACCAGCATTCAATGAAAGAGACAAATCTTTTTCAAAATATTCCAGGGAAAAAAAAAATTAAAAATTAAAAACAATGTCAATGGCTTAAAATAAGTTTCTAGAAAAAATTTTTCTTGTCGCCTAGTCGATCAAATTTTCTCTCACTGGGTGACAAATTTTGGGCACTGGGCGACATAAATGTCACCCAGTTCTTATGTTACAACATGCTCTGGTATAAATCACTCAAAATGCATGTACACAGTAAAAAATTTTGTGTACTTTTAACTCACTTTCTGTGTAGAATATGGTCCACATACTTTTATTTGTAATTCTGACAAAATGAAAATGTGTTAAAAAGTTACTAAAATTTATGTGTTATTATTTGCATACTATCGTATTTATCTATTCATAAATTTTTAATCTAGGCGTTTTCTTAAGAAAATTTTTCCCGTATTTGTGAACTGTTTTTTTCAGGCTTATACATCAAGCATTTCAAAACCAAACCAAACCAAACAAGAACAAGAACCCAGCAATTTATTGTATAATTTTTTAAAGAAGCGGATTCCGAGCCTGAATCCAATCCTGAATCCGGAATCCTTGCACAACAAAACAGAAGGATGCTAACCTGTTCGAAAAATTAATCCTTTCAATGACTTAAATCACGATTTATTTAAATTTGCCACTACTATTTTTTTTATTTGTTTTCTTTTTTTTCCGCAAAATCCTTTTATTTTTTTTTTTTTATCGTGGAACTAGAAATAGCCCTAACACCGGCAATTAACATTGACAAAACATTTAACAATTAACATTGACAATTAACTTATTAACATTGACAAAACAATGTGTAAAATAATTACATAAAATGGGATCTAAACAAAAACACTTCCGTGTAAAAAAAAGGAGCCAAGTTTGTTTTTTGCTTCCCTTTACAAAAACCGTCTGCCCTTAAAAGTGGTGATATATTGAGAAGCGCAGCCAAGTAAGGTCAATTTTCTTATTTCAAGAAACATTTTGCCTTCAAAAGTGGTGATATCAGAGGGGGCAGCCAAGTTAATTTCTTTGCTATTATTAAAATTTTTTCCAAAGTCATTTTATCCTCCGTGAATAAACTCAAACTTGGGCGCTTTTTTCCATCATGCAAGTTAAAATTTTTCTCAAAGATGGATAATCATAGTTCAGATCAAGGTTTCGATGAAATATTTACTGTGAGTAACAAAAAAACGTAGGTAAATCTTTATTTAAAAAGTGAGAATGAACCGATTTTGTAAGGATTAAAGACGAACCATGGTGTTGATGAGACAGACTTTTAGCGATCTGATAACTTTCTTGTGTAGATTCGTGTCGTTGCTGAGAAAAAAATTTTGGTAGCAGAATTTTTCCAATTGAAAAGGATTGAGAAAAAATCGATTTGAGAAGGATTATTGTGTCATCCATATAAACTCTTTAAAAAAAAAAAAAAGCGCCCAAGTTTGAGTTTATTCACGGAGGATAAAATGACTTTGGAAAAAATTTTAATAATAGCAAAGAAATTAACTTGGCTGCCCCCTCTGATATCACCACTTTTGAAGGCAAAATGTTTCTTGAAATAAGAAAATTGACCTTACTTGGCTGCGCTTCTCAATATATCACCACTTTTAAGGGCAGACGGTTTTTGTAAAGGGAAGCAAAAAACAAACTTGGCTCCTTTTTTTTACACGGAAGTGTTTTTGTTTAGATATCACAACTTTTTGTAGGGTGAATTGCTTGACTGGTGTTTTATATGGACGACGAGGTTAAAAGAGAATTACACCCCCCCCCCCCCCTGCCTTAAAGCAGTTTTAGGTTTGTTGGAAAAATTAAAAAAATTCAAAATATTTTGTTCTTGCTCTTATTAAAGTAATACCTCTCTATGCAGACACCCGGATATAACGAACATAATTGCCCGGAACGAATTTTTTCCCGTATAAACCCATGTATTTTCTCCTCTCAATACCGGACGCGGACACTAAAATTAAATTTTTTCCCATACAAAAAATACTTCTAAATAGAGGAGAGAATAGTCAACTCTGAAGCCAGAAAGGTGCTTCTAAGACATTTCAGAAGACAGCGTTTGTAATACCGCATCATATAGTGCAACTTTAGAAGATTTAGAAGACCTAAAACATTTTTTATTGAAAATAACGATATAACAGGATTGGAACTGCTAGACAGCTTGCATCGTCATGTGCAAACAGAAGTAATCAGTCAGTAGAAAGAAATTTAAACAAACTAACATTTGGGATTTAAAAAAAAAAAAAAAAAAAAAAACTTAATTTAATTAGCTTTGCCCACAAAAATCTATAATTTAAGGTTCTAGTTCGTTTACATAACCGGCCGGTTAGCCGGGCGGTGTATTAACGATAAAAAAATATTTAAAAAATTTTTTTTAATCCAATATTTTATACATGAAAGCGGGGTCTAACTTCGCCGAAACCGTACCAAAACGTTTAGTTATATTCAGAGATGAAGATCCACGATATTAAATGCATGAACAAGAGTTAATTGTTCTTATATTTCATAATTTTTAAATGTTTTCGCAGCAAAAAAAAAATGTTTGTTTCCGAGAGACTAGTGCAGCGCTCTAGCGGTGAATCCGCGAACTGTTTCAACAACAAAAAGCAAATGGCGGTCTTATTTTTTTTTTCGAAAACATTTAAAAAAATTATCAAATTTAGGAACTATAAAGCCTTTTTCATGCAATTTCAATAGCGAATCTTTACCTTTTAAGCATAACAAAACGTTTTGCCACGGTTTCAGTGCGATCCGATGTCATTTTCATGTGTGAAAAACCGAATTAAAAAAAAAAAAGAATATTAAACTTTTTTTATTGTTAAAAAATTTTCACCGCCCGGCTGACCGGCCGGTTATGTAAAGGAACTAGAACCTTTATATGATAATCATTTTAAAAAAATTGTGTTAGCATTATTTTTCAAAAAAAAAGCAATGTCCTCAATAGCGGACACCTTTCAATAGCGGACAAAAACCCTCGGGCCTGAAGTGTCCGTTATAGAGAGGTTTTACTGTATTTCCTGTCTAAATTTTTTTAAGTGAGGATCGTTCAACCCTTTGCTTACTTATTTTTGACTTCAGAGAGAAAAAAAAAAAAAAAAAAATTATCCCACCCAATTTTGTTTTTGGGGTTTATACGTACCAATATGTTTATTATAATGTAAAACAAATTCTTATCATAATGTCCCCTGCAAAATCGAATTTAGGTAACCCGCATTACATGAATACGGAATTAAATGGGACCATAGATTGGAATAATTCAAAGGTTACTAGTGAAATAAAATTTCAGTCTGGGGGTTTCATAGGGCCCGGCTTTCATATCTGATGTAATTTTTTTCAATATTTAGCCTTTTTTTGAAAGTTTATCGTATTTTGTGCCTGCACCTATTATTTCGTGTCTAAATTTTTTTAGGTGAGGATCGTTAAATAAATTAAATAGCCTTAGAGAAAAAAAAAAAAAGCCTTATTTACCTCTTGCTCTCCGGTTCGAAATTTCCCAACCGGTGATATAGAAAAGATAGCAAAAAAAAAAAAAAAAAAAAAAAAAAAAGATAAATAATAATAATAATAATGATGCCAACGAATTGTCTGGGTACTGGGTACATTATTATTCACTCAAGCGTAACAAAATAATTTACCCTAACATGTCATTGACACTCTTAAATAAACCATAATAACAATAACAAAGGCTATTTTAAACAGATTCCTTTTTTTTTAATATTGAGGGTTACATACTCTCGATTTTGCAGGCGGAAAAGAAAATTGCTTGTAGCTCAGGCCCAGTTTCGAATTTTCCAATTTTTGGAATTTTATATGAGTTTATATACTAAATGGTGTAACGGTACCGAATTTCAAAATTCCAAGACCTCTGGAAGTGTCCGAACTTTATGCTAGATAGATAGATAGATAGATATATGTTACGGTTAATGTCGGTAAGGTGGTTGATGTGGACATTAACCGGCTAATGTTATCAATAACCAGCTTCCTTAGTTATTGTCGACAATCGCTTACCATTGTTGACAGTAACCAAAAATGCAGGTTAATGTCTTCCAGTGAGATTAACCAGGTGAGTTTGGTTAATGTTATACATTAACCGTCGGATTTTAGCCATTGTCAACAATTCGGGGAATGTCTAATCAATTTAAATGAAAAAATGATTGACCGAAATAAAAATGGCATTTAAAAAACGGTTTTATTATGAAAAAAGTAATAACGGTAAAATTAATGACGGTAATCAAGAAATTTAAAGCTAACACATAAAATTAATAAATAAGTAAAAATGAATCATTTAAAAAAAGGTAATAAAAAAAAAAAAAATATTTTAATAACGAGTAAAATAATTAATAATGGTAATATTAATAATTTTTCATCTTTTGAAATTTCCCTCAAATGCGCGAGCAGAATTTATCATAGAGTAAGAACAAGGTACTGAGTGAATCCTGAACGTGGATTCGTCTCGTTGCCGTCGATGTTTTTATTCTAGAGCCCTATATACTGGGAGAAGCGCAATTGGTGTCATGGCGGCGTCCGTATGGACGGTAAAATGGCGTAAAATTTGTATAGTTGTTTATGACGGGAAAATGGCGACCTCCGTGGGACGGTAAAATGTCGACCTCCGTGAAACGTACAACGCCTATGTTTCACTTACATAAAAAAATACATAAACAAGGACCAATCAAAATTAGACCGTAGGTTGCGCTTCTCCCAGTATATAGGGCTCTATTTTATTCTAGCTTTCTAACCTATTATCGCATAGAGCCCTATATACTGGGAGAAGCGCAATTGGTGTCATGGCGACGTCCGTATGGACGGTAAAATGGCGTAAAATTTGTATAGTTGTTTATGACGGGAAAATGGCGACCTCCGTGGGACGGTAAAATGTCGACCTCCGTGGAACGTACAACGCCTATGTTTCACTTACATAAAAAAATACATAGGCAAGGACCAATCAAAATTAGACCTTAGGTTGCGCTTCTCCCAGTATATAGGGCTCTATTATCGCAGTGTTTTTTTCTTTACCAACACCGAAGCAGAATCACCGGTTATTCAGAATGGATGATATCGGTACGGATAAATCGGAAACTGACATGAAATCCAAATTCTATGCCAAACTTACACAATTAATTTCGAAAAAAAGGAGTGATAATTCTTTTTTTTTAACGGAAAGAGAATACTTTGAAAAAATTGAAAAAGTCACCCGAGTAAAAATTCCCATAGAAAATCGCGATAGAAAATTATGAATACCCATATGTTTTATGAAAAGTGATAAAAATGAATGAATCACGATAAAATTCCATCGCGCTCTGGTTTAGGATCTATGAGCAATCATAGGACACTTATGAAGAACGGTAGGAACGCTAAACGGACGATAAAAGGGCTATAGTTCGTGATAAGTTTATGGTTGCTCTGTTTATGAGAAATCATTGATTTTATGAATTCAGAAAACGTCATAAAAACAATGAAAAACGATAAAATTGTATGGATGCGGAGCGACAGAATCTATGAGTTACCATAAAGCTGTGATTTGAGTGGATTGTATCGCGAATCATAAAATAGTATGAAGAAAAATGCTATGGATCACGATCAAATTTTATCAATTGCGATAAAAGTTATACCAAAGTGAATTTCATCGGAAATCATACAATTTTATGAGGAAAAATTTATTGGAGCGCGATAAAATTTTATGTATTCTCATAAGGTTAGACCATGTTAAATTCTTATCGCGAATCATAAAACTGTATGAAGAAAAATGCTATGGATCACGATAAAATTTTATCTATTGCGATAAAAGTTATACCAAAGTAAATTTCATCGGAAATCATAAAATTCTATGAGGAAAAATTTATTGGAGCGCGATAGAATTTTATGTATTCTTATAAGGTTAGACCATGTTAAATTCTTTTTATAGAAATAGGAAAGGTCTTCCTTTACAATTCATGCACTGAATGTATAAAAGAAATATCTCAATGAGTAGAAAGATATAAATTAATGCCTCTCTTTGATTGAGGCGTGTTTTCAAAATAAGATGGTTTTTGTATTTACTTTGCAAAAAGGTCGTCTCACCGATTTCTTTATGAAGGAACCCTCAACTCTTCTTATTTATGATCTTCATAATGGTTGACAACCTTTTTAAAAGTCTTTAAATCCCAGGTACACGGTTTGCATTGAAAACTTACATTTTTTTTAGTTAGATTCGTGGATTCGTGCTAAAAAGTATACTTAAATTTTACGCCATTATATTTGGAAAAATCGTTTTTCTTTTAAAACTCTGGCTTTAGGGAAATTTTCAGTTTCGGTTTTTTTGCCAGAAAGTGAACTGATAGTATACAATAATATACGGATATTTTTTTTAAAGGATTCCGGATGCTATTTTCTTAATTAGATAAGTATATACCGCTTTAATTTTATTAATCTTTGGGGAGATCGACATTGATACTTTGTGCCAATTTTTATTGAATATTTGCAGGCCGCACCTTCAAATTCGCCAGATATTCTAGAAAATTCGAAGCAAATTAAATTAAAATAAATTAGGTTAAATCAAGACGAGAAAAATGTAAGTATACCACCTGATTTTTAAAAAAAAAGAAAAGAAATGACTGGTATAATAGCTATTAAACTTTCCGATTTTTCTTTCAGATATGTGGATTGGTTTCTTAAATAACGATCAACTTCATGGGCATACTCTAAAGCAATTAACGACTTTTATGGAAGGACAGAAAAAAATTAATTAAATGAAGGACAATATGTTATTTACGACTGTTGAAAATAGTGAAAAAAATATATACAGTACAGTATATAAATAAATAAATAAAAAATAGAAAAAAATTATGAAGAAGAGCAATATTGTGTTTAGTGAACAGTGAACAATGAGTGGTTAATTAATTAATTTTAATCAGAGTGATTAATGAAGAATAAATTAAAATAAATTGTAATAATTAATAAACTACATAATTAATTAATAAATTAATTTGGTCTAATCCATGGTTCCTGTTTATCTTTCTACATAAGAAACGCGATACACTTATGACTCGTCTCTATGGTTTATTATTGAAATCGCGATAGGTCTAATCGTATTTTACGCCAAAATCGTATCATAAACCTTATAGATTCCCATATGTTTATGACTTAATGATTTTATATGAAACCATTAAAAGCGCGATAAGTCTATCGTTTATACCATTTTATACCGCACCATAAAACGAATGAGTATTCATAAGTTTTATCGTCACTTTTTTATGTTAAACCATAAGAGGACGATAACTTTATGAAAATTTCTTTATGGAAAATCATTGAAATCGCGATAACTTATCGTGAATTTTGTCGCTCGAATTCATGATAAGTTATCGCGAATTTCTATGGGAATTTTTACTCGGGCAAAGAAACGAAAGATATTTTCTCTACCGGCACCCGCAAGAAAGAAAAAAAGCATTATGTGTTATTAAAAAGTTATGATTGTGTAACAATAAATGGAAGTGAAAAACTGATAAAACCATTAAAAGATGAAAATGATGGACATTTCATTCATTACGTGAAAATACCTGATTTATTCGACGTCTTGTATGAAACTCATGTCAACATAGGGCACAAAGGAAGGAACTGCATGATGTACGAATTAAAAAGAAGTTATGCTAATATTACGCAAGAGGTTGTAGCTTTATTCTTAAGTTTTTGCATCGTATGCCAAAAGAAGTCAGCACCAAAAAAAAGAGGTGTGGTAACGAAGCCCATATTGCATAATCAATTTAATGTTAGAGCACAACTTGACTTAATCGACATGCAATCCAAAGCATATGATGGTTTTAAATTCATTTTCGATTATCAAGACCATTTTACCAAATTTTGTGTACTGAAGCCTCTTAAAAGTAAATTCGCAGAAGAAGTGGCTGTATATGTTAAGGAGGTATGGTCCTTTTTTGGTCCACCGGCATTATTACACTCAGATAACGGTACTATTGTCTTTTGTTTGTTATCGATTCAATGGAAAGTAATCGATTAACTAATTAATTAATTATATTTTTTGCAGGTAGGGAATTTAAAAATGCGTTAGTAAGAGCTTTGGGAGATAAATGGAATGTAAAATGTGTTAACGGGAAACCAAGAAACAGCCAATCGCAAGGCTCGATAGAACGTGCGAACAGGGATGTTGAAAATATCCTGTATGCTTGGATGGAGGAGCACAAAACAGCAGATTGGCCGTCAGGTCTTCAAGTTGTCCAGTTTCAAAAAAATATTGCTCTGCATTCTGGTACAAAGCCTTCTGTTGAAAGAATTTTTTTTTTTCCCCGGTATTTAAAATTAATAAATTAATTTTGCATTTTTACTAGGTATAGGCAGAACCCCTTATGAAGCCTTGTTTGGTTGTTTTCCGCGGAGACCCGAACAAGTTTTAGAGAATCTAGACTTAGGTTCATCAGGAGAAGATTCAGATGGAGAAGATTCCGATGCAAACGATTTGGATTTTCGCAGACAATTACATGTGATTGATGAAGAGGAAGAAGGAGAGCCTGACGAAGACGAGTACAACCTCGAACTCGGTTTGCTAATTCAAAATAGTGCAAGCATACCATCAAGTTCTGATGCCTCATCCACATCTGATGGATGGACCAAACAGAAATTAGGACCCGTAGAAGTTGGTACAACTGTTCGGGTTCCTATTCCAGACGTGGATAGGGCCAAAGGTTCACCTATCAATATCTTGGCTGTCGTCACCGATGTTAAAGATGACTTGTACGAGTTATGTAAGTCTAAACGACAGGTCTTATTTCAATTATTATGCATTTATTAATTTCTTCATGCTTACTTTTAGGTACGGAAAATGGTCTACTTGCTCATCGATATGCTAGGGGGGAATTTACGCCTTGCACCCAAAAGTTATTGGATCTCGAAACGGTTGCTGGGGTTAAGGAGAAAACATTGTCGATCCGACAAGCTGCCTCGAGCAATAGTATTCTTGGAAAACAAGGGTTCATCAAATGCGACTGCCGGCAAGGGTGTAAAACTAAAAGGTGCTCCTGCAAAGCCGCTGATCTGTTGTGTAATTCGCGATGCCACAACAGCCAATCGTGCCATAATAAATAATAACAAATGCATAAAGAAGCTAAATGTTTTCCATTATTTTAATTTCATGTGATAGCTTTAAATTTCTTGATGACCATCATTAATTTTACCATTATTAATTATTTTACTCGTTATTAAAATATTTTTTTTTACTTCGGCATCTCAAAATGGCCGAAGTATTGGTTTTGTTAGCGTCGTTATTTGCCAGAATTTACATTTCATATTTAAAAAACATGAACCTAATAAAATTTTTGAAGCATTGGACCTTTTAAACCTCAACTTAATGAGTTTATCTTTCGATTTAAATGCTCGTTCAGTCTTGCAAAAAATTATTTCAATGTTTTTAGAGGCGAAACAAATCGACATCCCACGCCGTACATGTCGTGTGCGGCATACCGTCTTCACGCAATGTCTTTTCACATCAAAATTTGGCTTAAAAGTTGACATTTGGGTCAAGGATGTGCAAGAAGTTTACCCCGACGAAAAAGACCCTCCCTATCCAAAGATATTTAAGTTTTTATTTTTCTCCATATACCACTACGGAACATCAGATATTTGTCCGCCATTTTGAAATTAAAAAGTAAACAAAGCCGTTAGCTTGCACCGATTTAATTCACCGTTATCGGTTATGTTATGTTATGTTATGTTTTTGTTATGACTTAAAATAAACGATTCGCATCATATTCAGAATGTGAATGTGAATTGATTATGAATTTTCAAAAAAATGATGGCATTTTTTCAGTAAATACAATGATGTGTCAAGATTAGGTTAGGTGTGATCTGTAAGTAAGTAAATTATTTTCTCAGGGTTCAACTCCACACAAAACTTTTAATGCTCCATATAAAACCTGCTTCGCTGTAAAATCATTAATTATGTTTTATTTTCAAATAGAAAATCATTCAAGTGTTAATATTTGTATGCTTACAAAAAAATCATGTTTTTACATCTAATGCCTTAAAAGAATTTTTTTTAATCTTGTTATTTTTATTTTTAAAAATTGATTCAAATCGTTTCAGCAGGCCAAAATTTCAGTGGTTTGTTTAGAACTTAAGTGCTTCCCAAAATCATTAGATTCCTTCTTTAACCAAAGTGTAAGAAGTCAAATTTTCACCATTTACCAATAACGTAAAGCTTTCAAGTCTACTTTCATGTATAGTTTGTGATCCTTACCGAAACCATTATGTTTCCAATCTTAGACAAGAATGCAAGAAAACAAATCAGACCTTCTTTGCTTAGAAACAAAAAGATTTTAAATGTATATCTGGTTCTTTATCTGTGAATCTTTACCAAATCATTAATGTTTCTTCTAAAACTGAAGTATTAAATTTAAAAAAAAAAAAAAAAAAACAATCAGCCCTTTTGTTAACCAAAACAAAGCTTTTAAATCCATTCTAATGTGTGATGTCTGATGTCCTATTGCAACCAAAATCTTAATTTCTTAGCCCTTACACAACAAAAACATATCAATCCCCATTGAATCTTCACCGCTTATCAGAATCATCACTCTCACCTCTTCGACTACTCAAAAGTTTTATTTCTTTATTGAACCTTCACCGCTTATGAGAATTATCACTCTTCACCTCTTCAACTATTCAAAAAATTAAATTCCTTATTGAACCTTTATTGCTTATCAGATTCATCACTCTTATCTGTTCGACTAGTCAAAAGTTTTAATTCTGCATTGAACCTTCACCGCTTATCAGAATTATCACTTTCACCTCTTCGACTACTCAAAAGTTTTATTTCTTTATTAAACCTTCACCGCTTATGAGAATCATTTCTTTTCTCCTCTTCAACTATTCCAAAAATTAAATTCCTTATTGAACCTTCAACGCTTATCAGAATTATTACTCTTACCTGTTTGACTAGTCAAAAGTTTTGATTCTCTATTGAACCTTCACTGCTTAGAATAATTATAATTATATAATTATTCTAAAAACAAATTTAATGCTTGGAAGAGTTATGACTTACAGGTCTTGTAATTAAAAATTGAACTGTAATTTCATTCTCTAAAGCTCAACACCCTTTTTTTTTTTTTTTGCAGTTTATGTTTTACTGCAATATAAAATATTATTTTCAAAACTTAGTTTGATCATACTTGCTTGATATCTTGATTTTTCTGATTTCTTAATTCTTCAAGCAACTATTGTTATTATTATTATTATTATTATTATTTAAAGATGGAGGTCGTTAAATTTTCGTAGAGCATTTATATAAAGATAAATCGGTTTAATAATATATATATCAAACGAATTAACGAAACAAAGAAGGTAAAAGTGAATTACTTGGATTTGAAACGATAAAAAAATTGATAAAAATATTATTCAAATAAAAAGAAAAGGACTTTTGATAAGAGAGCAAAGTGTCGTGGCAGCAGAGCCATATGTCAACAACCAGTTTAGGCAGGGGGGTTTAAGTTAAATGGACGATTTCGTCGTGCGATACTAGCGCCAAAGTGGCGGGATTACAGAACTAAAAAGCCGTGTAAACTAAGAACCCTTAAAATCCCCAACCCATATGCGCAGTTCGGTAGCGCAGACAGTAAGGTTCTGGACTCGCGAGCTAGAAGACTCGGGTTCGTAACTCGGGTGTGAGGCTATTTTTTACTTTTTTTTTCTGCATACAGCGCCCCCTAGTGGTTGGATCACATAACTAATACCCCACGGACACGACGAAATTTTAAGAGTACGCATCATCGTGGCAGCAGAAAAATTGTATTTTTCGATTTGAGGGAAAACGAAGAAGAATTTCGAGAATCAAAAAGCTAGCGCATATTCAGAGTTTAAATCTAATTATGGGCTAGCTTTTTGATTCTCGAGATTCATCTTCGTTTTTCCCCAAATCGAAAAATACGATTTGTCAGCTGCCACGATGATGCGTACTCTTAACACGGGAGTTACGTCTCTACTGTTCTTTGCTCTGTGCAGTTTAGGTTAGATTATTTTTTATAACCTTTAAAAATAACACAAATAAAAATGGATGAGGATCAATGGGCATTAAATAATCAAAAGTGTGGTGAGCCAAAATGTGAGATGCAAGATCTCATTGTGGAAGGGGAAGGAGTTCCATGTTATGGATGTAAAAGAGTTTTCCATTACGGTCTCTGTAGTGGTATTGCTGAGACAACACAAAGAAGAAAATCTGATAAGGATAAGAAAAAATGGAGATGTCCTTCATTCTGCCGCACCAAAGGTGATGAAACTCCAAATGAAAACATTGAAAAAAGTGATAAGCAAGAGATTAAAAATTTAAACGAGAAATTGGATAAATTGATAAAAGACAAAGAAGAAAATACAATAGGTGCACAGTTGAAGACAAATAATGATTTGATCACTCAGTTACTGGATTCAATAGCAGTTCTCACATCAAAAGTCATGAACCTAGAAGGAACCATCACTGATTTAACAGGAACGGTTAACAATCTGAAAGGTAAAGTGAGCACATTGGAGGATACAGTGAGTGTGCAAAAAACAACCATCAATAATCTACAAGATAGGATAGAAAACATTGAAAAAGAGAAACTTGGGAATCAAGAGAAAAATGATGAAAGACAGGAATTCCAAGAACAGTACAACCGAGGAAGAAATCTCATAATAAATAATGTACCACAAGAAAAAAATGAAAACATAAGAGATATAGTTTCCAAAATTATCCTCAAGACTGGATTAGACATGGATTTGAAAAGTATAAACAAAACTCACAGACTAACAGGCAAAGATGGGATAATTCCAGGAATCATTGTGCAGTTTGTGGTGAAGGAGGATAGAGATTTATTTCTAAAAAAATTTAGAGGAAAAGAAAAAACAACGCTGAAACAAAAGGACATAATCTCAAATGGAAAGGATGAGCAAATCTATGTGAATGAACATATGACAAAACACTATGGGGAAATACTGCATATGACAAAGGAAGTGATGAAAAAAAAAAATTTGGAATGTTATGTTTGGTATTCAGATTGTAAAGTGTTTGTTAGAGATAAAAATTCTAATAAAATTATTAATAAAATTAAGTATAAATCAGACCTTAAAAAATTAGAATAGGGATTTGAGGTAGGAACGAAAGTGTACAAAGATGAATATTTTATAAATACTACGGTTGATGAGGTTAATAATCAGGATTTTGTTAATTTTTTAAAAAGAAATGATATAAACATTGTTTCCTTGAATATAAACTCAGTTGATGCACACCTGAAAGAATTTTTAGCATGTATAAAGGATGCAATAAATGATATACAAGTGATAGTGTTGCAAGAAACAAAACTTAAACATAATGAAATAAATTTATATACAATACCTGATTTTAACTGTTACTATATTAAAAGAGAAAATAATACGGGAGGAGGAATCATTATATATGTAAAAAATTGTATGAATGTAAAAGAGATAAATAAAAAAATATGTAAAGATCTGGAATACATAAGTATAAATTTGTGCAATAACAATAAAATTGAGATTAATATAATAGGGATTTATAGACCGCCGGGTTATAACTCAAACTTTTGCGACTTTTTTGAAACTGAAATAATAAATAAAATTGAAAAAGATAATTGTATAATATTAGGGGACTTTAACATAGATCTGTTAAGACTTACGACAAATAAAAATATCACAAATAATTATGAAGATGTAGTAACGGAACATGGCTTTCTAAATATGATAAGAGTTCCAACAAGAGAAGTAATAAAAAATAATAAATTAATAAAATCATGTTTAGACCATGTTCTGTACAGAGGGAAAACGGTATTACCTCACAGTTTTGTAATAAAAATGAAAATTTCAGATCATTACATAATTGGAGTATCGTTAAAAGGTAAAATTAAAGATAATAGAATTCAAGTTAGAAATGAACTTCCTGAAAGAGATGAAATAATGCTCTCGCCAGAATATAATGAAAATAGATTGAGTAGTTTAATAAAAAATAACAAATGGGAGTATGAAAAGTTAAATTATGAAAATTTTGTAGGGCAATTAAGTGAAATATACCAAAAAGTAGAACGAGTACCAAAGAAAAAGATTGCAAAAAGATATAACGCGACACCATGGTGCACCCAGGTCATAATGAAAAAAATTAACGCTAAAAATGTCATGTTTAAGAACTGGATGAAAAAACCGCTAAACGAAACATTAAAAAATGAATATCACACAGCACGAAATGAAGTTAACAGACAAATAAGCAGCGCTAAAACCCAATTTCAAATTAATGATTTTAATAAGGTAAAAAATAATATAAAGTTAACATGGCAAAAAGTCAATAATATATTAGGCAGGCCAAAAAAACTCAGTATAGACGAAAATATAATAAAGAATTTTAAAGGTAAAAAAATGAGTTTAAAAGAATTAGCAAATGACTTTTCCGATAATTTCGAAAAAATAATACTAGATTTGAGTAATAATGCATGTCAAACTAAATTACTACCTGAGTGGAATACGCAAATTGTAGATGATCTGACTGAATTCAAATGTATTAATAAAGACGAATGTATTAAATTAGTTAGGAGTATTAGTGGCAAAAAAAGTATAGGAGCGGATGAAATAAGACCACAAGATATTAAGAATAACATAAATGAATTCGCACAATATATAACTGATCTTATCAACGATACTATTGAAAAAAATGACATTCCCTCATTAATTAAAACCTCTATAGTGCGACCTGTATATAAAAAGGGAAAGAAAGATGATATAAATAATTATCGTCCGATTTCCATTCAACCATATATTACAAAAATTGTAGAAAAACATATAAAATTACAAATCGAAGAACATATGATAGGTAAAGGTCTATTTTGCGAACAACAATTTGGATTTATTAAAGGGAAAAAAATAACTGACCTTATTGGAAATTTTACAAATGATGTTAATAGCAAATTAAACGAGAATAAACATGTGATATGTCTGTTTGTTGATTTCCAAAAAGCGTTTGACACTCTGGACCACAAAACTATAATAAAAAAGCTTAAGCAACAAGGGATAAAGGGGAAAGCACTAAGTTGGTTAGATAATTACTTACAGAAAAGATCATATTACACGAAAGTAGGTAAAGAAAAAAGTAACATTAAATTTAGTAAATTTGGAGTCCCACAAGGTAGTATTCTAGGGCCTCTTTTATATGTAATATATGTTAATGACATGCCGAACTTAATAAAGAAATATGGTAATATTTATATGTACGCGGATGATACTGCGATTGTGGTAGCGCACACAAACATCATTGCTGCTCAACAATGTATGCAAGAAATAGTAGTTAAATTACAGGAATACTGTCATGATTTTGGGTTAAACATAAACTTTGAAAAAACAAACTATGTTCATTTAAAAAGTGGAAACCAACAGTACAGTAAAATACATTTGATTTTTCATGAACACGATTGTCTTCATAATAAGCAAAATAACTGTAAATGTTCTAAGAAATTAAAACAAGTTAATATAATAAAATATTTAGGAATGTCAATCGATTCAAATTTTACATGGGAACCACACATTGAGCAAGTGATAAAAAAATTAAACTCTTTTAAGGTTATGTTATACTACTTAAAACCAATCACCAATATTAAACTGTTAAAAACGTTATACTTCGCCCTTGCAGAATCACATATTCGTTACGGAATTACGAGTTACGGTTTCACATCGGATGAATATATAAAACAAATACAAAAAGTACAAAATCAAATAGTTAAAATGATGATTCCCAAAAATAAAATTAAAAAAATGAACATGGCACAAATGTATCAATACTTGGAAATTTTACCTTTTAATGAATTAAGAGACTACATTATAATTATAAAACACTATTTTTCAAAAAATTATAAAAAAGAAATTGTAAAATTAAGAAATACTAAGAACAATTCAAAAAAATTTGAAATCCCCACCTCTTTCAATAAATATGGCGAAAGGAAAACAGAAGTAGTAGTTCCGACCCTCTTCAATAAAATACCAAATGACTTATTAAATTTCAACAAATACGGTATAGTTAAAAAAGAAATCAAAAAGTGGCTCTTTTCAAGGCTGGAATACCTTAATTAAATAAATAAATTTATTTGATATAAATGATAATAATAACGATAATAATAATAATGATCAAAATGCATATAGGCAACAAGCAAAAAGCTTAGCCATAATAACCTTAAATTGTTTTTCAAAAATTTATGTAAAATAAACAGTGAAATATATGCACCCAGCCATGGGATACATGGCCGGGAGAAAAAAAAAAAAAAAAAAAAAAAAAAATTATTATTTTTTTTTTTTTAACTTCATATTTTGTTTAATGATGTCCCACCATTATTTTCAACTGATTAATTAATTGCTAAGCCATTATTAGTCATAAAGAAATTTTAAAATTATTACATTTTTCCGTTTAGAATATTTTGAGATGCCGGCAGTCTTAAGCCATTTAAATAGATAGCCGGCTTGAACAGAATGAACTTACTATATGTTCCCGTGCATTTGGAAGCCCGAAGGGCGGTCCTTGACTCACCCGAACTAGCCGGACTGTGCTTACTCGGACTGTGATACCCGGACTGTGCTTACCCGGACTAGGCCTACACGGACTGAGCCCACCCGGACTGTGCTTACCCGGACTGAGCCCAACCGCACTGTGCTTACCCGGAATATGCCTACACGGACTGTGCTTACTCGGACTGTGCTTACCCGGAATGTACCTCCCCGGACTGATCCCACACGAACTGAGCCCACTCGGACTGAGCACACCCGGACTGTGCTTACCCGGAATATGCCTACACGGACTGTGCTTACCCGGACTGGGCCTCCCCGGACTGATCCCACACGAACTGAGCCCACTCGGACTGAGCACACCCGGACTCTGCTTACCCGGACTTGGCCTACCGGGACTGTGCCTACCCGGACTGTGCTTACCCGGATTGAGCCCATTCGGACTGTGCTTACCCGGAATATGTCTACACGGACTGTGCTTACTCGGACTGTGCTTACCCAGACTAGGCCTACACGGGCTGAGCCCAACCGGACTGTGCTTACCCGGAATATCCCTACACGAACTGTGCTTAGTCGGACTATGATACCCGGACTGAGCCCACCCGGACTATGCCTACACGGATTGCGCTTACCTGGACTATGCTTACCCGGACTAGGCCTACCCGGATTGAGCCCACCCGGACTGTGCTTACCCGGAATATGCCTACACGAACTGCGCTTACCCGGACTATGCCTACACGGACTGCGCTTATCCAAACTACGCCTACACGGACCGTGCTTACTCGGACTGAGCACACCCGGACTCTGCTTACCCGGACTTGGCCTACCGGGACTGTGCCTACCCGGACTGTGCTTACCCGGATTGAGCCCATCCGGACTGTGCTTACCCGGAATATGTCTACACGGACTGTGCTTACTCGGACTGTGCTTACCCGGACTAGGCCTACACGGGCTGTGCTTACCCGGACTAGGCCAACACGGACTGTGCTTACCCGGACTAGGCTACTGGGACTGTGCCTACCCGGACTGGGCTCACCCTGACTGTGCTTACCCAAACAAGGCCTACCCGGACTGAGCCCAACCGAACTGTGCTTACCCGGAATATATCTACACGGACTGTGCTTACTAGGACTGTGCTTACCCGGACTGAGCTCAACCGGACTGTGCTTACCCGGAATATGCCTACACGAACTGCGCTTACCCGGACTATGCCTACACGGACTGCGCTTATCCAAACTACGCCTACACGGACCGTGCTTACTCGGACTGTGCTTACCCGGATTGGGCCCACCTGGGCTGGCCTACTCGGCCTACTAGGCTGCCTACTCGGACTGGCTAATAAATATTTTGCCCTATGTTTTTTTTACGATGATTTTGAGATGCCGAAGTTTTGAAGCCGTTCACGGCTTAAGAGAGGTGAAGGCGAGGCCGAAGGCCGAGCTGCGTCTGGGAGCCCGAAGGGCGACCGTTCCGCCGAAGGCGGAACCTGCGCCGCAGGCCAAGAATGCCGAAGGCGTTCTTGTTTTTTTATTACTTTTTTTAAATGATTCATTTTTACTTATTTATTAATTTTATGTGTTAGCTTTAAATTTCTTGATTACCGTCATTAATTTTACCGTTATTACTTTTTTCATAATAAAACCGTTTTTTAAATGCCATTTTTATTTCGGTCAATCATTTTTTCATTTAAATTGATTAGACATTCCCCGAATTGTTGACAATGGCTAAAATCCGACGGTTAATGTATAACATTAACCAAACTCACCTGGTTAATCTCACTGGAAGACATTAACCTGCATTTTTGGTTAATGTCAACAATGGTAAGCGATTGTCGACAATAACTAAGGAAGCTGGTTATTGATAACATTAGCCGGTTAATGTCCACATCAACCACCTTACCGACATTAACCGTAACATATATATAGTGAGTGAGTAACGCTCAAAATGACGATTTTCGACCCCTCGAAAACCGGAGAAGGACAAAACCTAGAAATTTGGAAATCGGCATACTTAATATCGAAGGGAGCGGTGTTCCGTGTGTGAAGAAAAAAAATTTTTATCTTAATCGGTTCGCGAGTTTCGGGGTTCTGAAAACAGGGATACGATGAGTTTAGTAAAGTAAGGTGCGAGTGGAGTGCACTTGAAACTTGGCTGGGTGCACTCCGTGCACCTTGATAACATACAGAGTATGTAGACCGAGTATGTTAAAAGTACACAAAATTTTTTACTGTGTAGAGAGACATTATTAGAAGGACGACTAGGAATCCTGGAGAGGAAAGCCATGTTCATGTCAAATGCCATGTACAGTTGGGATTCAAAAACGCAAAACTCCTAAATCGAAGACAAGACCACATTAATAATAATATAGCACGCGCTCGAGGGTTTCCATTAAGATGGTCTCAACCATTTGCACTGGTATTTTATCTGTTCAATTTTGCCATATTTGGTATATTGTGAAAATCTCGATTCACGTCGTGGATTGTCTGACCGATTGCGGCTCCTTTGAAATTCGAAAAAAAAAAAAAAAAAAAAATCAAGATTTCTTATTTTTTTTTCTTGTTTTTGGCATTATGTTCGATAGGCAGAAATAAATGTTTTATGGTTTGTGGAGGGTCAGTTTGTCTAATTGGATTAATCCAGTCAAGCTTAAGAACCAGGGGTGAGTGAAGGTTTACTTCTGGCGCACCTGACCTCATATGACTTGCCAGGGGTTTGTACACCCCCCTTCACTTGAGAATTAGGTATTAGACACATATCGGACAACATTTTTTGTTGTATACTTTTTGAATCTTCCTCTGCTTTTTACGCCATCTGCTTCCTTTTTTCCTTGTCCGAAATTATATTTGGTTTATAGATCCTTGTTGCATTGTTGGTGTTTGTTTTTGTTTTTGTATACATTTCTGCAGTATTTCAGGGGAGTATAACTCTTATGAACGATTTGGTTTGGGATCACATCGTGTTTAGCTTACGGATGACGTCATTCCTTCATAAGCTAAACATGATGTGATCCCAAACCAAACTTTACCATGGGAGTTCCTTCTCTACGTAGTCTTCTTTACTCTGTGCAGTATTTCTATATTTTATACAAATTCACCTCTTTTTTTTTCTTCTCGTAACTTTGCCTTGAAGAGTTTTATAACTTAATTATTTTACAGGCCGTTATTGGATCTTTGACAACACTTTTTAATTTTTTGTGTTGCAAAGGAACTTTTGGAAATATGGTTCTTTATTGACTCTTTTCACATCAGTCTCCTCATGACTGTTTTTTTTTTATGCGGCAATTCGCAAGGATTATAGTTATAATCAGGTGTTTTTTTTTTTATTTTTAATGTTTGGCCTCAAGGAATTAACGCATAGGCATAGATCAATTAACGAATTAGGCATAGATCAACTCGTCCTTCTATAGCAGCCGTACCGACCTTGGAAGGGGGAAGAATGAATTTACCTAGTCGGTTTTGTGAGTATTTTTATGTAATTTTTGTTTCAGTTTGTTGAGAATGGCCTTAATTTCATTACTCCTTTTATTTATTTGCAGACCCTACTGGTACCACCGAACGAAGATCATTGTCCATCCTGGGATTAGAAAGCAGAGAAAGTCAATTCGGTAAGCTGGAAATATTTTTATTGATACAAATTTTTTGCTACTTTTTATTGGTGAAATAAACTATTCAGGAAGCCACAAATGTGTAAATTTAGATTTTTTAATGTTTTACGAGCTGCTAAGTACAGTCAATTTTTTAAATCCATATTGAGTAAAGTGAACAACGAGAAATGAAAATCACACAAATTGAAATACGTAATATACTGTTGTTTTTCTTTAATAGATTGGGACGAAAGGGACATAATTGCACCTGAACACCGAAGATCATTGGCACTGCCATTCATGGAAAATATAGAAAATGAGCATGGTGAGCTAAAAAATTTTTTGACTTTATTTTCAATGTGCTTCATATTCAAAGTCTCGAGAGTGTTCAACTGCCATCCCCAAGCCAAGTTTCTCTTACAGTTAAATTTTTTTGAAAAATGAAAAAAGAATTCCATTGTTTTTGGGCTGAGATTAAGTCATTGCACTATTACCTTGTGCGGTTTTTTAATTTTCTTAGAAGTTATAACAACTGAGACAATTTTGCTATGTTGAAGAATTTTATTATGCAGTTACAGAAAACAAAAAACAATCATACATGCAACAATTATAATTGTAGAAGCTAAAATATGCAGTCTAAACAATTGCAAATGTCGAAAGTGTTTGAAAAATTATAGGCAACTGCCAAAATTGACTTAAAAAATGATGGCAAAAGAAAAAGGTGGGAGGTAATTGTAGCCCATGCCTCAGGCTAGGCATGGGAAAAACAAAAACTGCCAGTCTGTGTTATTAAGAGTGTTGAGTGTATGTAGAATCCAATGGTTACAACCTTTTTTTAATAATCGTAACTGCAGTGGTGCAATTGTCGGTTTTTGAAAAACATGAACATTTATTGGGGCTATTTTTAGATCTTTGAATTTTCAAGACAAAAGGCATTTGTTGGATGGAATAATAAATTATGAAAAAATTCAACGAGTATCTTTTTCATCTAATTCTGTAACAAGAGATGTATAAAGGTAACTCTATTTAGTAGATAGGAATGCAGGTCCTGTTCGACTAGATGCATATATCAAGATTAAAAAAAAGCCCGCTAAGAATCGCAAGCCAAACCCTATAAATAAAATTACTGCCTTATGTTCTTTTCATAAAAAAGTAAAAAACTGCCGCCCAAAGACAGCTGTAGAATGGGTAAATAATATGTGAAGTTGGTCTTCTTATAATAAGCGTTGCTATGTTGATAAAGCATTGCGATTGTATTCTTGGAAATATATCGGTGTTTATAAAGATGACGAAAAATTTTTTGTGGATGGGTTGTTCATTGTAAACAAGAAGCAATCTAATTTCCCAGAACCTGGCTTATGGCGTTTGTAAAAAAAAAAGAAAAAACCGAAAACCTTTCATATTGCGTCTTTTTATTTACAGATTTTTCTTATTGTTTATTAATCTTCCCTAAGTTTTGTTTTCCGCTGCACGTGAAAAAGTAATTATATACCTGTTAGGTAATAGTTTCGTAATATTTCCAATTAAACAAAAATGCGAGGAAGAACCCAGGAAGGTCAAGGGGAGCGAAAGATTTTTTGAGGGGACTCAAATGGAAGTTAGGTTACATTAAGTTAAAAGTTATGTTAGGCCTAGAAGTTATGTACATTAATTTACAAAAATTTTTACAGAGGGGCTAAAACTTTACAGAGACGTAATTTCCTATGTGCAGAGTGGTGCAGTTGCACCGCCCAAGATTTTAATTTTTTGCAAAGTCCAATATTTTTTACTGTTTATGTTTAGAGGTAAATATGAAACTTTCAAAATTTACCGATTTTTTTGTTCGGAAAAAAGTGAAGGAAAATAATTGTATGTCTTGTGAACAAAAAATAGAATCTAAAAATAATTCGAAAATTAGTAATTTGAAAAATGAATTGCAAATAAATGAAGGGCACACGGGAAAAAGGGGCTAATTGCTTTTTAAGAAGATTTGTTTGTCATAAACAATTTAGTTTCAAAAACACAAGTAAAGTAAACATAAAGTAAACATAAGAAACAAGCGCCATCTTAAAAAGCAATTAGCCCCTTTTTCCCGTGTACCCTTCAAATGGTGTTGATAATTCCTATGGAAGTTCAAAAGAAGGATCGAAAATTAAAAAAACTGGTAAAAATCAGTGGTAAAAATTTTTTTAAAAGTTTAACCCCCCCCCCCCCCCCCAAAAAAAAAAATCTTGCACCACCCCAAAAAAATATGAAATTACGCCTCTGAAACTTCCTCACAGGGTGGCTGAGCCCTTCTATGCCCCCGGCTGGCTACGGTCCTGAAAAAGGGGAACCAATTTTTTTAGGAAAAAAAATTATAAATGGAGTATATGAGCACAGTTGTAGCTAACTGAACGAACGCGTGTTAGAGGTCGTCCATAAATTACGCAAGCATGTGTAGAGGAGATAGAGGGAGTCTCCGAGAATCTTACTTCAATGTTAAATCTCCGTATGAGGAAGCCTATTTTTACTTACTTTCGGGAGGGGGGGGGGGATCAAAATGGGCGAAAAAAATACTTAAGTAATTTATGGACGATTCCTTAGAGGAAAAAAAACCTCAAATGTCTTTTTAATGAAACAAAAGCAGCTGTTGAGATATTATACCGAAATTTATTTTTGGCCTCTTTAGATCTGCTCGTATTGAAGTTGTGTTTAGCATTTTTCTGCAATAATTTTAAAATGATGTATAAGCTACAGTAGCGGAATCTGATATGCAATTACCAATATCAGCCTTTGAAATCCGTTTCAAATTTGGTGGGGTTCAGGTTTCTGTTCCGGTTCGGCTTTCCAGTCAAAAATTTCCAGTCGGTTTTTTTCTTTAAAGAAAAAGCTCAGTTTCGGAGCGGAATTTCTGATTCGGTTCGTCTTTTAATTAAACGGAGACCGGGTTCAGATTGGTGGTTAAATATTCCCTTTTAATCCAAAACAGTTATTCATCAAGCTCAAACATCCCACTTTTTCACCAGTATAGCAGCTGACAGTACCTTTACCCTAGCGGATTCAGTTACCTCAAGCTCTAAAAATTCTCATTAGCTGAAACGTGTATTCCGATATTGAAAATAATCTTAGAAACCTGTAATACTATTCAGCATCAATATTTGTCGTTTGTAGATCGCAGTAGAGCACAAATTAGTTTCCTAAGGAGAACAAGGGACGAAAGCAGAGCGTCACAGTTGCCCTTTAGAATGTCAAGATCGCGATCACCTTCAACGTCACGGTCATCTTCAATAATCGCAAGCAGCTTAAACAGAAATGGTAAACTATCAGCACTTTTTTGCACCTTTTTTTTTTTTTTTTTTTTTTTTTTTTTCACAGTATCACTGTATTTGTTCTGACTTTAAATGCTAGCAAATGAAATAAAGAAAGAAGAAGTCAAATAAATAAATAAATAAATAAATAAATAAATAAATAAATAAATGAATACCGGCAAATAATTACAGTTGACCCTCGCCCAACGCTGGGGTTAGGGGGAAAGGGGGGTGCCGCGTATGTGGAAACCGCGTTGTGTGAGACCAACTTCTAATGGGAAAAGGGGGATTCGGGGAAACCTGGACCAAACGTCCTCGTAAATTGAAAAAAAAAATTTTTTTAAGTTGAAACGCACCATTTCTGTACGTCAGAGCCAAAAGGTTCAATATGCATTTTCAATATGGTGGCTCGACATCCAAACTTAAAAGTTTATGATATAAAAATGTCCGCCCGTGTTTTTGTTTTGTTTCGAAAAACATTTTTAAAAAAAAGTCGAAACATTACTTTCTTTTAAAGTAAGTCTTGAAAATGGAAATCCAGTCGTTCAAGAGTTAAGTAAGCTTATCATACTGTAAAAAAAATTAAAACAAGAAAATTTTTCCTGAAAAATAGATATCTAAAAAATTGGATAAAAAAAAGTAACTAAAGAAATATCAGCACAAAACAACCTGTTAAAAACAAGGAAATACCTCTCTTAAAACGTCCATTTCGCTCAAACAAATTATTAACATTCAAAATAAATAATATAATATAATAATAATGTTTTCATATTTAATGTAAACACCGGTAGCCACTGCCTTTTTAAAATCGCTTTTCGTTCTATCCGATCATCTTTATATTTAGATATGGCATCCATTTTGAAAAATGCATATTGAACCTTTTGGCTCTGACGTACAGATTTATTTATTTATTTTTTAAAGAAGGTGTTAATTTTCCGTTGTACAGCATTTTTAACCATATCTTTTCTCATTTCTTCATAGGGTGCTAGAAGCTTTTTTAATGAATAGGGTGCTTAGAAGCTTTTAAGAAAATCTTTTTCGCAGATATTTGAACCATTTTTACTCTAGACCAAAAAAGGCAACGTTTTTTTAAAAACATACGAAAATTAACGTGCAAAATATCAACATATTCGG
The DNA here is from genome assembly GCA_037577465.1 of Liposcelis bostrychophila. Lineage (NCBI taxonomy): Eukaryota > Metazoa > Arthropoda > Insecta > Psocodea > Liposcelididae > Liposcelis > Liposcelis bostrychophila. The sequence goes on from CM075215.1 coordinate 2,860,370, forward strand.
GCAATCGAAAAACGACAATGACTTTTAAGAAGGAAAATTGTCATTTCTTTGCTCTGTCGGAATCTGAAATAACTGGGTTCGATAAATTATTGCATTTTTTGATGCAAATAAAAAATAACAAGCTACAGTGGAGGTTACCACTGTCCGATACTCTTCAATTTCATTTAAATCTTACTCCCACGAGTAAAAATATCAATAAATATTATGTTGGGTTTTGAGTGTAGTGGTTCTTAAACACAATACACAGACAAATTACAGTGTTCTAGAAGGTTCCAGAATGTAGTAAAAATGTTCTGGAATGTTCTAGAAAATTGCAGATGTGCGAAATTGAAAAAAAAAAAAAAAAAAAAAAAGGCCAGGTCCTACTCCTAACAAATGAGATAAAATACAAAAACCGTTCGATGCATCGACAACGTTCACAATATCGAAACGTTTAACGGATATGAAATGCATAACGATACGACATAATGATAACAAAAGTGAGAAAAAAAAAAGAGCCACGAGATGTAAATACTTTTTTCTTTTGTCTGCCCCAAAAAGACTTATCAAACATTCCGGAATGTGAGATAACCATTTTCGCAGACATAGCTACTTGTATACGAAAAACAAAGATAAGAAAAAAAAAGTTTAAAAAAAAAAGGTTCCCGCTTTGTTAGTTAAATTTATTATTATACCTTTCGAACGGCTGCCGTTCTGCTATATGCGAACGTATTTAGACCATAATTTATACGGTCTTTGTCCTTCGGCCCCGTAGCCAGGACGAAGAGCCAGGGGGGGCAGTGCGGCTTGTTAAGGGGGGCAATAGGCCTTCATTCCCTAAACCTGTAATGTTTAGCCAATTCACTCCAGGGGGGGCACCGAGTCAGCCCAGGGGGGCAACGCCCCCCCTGGCCCCCCCTTGGCTACGGGCCCGATTGTCCTTAGTGCCCCCTCCTCATACACTAAATTTGGGATCGATCGGTCTCAAATTGTGTATCGAATCAAAGAATGAAAAATGAGGACGGACGGACGGACAGACATGTGTAAATAGCTTTGGATTGAAAAGTTACCCCGGGCAAGTGCCGTTCGTTTTGCTCTCCGTTCGATATTAACGGAGGTACCCTTCACTCAAAACCAAATTTAATATACTCTTCTTATGAAATTGAAGAGAATAAAAACCATGTATAAGTGAGGGAAGGGCCGCGCTCGGGGAATTGGTGGTCTCAAAAAAAAAACCGCGTATAGCTGGATCCGCGTTGCATGATGCCGCATTGGGCGAGGGTCAACTGTAATTAATTAATTAGTGGAAGTAATAAATATATTCTCTAATAATCTATCTCAGAAACCTATAATGCTATTTTTGTCGTTTGTAGATCTCGGTGAAGCAGAAACTAGTTTTCCAAGGAGAACAAGGAACGAGAGCAGAGCGTCACAGTTGCCCTTAACAATGTCAAGGCCGCGATCACTTTCAACGTCACGGTCATCTTCAATAATCGCAAGCAGCTTAAACAGAAATGGTAAACTATCAGCACTTTTTTGCACTTTTTTTTTTTTTTTTTTTTTCACAGTATCACTGTATTTGTTCTGACTTAAAATGCTAGCAAATGAAATAAAGAAAGAAGAAGTCAAATAAATAAATAAATAAATAAATAAATAAATAAATGAAACGTTTGTGAAGGTGACAGGACCCACCCGGCAAATTCAAATTTGGTTATAGCAGGTCGTTTGTACTTCGTTAGTACCCGTTTGTACCGGGAAAACCAGCGTTTGTACCTGAAGCCTACAGCGAAAACAGAGCGGGGCCCAGTGGGTCCTGCTGTCTTCACATTCCAAAGGCGTTTGTACCTCGCCCAAAATGCCTTTAATCGTTTGTACCTGAACCAGAATCGTTTGTACCTGACTCAAAATCAGTGACGAAGGCGGAGTCGTTCATGAAGGGGGCCGAGGGGGGAGGAGGGAGGTTCAAATTCGTATGGACCATGTTGAAATCGTTTGTACCTGGCCCCAAATGCCTTCAATCGTTTATACTTGCCTCGATGTCAGTGACGACGGCAGACTTGGTCATGAAGGGGGGCCGTGGGGGGCCGAGGGGGGTGACTCAAGTTTAGTTTCTAACTTGATCGAATCGTTTGTACCTTTCACGGAAACGTTTGTACCTGGATCGAATCGTCTGTACCTGCCTCGGTAACGTTTGTACCTCCATCAAATCGTGTGTACCTGCCTCGGTAACGTTTGTACCAACATCAAATCGTTTGTACCTGCCGCCAAAACGTTTGTACCTGAATCGAATCGTTTGTACCAGCCATGAAACGTTTGTACCTGCCTCAAAAACGTTTGTACCTCCATCAAATCGTGTGTACCTGCCTCCAAAACGTTTGTACCTGAATCGAATCGTTTGTACCAGCCTTGAAACGTTTGTACCTGCCTCAAAAACGTTTGCACCTCGATCAAATGGTTTGTACCTTTCACGGAAACGTTTGTACCTGGATCGAATCGTCTGTACCTGCCTCGGTAACGTTTGTACCTACATCAAATCGTTTGTACCTGCCTCCAAAACGTTTGTACCTGAATCGAATCGTTTGTACCAGCCTTGAAACGTTTGTACCTGGATCGAATCGTTTGTACCTGCCTCAAAAACGTTTGTACCTCCATCAAATCGTGTGTACCTGCCTCGATAACGTTTGTACCTACATCAAATCGTTTGTACCTGCCTCCAAAACGTTTGTACCTGAATCGAATCGTTTGTACCAGCCTTGAAACGTTTGTACCTGGATCGAATCGTTTGTACCTGCCTCAAAAACGTTTGCACCTCGATCCAATGGTTTGTACCTGCCTCGGTAACGTTTGTACCTTGATCGGATCGTCTGTACCCTCCTCAAAAACGTTTGAACATGTGTTTTTTACACGTTATTTCACATGCCGGGATGTATGATATCTCATTTTGGGGCAGACAAAGGAAAAAAAATATTTAGGTTACATGACTTTTTTTCCCTCACTTTTATTAACCACTACACTCAAAACCCAACGTAATATTTATTGGCATTTTTACTGATGGGAGTAAGGTTTAAATGAAATTGAAAAGTATCGGACAGTGGTAACCTCCACTGTAGCTTGTTTTAAGTTATTTTTAGTCAAAAAGGAGTCAATTGTGACTAGATTCCTTTGTTATCATTTTGAATTGCCTTTGTCTTACATTTTTGAGATTATCAATATTCTTAACGGTCTTTCCGGCAAAAATGGAGATCAAAAATAAGAATTTTTAGGTACAAACGTTACCGAGGCAGGTACAAACGTTACCGAGGCAGGTACAAACGATTTGATGAAGGTACAAACGTTTTTGAGGCAGGTACAAACGATTTGATCCAGGTACAAACGATTCGATCCAGGTACAAACGTTTCAAGGCTGGTACAAACGATTCGATTCAGGTACAAACGTTTTGGAGGCAGGTACAAACGATTTGATGTAGGTACAAACGTTATCGAGGCAGGTACACACGATTTGATGGAGGTACAAACGTTTTTGAGGCAGGTACAAACGTTTCATGGCTGGTACAGACGTTTCATGGCTGGTACAGACGATTCGATTCAGGTACAAACGTTTTGGCGGCAGGTACAAACGATTTGATGTTGGTACAAACGTTACCGAGGCAGGTACACACGATTTGATGGAGGTACAAACGTTACCGAGGCAGGTACACACGATTTGATGGAGGTACAAACGTTACCGAGGCAGGTGCAAACGATTTGATGAAGGTACAAACGTTTTTGAGGCAGGTACAAACGATTCGATCAAGTTAGAAACTAAACTTGAGTCACCCCCCTCGGCCCCCCACGGCCCCCCTTCATGACCAAGTCTGCCGTCGTCACTGACATCGAGGCAAGTATAAACGATTGAAGGCATTTGGGGCCAGGTACAAACGATTTCAACATGGTCCATACGAATTTGAACCTCCCTCCTCCCCCCTCGGCCCCCTTCATGAACGACTCCGCCTTCGTCACTGATTTTGAGTCAGGTACAAACGATTCTGGTTCAGGTACAAACGATTAAAGGCATTTTGGGCGAGGTACAAACGCCTTTGGAATGTGAAGACAGCAGGACCCACTGGGCCCCGCTCTGTTTTCGCTGTAGGCTTCAGGTACAAACGCTGGTTTTCCCGGTACAAACGGGTACTAACGAAGTACAAAGGACCTGCTATAACCAAATTTGAATTTGCTGGGTGGGTCCTGCCACCTTCACAAACGTATAAATGAATGAATATCGGCAAATAGTTAATTAATCAATTAATTAATTAATTAGTGGAAGTAATAAATATATTCTCTAATAATCTATCTCAGAAACCTACAATACTATTTTTGTCGTTTGTAGATCTCGGTGAAGCAGAAACTAGTTTTCCAAGGAGAACAAGCAGAGCGTCCCAGTTGCCCTTAACAATGTCAAGGTCGCGATCACCTTCAACGTCACGGTCATCTTCAAGCAGCTTAAACAGAAATGGTAAACTATCAGCACTTTTTTCCACCCTTTTTTTTTTTCACTGTATCACTATTTGTTCTGACTTAAAATGCAACACTTTTTTAACACTTTAACCAATCTGAAGCAGACAGACATTTAAAAGCAACAACCATCGCCAACCCCAAACGGATTTATTTTGCAATTTTGCAATTTCCCGTTCCTTTTAAGAATTTAATGAATTCTTTTTTTTGTTTTTTTCATTTCTTTGGTTCATTACAGAAGGTAGATTCCCGCGGCGAATAGTTCTCGCGGCTAATGCAAGACCCCGATTACTTCCCGGCAAGGTTTTAAATAAAAAGGTCTGCGTCGTGACAAAAGAAAGAACCCGGGCTTATTACTCGGGACCGGAGAAGCAGTGGGCCCTTCAGACTTCGGTAAGTTTTTATACTGAATCAGTATGAAGAATGGAGTTACTTAAATATGACATCACCATTGTTTGGACATTTCTTATCCCTTCTTCCCCCTCGTCATCTAAAAATAGGATTTTTCTCATATAAGTTAGACGTTTTGTTAAAAAAAAAAAAAAAATTACCCTTAAAGAGACAGCACTGCTTTTTCCTTTTTTTTTATACCACTTTCCGTCGAAAAAGGCAGCATTTGTCATTCCTTTATCTTTAATAAAAAGAGATGTGATTTTTATGCCAACACATTTAACATTAACGTCATCATTTGCGTGACCCCTCCACCCCCACTAAAGTTATTAGGCCTATGTCATATTTGAATACCCCGAATGAGAAATTTTGGGGTGGGAGAAAAGATTTCTTTCTTTTCATACTAATGGGTTTGGTTTTCTAATTTTACAGGGAAGGCGTATAATATGGTACCATTTCATAAGAAGGGAACCGCTTACGATGTCGAACGAACGATAAGGGATACTTTTCCGGAATACTTGAACAACAATCAGCCATTTGAATGGCTGCAAGCCGAGTACAGTCAATTAAGTCCTCTGGGCTTAAGACCCGGTGGTATGGTGGATGGATCGGCGATAGCAAAGTGAAAGCAAAGTGCTAAGAATGGGAAAAAATTTTCGTAAAAGAAAAATTGTACAAAAATACAAAAATGGGATTTTAGATGCAAAATTATTCCGCCAGGAGCGCTGCATATGGCGGTAGCCCCAATTTACCATTTCAAAACATCTGAAATGGTGAATTTTGATGGGAGATTGCTTGTTGCCAAGGACAAATAGCGTCCTTGGCGATATTCATTTTTCCCCGGAAATCCCCATTAAGAAAATTTCTAAAATTAATTAACAATTTCCGAAAATCGTACAGTACTAATTTATAAAATAATCTATTTTTATTTAAAAAAATTGTTAAAAAATTTAAAATTGTCTATAAAATCACAGGAAAAAATTAAAAATTTCTCTAAAGTAATTATTAAAATTTACTCGGAGCTTTATTTTAGAAAAAATAAATTACTTTATTTTAAAAAAAATTTAACGCTTCGACATTAGGACCAAAACATGCTAAATCAAGTTAAGATCCAGCTTAATTTCTAGTAAATCTAACAGTAATGATTAAAAAATTAATTTAGAACGATTTTGCTCTCAAGTCTCTAAAATAATAAAAAATCTTGAAGTTTAATAAATTAAAAATGGATTTTTTTTTTTTACAAAATGAAATCGAAGATTTCACGTAAAAAAATTCATTTTAACTAAAATTCTATCAAATCGAGCCCCGTAGGAAAATGAAAGATTAACTCGATCGGGAAGGGAATAAAACATTTTCCTTCCCGATTTTTTTTTTTTTTTTTTTTTTTTTAGCTAAAACGATTTTCAAGATGCAAAAAAAAAAAAAAAAAAAAAAAAAAAGGTTTAAAATTTTGATGAATTTACTTGATCGTTTAAAGCATAGTAAATATCATCTCGAGTTACGTTCAACGTTAATTTTTGTAAAATCCCGCCGGATGATTGATTCGTATAAATTAAACGAAAACATTTCAATCGATTGGATAACGATATTAAAGACGAAACCGGGGCTTTTTAATCCCTTCTAAAGCACATGCCGCGAAAAATTGATCGGTGACTCGACTCTCAAGAAATCGACTTCTTCCAAACCGGAATGAACGGATACGTCCGACATGGATTTGAGGAAAAGCTTTTCCATTTCGCTGCAGCTCCTGAAAAAAAAAGAAAGAAACACAAATAATAAAGTTTGAAAAAGTTTTTTTTTTTTCTTGTTCATCCCTTTTTTTTTGGATGAAGAACAATCTTAGAAATCATTGCGAAGTTTTTTTTTTTAAAGCCTTTCATACGAAACTCGATTTCGAAAAAAGAAAAAAAAAGCCCAAATCTCTTTTTTTTTTTGAGTTGGAACGAGCTCAAGACGATTATGAGATTAGTAATTATGAAAACGCAAAGCAAACGTTACTATTAAATTCTCACGGAGAGAAAACGGGGATAATGCTCCTTGTATTTGTAGTTGATTAGAGTATGTTATCAAAACAAGGGCATTATTTTAAATCTTCCTAACGACCTTGATCTTTGGTGGAAAATTTGTAATTCAAATATCTTCTAGTTTCCTTTCTTTTGTGCTTTTTGTTATTTTTTTAAGTGCTTTGATTTAAATGTATAATTTATTAATAAGCGATGAGAAGAAAAAAAAAATCGATAGGAGTCCAAACAATAAGCCAGAAAAATCTAATTTTCAGAAATATTTTTCTGGGAAAGAAATTTAAAATTCCAAAAAATATTAACTTTTTTTAAAATTTTTGAATCTACTCAAAAATTAAATTTTAAATTTTTTTAAAGCCTTCTTTCTAAAGTGAAGCCTCCATTTTTTAAATTTCTTCTAAAATTTAGCCCTAAAATTTCAGTTTGGGAAAAAAATTTAACAAGTCATCAGATTTTTTCCCTTCAAAACAAAATAATTAATTTTAAATATTTTTCGGAGGGGGGAAGAGGAATTACTTGAAACTATTAATTTTTTTTAAATTTGTTTTTTTGCGATTTGTACACCACATGGTCTAAAAAGCATTTAACCCGTTAACCGCGTAAGAAATAAGAATTTTTTTATTCCTCTTTTTTTTTAAAAAACTATAAAAAAGTATGACCCTAACCTAATAACCCTGGCGATATTCGAATGAGTCATTTCCCGTATGGCTCTATCGATGTGTTTGATGGTGACCGTTTCATCTGGAGCAGGAAGCTCCGTAGCTTTCCTGCAAATATCTAAAGCTCTCCTTGCATCTCCCGAAACGGCTGCAACTTTACGTGTTACTAATTGAACGGCATCGTGAGAGAATGCATTAAGCCCGGTCAATCGAGCTAAAACTATTTCCTCCAATTGTTTGTGTGTATATGGCATAAAAGTCAGTCGGGTTGATCCCTGAAAAAAAAAAAAAAAATTACCCTTAAAGAGACAGCACTGCTTTTTCCTTTTTTTTTATACCACTTTCCGTCGAAAAAGGCAGCATTTGTCATTCCTTTATCTTTAATAAAAAGAGATGTGATTTTTATGCCAACACATTTAACATTAACGTCATCATTTGCGTGACCCCTCCACCCCCACTAAAGTTATTAGGCCTATGTCATATTTGAATACCCCGAATGAGAAATTTTGGGGTGGGAGAAAAGATTTCTTTCTTTTCATACTAATGGGTTTGGTTTTCTAATTTTACAGGGAAGGCGTATAATATGGTACCATTTCATAAGAAGGGAACCGCTTACGATGTCGAACGAACGATAAGGGATACTTTTCCGGAATACTTGAACAACAATCAGCCATTTGAATGGCTGCAAGCCGAGTACAGTCAATTAAGTCCTCTGGGCTTAAGACCCGGTGGTATGGTGGATGGATCGGCGATAGCAAAGTGAAAGCAAAGTGCTAAGAATGGGAAAAAATTTTCGTAAAAGAAAAATTGTACAAAAATACAAAAATGGGATTTTAGATGCAAAATTATTCCGCCAGGAGCGCTGCATATGGCGGTAGCCCCAATTTACCATTTCAAAACATCTGAAATGGTGAATTTTGATGGGAGATTGCTTGTTGCCAAGGACAAATAGCGTCCTTGGCGATATTCATTTTTCCCCGGAAATCCCCATTAAGAAAATTTCTAAAATTAATTAACAATTTCCGAAAATCGTACAGTACTAATTTATAAAATAATCTATTTTTATTTAAAAAAATTGTTAAAAAATTTAAAATTGTCTATAAAATCACAGGAAAAAATTAAAAATTTCTCTAAAGTAATTATTAAAATTTACTCGGAGCTTTATTTTAGAAAAAATAAATTACTTTATTTTAAAAAAAATTTAACGCTTCGACATTAGGACCAAAACATGCTAAATCAAGTTAAGATCCAGCTTAATTTCTAGTAAATCTAACAGTAATGATTAAAAAATTAATTTAGAACGATTTTGCTCTCAAGTCTCTAAAATAATAAAAAATCTTGAAGTTTAATAAATTAAAAATGGATTTTTTTTTTTTACAAAATGAAATCGAAGATTTCACGTAAAAAAATTCATTTTAACTAAAATTCTATCAAATCGAGCCCCGTAGGAAAATGAAAGATTAACTCGATCGGGAAGGGAATAAAACATTTTCCTTCCCGATTTTTTTTTTTTTTTTTTTTTTTTAGCTAAAACGATTTTCAAGATGCAAAAAAAAAAAAAAAAAAAAAAAAAAAGGTTTAAAATTTTGATGAATTTACTTGATCGTTTAAAGCATAGTAAATATCATCTCGAGTTACGTTCAACGTTAATTTTTGTAAAATCCCGCCGGATGATTGATTCGTATAAATTAAACGAAAACATTTCAATCGATTGGATAACGATATTAAAGACGAAACCGGGGCTTTTTAATCCCTTCTAAAGCACATGCCGCGAAAAATTGATCGGTGACTCGACTCTCAAGAAATCGACTTCTTCCAAACCGGAATGAACGGATACGTCCGACATGGATTTGAGGAAAAGCTTTTCCATTTCGCTGCAGCTCCTGAAAAAAAAAGAAAGAAACACAAATAATAAAGTTTGAAAAAGTTTTTTTTTTTTCTTGTTCATCCCTTTTTTTTGGATGAAGAACAATCTTAGAAATCATTGCGAAAGTTTTTTTTTTTAAAGCCTTTCATACGAAACTCGATTTCGAAAAAAGAAAAAAAAAAGCCCAAATCTCTTTTTTTTTTTGAGTTGGAACGAGCTCAAGACGATTATGAGATTAGTAATTATGAAAACGCAAAGCAAACGTTACTATTAAATTCTCACGGAGAGAAAACGGGGATAATGCTCCTTGTATTTGTAGTTGATTAGAGTATGTTATCAAAACAAGGGCATTATTTTAAATCTTCCTAACGACCTTGATCTTTGGTGGAAAATTTGTAATTCAAATATCTTCTAGTTTCCTTTCTTTTGTGCTTTTTGTTATTTTTTTAAGTGCTTTGATTTAAATGTATAATTTATTAATAAGCGATGAGAAGAAAAAAAAAATCGATAGGAGTCCAAACAATAAGCCAGAAAAATCTAATTTTCAGAAATATTTTTCTGGGAAAGAAATTTAAAATTCCAAAAAATATTAACTTTTTTTAAAATTTTTGAATCTACTCAAAAATTAAATTTTAAATTTTTTTAAAGCCTTCTTTCTAAAGTGAAGCCTCCATTTTTTAAATTTCTTCTAAAATTTAGCCCTAAAATTTCAGTTTGGGAAAAAAATTTAACAAGTCATCAGATTTTTTCCCTTCAAAACAAAATAATTAATTTTAAATATTTTTCGGAGGGGGGAAGAGGAATTACTTGAAACTATTAATTTTTTTTAAATTTGTTTTTTTGCGATTTGTACACCACATGGTCTAAAAAGCATTTAACCCGTTAACCGCGTAAGAAATAAGAATTTTTTTATTCCTCTTTTTTTTTAAAAAACTATAAAAAAGTATGACCCTAACCTAATAACCCTGGCGATATTCGAATGAGTCATTTCCCGTATGGCTCTATCGATGTGTTTGATGGTGACCGTTTCATCTGGAGCAGGAAGCTCCGTAGCTTTCCTGCAAATATCTAAAGCTCTCCTTGCATCTCCCGAAACGGCTGCAACTTTACGTGTTACTAATTGAACGGCATCGTGAGAGAATGCATTAAGCCCGGTCAATCGAGCTAAAACTATTTCCTCCAATTGTTTGTGTGTATATGGCATAAAAGTCAGTCGGGTTGATCCCTGAAAAAAAAAAAAAAGAAATATAAACAGAGCGGTTCTTTTTCTTTTTACGATTGAAAAATTTTTTAAAAAATCCAAAAACTTACAAGTCGGCTAGTCACTCGACCTTTAAAAAGTCTTTCACGCATGTCCATTGTATTCGCGATCGTAAGAACAATTAATCGGGAATGAATTCTAGTAGGCCAATCTAAAATGTTGTAAATTACTTCTTGTTTCTTGGTGCAGATCAAATCCAACTAAAAAAAAGAAATAAAATCAATAACAAAAATTTGGGCGAAACTGTTCTCAATTTCCGTCATCTTGGATTCCGGACCATGTGTCCGGCTGCTATCTTAAATGATTGAGCCACAGTAAAATATTCTAAAAAATTACTTCCCGGGAAAAAAGGTTACAAATATGATCATAAAATGGCATGTAGAACAATGTACTTTAATGCATGATCATACTTTTTTTTCTGTGTTTTTTTCATCGAGATTCAAGGAACTCTACCATGAAAAAGCATGAACATAGAAGGACTTATTTGTGCCATTATACGATTATAATATTTAATTTTTGAAATCTAGCAGGATCATACAACTTGAAGCTTGAACAAGTATAAACATGCAAGGCGTTATTGAATCGATTAAGGTTAACTGATTTCGCGGTTTTCGAAATCCGGTCGGATCATACAACTTCTAATATGAAGAAGCATGAGAATCCTGGACCTTATATGTATTTCTATGTGTTTAATTTATTTGATTTTTGGAATCTAACAGGATCATACAACTTGAAGCTTGAACAAGTATAAACATACAAGACGTTATTGGATCGATTAAGGTTAACTGATTTCGCGGTTTTCGAAATCCGGTCGGATCATACAACTTCTAATATGAAGAAGCATGAGAATCCTGGACCTTATATGTATTTCTATGTGTTTAATTTATTTGATTTTTGGAATCTAACAGGATCATACAACTTCAAGCTTAAACAAGTATGAACAAAAATGAACATACGAGATATTACCGTTCCATTAAGGTTAATTGATTTCGAAGTTTTTGGAATCCGGTCGGATCATTCTACTCCTAGCATAAAGAAGCATGATTATCCAAGACCGAAGAATAGCCAAGATGGCCTTAAATGATCATGTATGGCGAATCCAATGAGACCAAGTAAAAAGGTCATAAGTCTTCGTATCTCGAAAACGGTGCGTCGGAGAGCAAATCTGATGCCATTTTGGGGGTCACTCTGGGTACCCCTAATAAGGTATGCGACCATTTAGGGGTATGTTATACATGACCCCATCAAGGTCATGTCGGGGTCACCAGGTATCTGTATGCAAAGATCTAGTTTGAGAATACAAGAAAGCGTATGATCTTGCATGCTCATGTATGATCTTCCATGATCATATTTTCTCATACATGATTTAGTACGACTATCTATCTGAGTTTGAGAATACAAGCGTATGATCTTGTATGCTCATAAAGGATTAATTATGACTTTCTAGGGCCATAATGAATATATGATCATGCATGGTTCGTATATTGGCAATTTTTCGTGTATGTTCATGTTTGCGTTCTTTTTTCCCGGGTTATTAATTTACCTCATCTACAAGGAGCACAGTATTAATCTTGTTATTTTTCCTATCGTTTTTGCTGAACCAACCATCCAGTTTCTGAAGAGCTTTATCCGGTGCAAGTTTTTCTTTATTCCCAAACAACTGCTGACAAATCTGAACGTAAGCCTGTCTAGGATCAGCCAGCCTCATTCCATTTATTTCTAAAAATTTAAATTCAGGCATTGTTCCTTCTTTTACTAAATCTTGCAGATGCCTTACGACTTGCGTAACCGTCGCTGTCTTTCCCGTTCCCGGGACTCCCGAAATGTACATACACCTAATTTAAAAATAAAAAATTTTTTTTTAAAATTACATTATCAAAATATAAAACAAATATTTTTTCTCGATTGATCATACCCTCCGATTCCGTCCTGTAATTTATTTTCTAAAAACATAAGAACATTTTTAAATTCTTTTTCCCTGCAAGGCAACGCGTCTGGGATCGTGGGTACATGAAGACTCTGCCTTGCTTTTTCAAGAGGGGTTCGGGGTTGCTCGGCTATAATTCTTCTTGTTGAAGGTGTAACAGGTTCATATTTTTCTTTCTTTTTACTGGATGACTTTTTGCTTGATGAAATTTTTTTCTCCTCAGGCTCAGAAGGTGTTTCACATCTTCTCAAACGAGATGAACGTCTTGATATTCTCGCAGGCTCTGGAGAATTTAAAGTAACATCCTCAGTGATATTACTTCTTCTAGTTGATTTAGGTGTGGACGGTAAATCTTTTTCCTTATCATTTACTTTTCGGGTCTTCTTTAACGACAACTTTAAAATAAGAGGAGATCTTGCAGTAACACCTTCAGCATTATCACTTCACCTGGTTGACTTAGGTGTACATAATACATTTTTTTCATTATCAGTTTTTTTTGGAGTCTTTCTTGATGATTTACGAAATGGAGATGTATCATGTTCCTTTACTGTGTTTTTTGCACTTTCGGTTGGGGTCTTGGCTAATTTCCTTGGGGAAGATCTGGGACTGGACTCAAAATCATCATCAGCCTTTTTTTTAGGAGTTCTCTTATGCTCTATAATTAAACAATCTCCTGACTTTTTTAATTCTGGAACTTTTTCTTTGGTGTTTTCTTATGCTCTACAACTGAACATTCAGTTGACTTTTCTAATTCTGGCCCTTTCTTTTTTGGAGTTCTCTTATGATTTATAATTAAAGAATCTGGTGATTTTTCTAATTCTGGAACTTTCTTCGAAGGTGTTTTATCTGGTGATGTTTTAGGGGATTTTATTTTTGATCTGTCAGCCCTAATCCCCCCTTTTTTAAGTGCCATAAAGATTTCATCAATATCTGAATCACTATCATCATCAATAAGATTCACATTTTTTAATACTTTGTCAGGACTTTTTCATTTTGTGGGTGAACGAGGAGTATCACTTGACAGCTCATTTTCCTTTTCAAAAACACTTGTTAACCATTTTTTTAAAGGCAGGTTTGACTGAAGTCTTCCTGAAATGTGAATAAAACATAATTATTCAAGGTTATTGTTAATGAAATGTTTATACATTTACCTGAGGGTTTAGGAGATTCATCAATTTTTCTCTTTTTGGCCGGACTCCGATTAGTCGGAACGGAGTCGGAATCCTCCTGCAGTCCTCTTTTAAGTTTAGATATTTTCGACCTCATATTCATTAATTAAAAATATATAGACACAGAGCAAAGAACAGTAGAGACGTAACTCCCGTGTTAAAATTTCGTCGTGTCCGTGGGGTATTAGTTATGTGATCCAACCACTAGGGGGCGCTGTATGCAGAAAAAAAAAGTAAAAAATAGCCTCACACTAGAGCCCTATATACTGGGAGAAGCGCAATTGGTGTCATGGCGGCGTCCGTATGGACGGTAAAATGGCGTAAAATTTGTATAGTTGTTTATGACGGGAAAATGGCGACCTCCGTGGGACGGTAAAATGTCGACCTCCGTGAAACGTACAACGCCTATGTTTCACTTACATAAAAAAATACATAAACAAGGACCAATCAAAATTAGACCGTAGGTTGCGCTTCTCCCAGTATATAGGGCTCTACCTCACACCCGAGTTACGAACCCGAGTCTTCTAGCTCGCGAGTCCAGAACCTTGCTTACTGTCTGCGCTACCGAACTGCGCATATGGGTTGGGGATTTTAAGGGTTCTTAGTTTACACGGCTTTTTAGTTCTGTAATCCCGCCACTTTGGCGCTAGTATCGCACGACGAAATCGTCCATTTAACTTAAACCCCCCTGATATATAGAGTCAGGGATGATTGTTTTAAAACAAATTGGTTTAAAACACGGTGTTTTAAAACGTTTTAAAACATTTGAATAAAAAACACCGTTTTAAAACACTAACGTTTTAAAACACTGTTTTAAACACCGTATTTTATTAAGTGAATAAAATACGTTGTAAAATGCATTTTTAAGAGGCCCGAGCCCGCAATTTGACTGAAAATTTCCTGTCGCGCACGGAAATGTGTAATGTTTGTCCAAAACCACAGCTCAGAAGAAAAACATTCTAAGTGGTTAACATTTTCCACACAGATATGCCGTTTTTCTTCGCAAGCTTTTACGTAGATAGCCCGTTTTTCAACTGAGTTGGTATGAAAAATGGTGGTCGTGACGTCATTGTGACGTCAGAAATAGGCGTAAGATCTATTTAAAACATTTAGAACGTGTTTTAAAACATGTTTTGAAACGTTTTAAAACCAGGCCGAATAAAAGACGTTTTAAAACATGGGAAAATAATATAAAACGTTTTAAACTGTTTTTTATTAAAAAATGTTTTAAACAGCAACCCTGTGAGAGTTGCATTTTAGCAGACGACAAGTGTATATATACGTATATATATACCATTTTTTAATGTTCCCAGGAAACGAGATTCTTTGTTTTTCTGTTTTAATCTGTTTTACTCTGTGGAAAACCATAGATATCTATAGTTATCTATAGATTTAACTTATTTTTTGGCGGATTTTGATAAATTCTATATTAATTAATATAGTTTTTTTCCCAAAAACAAGCATTCTATTTTATTCTGAGTTAATCTCTGTTAATCTCTGTTAATCTATTGATTACTATAGATTTCTATAGATGCGACTTATAATTTTTTTGGTTTTTTGAACAAAATATATTCATTAATATAGTCCTTTTTTTTTTTTTTAATTTTTAAAATCTGTAGTTTTTATTAATTCAGTAATGGCGTCAGTACTGTAACACGAATAATAGCGTCGGTCTTATTTAATGTAATTTTAAGTGGGTTTTTTAAAGTTTTATTAATTAAAAATCATTTAAAAATGTTCCTAAAGTGTTTTTTGAAAACTGAGTGTATAAATTTCCAATGGGGAAACCGCGAAAATTAAATTCCGGTTGTGTTCTAAAATAGCGTCGGTTCATATGGGACTTCGTTCAATTATTTTTCACAGCTTTTATTGAGAAAATAGTTTGCAAATTGTGAATAACGCAAGAAGAATGATCTTCAAGAATGTGTAAGTCATGTTTAAATGTATTTTTACTCGGTGATATAATCGAAAATAAAAAGTTATCCGGGAAAATAGGAATTGTTATTTCGAATGTATTAGAAAATGGAGGGATAGGATGCATTCCATTCTGAACATGTAATAAATCGCCCATGTTTAACCTATAAAAAAAAGTCCATCCTTAGGTACTTGTTACATGTGTATTTTTAATATAAAGAATTGGAACGCATCCTAAGTAAATCTTCTGCTCTAACCGCGCCGGGATTCAAAAAAAAATAAAAATAATTGTGTCAGTTTGTTGATCCAGATTTCTTTACAATTTATGAGGCAGGTAAGTAGATGTACTTGTTGGATTTCAAATGCATTATTACATGTAATGCATAGGCAATTAGGTTCGATCAATTTTATTTCAGGTCTTAATTTTTGGCTTGAGGTTGCTGTATTGGGATGTGCACAACTCCAGAATGTGCACCCAATAATATTTCAATGGTTTAAATGACAGGCTTGAGAACATGGAATTCATAGCCAAAGCCAATCACCTCTCGAATGCATTATTGGAAGGTCTGAAGTGGTTTTTCTAGTCAGGTAATGGTATAAAAATTTGTGTTTTACTTTCTGGTCATTGTTAATAATTATTTGTGGTGCTGTTTTGCTTTTCCAGCTAAAGTAGTTAACATTTTTTTCCTCCCAATGAACCTCTTCGTTGAGATGTGATCAAAATCAATTTTATTTGGCTAGTTAAATGACAGGCTTGAGAACATGGAATTCATAGCCAAAACTTCTCAAATGCATAACATAAGAAGCATTTCAGGATTTAGCATCTTTGGTTTTTGTTATCCATGGATGGGTTTATCAGATAAGTATACGGTTTTTGTCTCCTATTTGACTTGATTTTTTTTTTTAAAGAATAAAACTGTGTTATCTTTTTTCAGGAAAAATTGGAGAGATAACTTGTAGAAATCAACATCAATCATCAGCTTCAAGTTAATATCATTTTTTTTCAAGTTAAGATCATTTGATTCAGAATGAATTGTTTATTGTAAAGGCTTCATTTTTATGTAAAATGAAAATATTGACTTTTAATAAAAAATGTTTTGAATATTTAACGTATTTTCATTGAAATTTTTGAAAAAAATCTCTTTAAATTATGATGTTTATATACATAACACATAAAGTTGTAGATTGCAGTAAATTTTTGTAGCTCTACTGATATAAAAAGCTGCATTTTTAGGAACCTGCAATGGATTAAGGTAAGTGCATTTACTTTCACCACTTCATCAGCAGGAATGATTTTTGGGTTTTCAAAATCACTTTAAGAATAAAATCATTATTTCTTTAAATCTTAACATAGTCAGCATCATCAAATAAAATATCATATTATAATTCTTATTGAATTAAATATCATTATAAAATTATAAATAGCAGCAAAGATGCTTTTTTTATATTTTGGCCTCAAAGACTTTCAAAAATTGAAAAGATGTAGCTTTTTTTTATATTCTACAAATATGTCACACTTTTTTTAGTTATATATGATCTTCTAATATTGCCTTAGAGTAATAATTATAATCCATGTCAAGTAAATTAGTCTGAATCTTTTTTTCTTATTTAAATAAAATTAAAACAATATTCAAGAATGATTCTAAAAAAAGATGTGCTTTTAATACTGCTAAAAATGTAAAAACTGGAAATGACCTATCTTATATGATTCAGATAGTATCTTTTGACATCCAGATACCATAAGTGTAGGCTTTTCAACTTAATATTTTTATTTTCAGTTTTTCCCTTAAGATGCAGGGGCTATCTTTTTTTTTTTTTTTTATAAGGCAAACCATTTAAAAAAATTATGAATGCAGGTTTTCTTTGTGTTGTATCACTTTGCATCTATTTTTTTTCTTTTTAATTAATGATAAATACATAGAACTTTCCTTTTATGCACTTATTTTGGGCATAACTTATTTTAGACCAGAGGAATAGATTGACATTTTGAGTACAGTACAAAGATGAGATTTCTGAATTCGGCTACAGAACAAAACAAAAATATACTTAAAAATCAAAGACACTAAAAAGAAATTAATGAAATTAATCAAGATTTTGAGAATATTCGGATTTTCAAAATCTTCTTTAGTAATAATCTCAGGAAATTATGAGGAAAATGCCACTTTTCAACATATCAGGCTCTCTTCAACTTGCAAAACCTTCAAGCTTTGATTAATATGGTTGCTAATTTATTTATAGGATATGCATAAATACTTCATAACAGAAAAAAGAAAAAAAAAAAAAAAAAAAGATTTTATTTTTGGGAGATTTTGTGGCATTGAAAGCACATTTTTTTATTTGTATGAATAAGCAGTAAATAAATCAATGGTGACTTATTTTCATGCATATATAAATATGAATATAAATTTATTTTCAAATATTTGTCATTCCTGCTGATGATTATTTCAGTAAAAGTGGAATTTGGCTATCATATACAATTCACAGGGTTTAGGGTTTTGACACAGGAAGTTA
Source organism: Liposcelis bostrychophila (assembly GCA_037577465.1). Taxonomy (NCBI): domain Eukaryota; kingdom Metazoa; phylum Arthropoda; class Insecta; order Psocodea; family Liposcelididae; genus Liposcelis; species Liposcelis bostrychophila. Next base: position 2,878,559 of record CM075215.1, read on the forward strand.
AACTGAACAATTTAAAAAGGGGATGAATTACTTAGTTTATACAATTTTTTTCATCTGTGGGTCATTTCGGGGCTTCGCCCCTGAACACCGGTTAAGAACTGCTCATATTATATAAGCCCGATCAATATTATAAGATTCATATTGGTAACTAATGCTCATAATTCTTTCTTCTAATTGTTCAGTTCAGCTTATCTTGCCAAGTGAAATTTGTAATGGTAGCTAGTATAATATTCACTTTTACCTTGACAAACGCGGGGGAACATACAGGGCACTGTGCTCTATGATCGCCATTACTCTAATTAAATAAAAATGAATCCCTTGTTTAAATAAATGGAGGAAAATAGGCGCGGAAAATCGGAAAGCACCCCGCACAAAATAATAGGAATTTGGTTATCGGATGAAATTCCGTTTGTTATTGTTCTTCTTTTGTTTGTTTTTAAATGTAAATTTTATCCGATAGACATATTCCCATTATTTTGTGCGGGGTTCTTTTAATCATGATTTCCCGTAGCCTAATTTTATAAAATCGGTGATTAATAATTTTACTTTAAAATTATTAATACTAATTATGAAGTAAAATTATTTTATTATTATTAATAATTATTTTTATTTTTAATTATTTTAATTTTATTATTGTTATTAATTTTACTTTAAAATCATTAATAATAATAAAATACAAGTAATTTAAAATAAAAATTATTATTAATAATAATAAAATAATTTTACTTTATAATTAGTGATCACCGATATTTTCCCTCCATTATTTAAATAAAGGATCCATTTTTATTTAATTAGAGTAATGGCGATCATAGAGGGCAGTGCACTGTATGGGCCCCCGCGATTCCTAAAAAAAACCCCATAAACGGGATATTTAAATCTATAGAATTCTATAGATATCTATCGTAATCTACTAAGAAAAAATAAATGTATTAATCTATAGAAATCTATAGATATCTATAGATTAAAACAGAAAATCATTGAAACCCGGCCCCTGGGTTTAGCTTATGAGGTATATATACACCAAAATATACACGAAAGGGAGGTTATGAGGTATATATACACGAAAGGGACGCGAAATGCAGATAGCGTTAGCATCGTTTTTTAGTTGAGGGACTCGAAAAACAGATGTCGCTAGTTGTTAATCCAGGGGAAGCCAAAATGGTAAAGGGATTCCGCGTCCCCGTGTTAAAGTACTATGACAAAATAAATATTATACACCCCTACTTGCATTTAGTACCTAATTCCTTTTAGATGATTTTAAATTGAAAGGACTGTGAACTTACCAACCATTTAAGGTGGGTCATTCTTATAATGCACATGCAATGTCTTTTGTCATAGTAATATATTCAAAGCGAAAGAATATCCATGCCATAAAAAATAATTTTTCTGCGACTCTGCTCTCCGTTCACATGGTGCGACTTGAGGTACGACCTTTTGTATCCAATTTGACAAAAGGACGCACAAATTTGGGGTTTTTTAATTACTTTTAATCGTTTATGAAAATGAATTTTTTTTCCCTGATTGATATCGCATGTCGCTTTTTTAAAAAATGAATTCGTCACGTGATTCTGATTAATTACATATAAAAAATCAATTTTTTTGAGCAATTTTGAAATTTTAATACTTATAAATCGCTATTTATATATATTTTTTTTTTCTTTAATAAAAATTGTATCTTACTGGAATTTTTATTGTAAAAATGCTTTTGGCGCGAAACTGCATAATAAAAACCGAAAAAGAAGGTCAAGGCATTGATCCGAAATTCATTAAAAATTCAGCGCCAAACTGCAGGTACGTATCTTTTTCTATTTTATTTTATTTTATTTAGTTCAGTGAAGAAACTTGTGGAATCAACATGAGTCGCCTTAAAAAAATTTTGCTGTTCGCGTTTCTATTGTATTTAAGAAAGAAAGAGAGTGAAACCGTGATAAGGAGGTACTGGGTGCATCCTCTTGTCCAGCAGAGAAATTTGAAAGGGGCATTCAGCACATTATATCACGACCTTCGACAGGATGAACAAAAATTTTTCAACTACTTCCGGATGAGTGTCAAAACATTCGACGAGCTGGACGCGAAATTAAAAAAGCACCTTTCGCGGAAGCATGTGCTTCGAGCTCCAGTATCGTCGACTGAAAAACTGATGGTGACGTTAAGGTAAGTAAAAAAAAGTAATACTTTAAGAATAATTACCTGAAATTTATTATGATCAATTAAAAGTGATTATGAAAATAAACAAGTTCATCTGTGATAAAAAAAAAAAAAAATAAGATGCAAAATTATTTTTCAATTGCGTTAAGAAAAAAAAAAATTTTAATTATCAGTGACATTGATGACATCTGAAGCATCTGGCGGCTGGGAGGCTGGCATATCCCGACGAACTGAATTCGCATTATTAGGTTGAGCGATGAAATTCCCAGCATGAATATTTGGACTTGAATTAGGATTTGGATTGGTGTATCGATTAGGAGTAAAATATCGGTTATTTATTGGAAATCTTTGGTTGGGAAAAGCATTTGGCATTTGAGTATACGATGAACCTGCCGTTGGAGGGGCACAGGATAAAGAAACCGTTGCAGGAGCATCTTTGGGGGGATAAGAGGAAGAATTTACTGTTGATGGAGCGAAGCTCGGAGAATGAGATGGATATGAATTCATTGGCTGAGGAACAAAGTTCTGGGGATAAGGTGAAGGAAATGGCGAAGAAAAGTTAGGGGGATAAGGTGCAGGAGCAAAATTGTGATAAGGCAAAGTTGAAGAGGAAAAACTGGGGGGACAAGGTAAATTATGATTCTCAGCCTGTTGGTACTTTTGAATTAATTTCATTAATTCTATTTGGAAGTCTAGTTTTCTTTTTTCGTCAATTTTTTTTATTTTGGGTAACAGGGACATTAAAAAATTACTGTCCTCTGGATCATCCTTTGATTGCGAATCGTTTTTTAAAAATTTTATTAGTTCGCTTTCCAGTTCCTTGCTCTTCCTTTTTTTTTTAAACGAAGATTTAGACGGTTTAGCTTCTTCAGCGAGACTTTGGGTGTCATCGTCATCTGAGTTGCTATTCTCATTTTCGTCTCCGTCTCCGTCCTCGGCATCTTGAAGCGGGTTTATATTAGAATCTCTTGAATCATTTAGATCGGTAACCGAATCCAGAAATTGCAAATGTTTTGCATAAACGTACGTAACTGGCGGCGTCGCTTTGGATCCAGATTGCTTTTTTTTCATCTTTCTTTTTTCACGGGCATAACAATCCTTGGTTGATTTCCAACGTTTTTGGAGCCTAGAAACTGAAATAAAGTTTGAAGTTACATCATGAGTAATGTCACTAATATTTCTAAACGCTTAAATTTTAAATCATAGATGGACTTAAGTCTATTTATTTTATTTTATTTTATTTTATTCCTATTTATCGATTTCTTAATTAATTTTTATATTTTTTTTTCTTAATAATTGATTCTGGTTTATTTTAAATGATTAATTCTTGCTTTTTTTGTTTTTTCTAGGTATCTCGCATCCGGTAACTCGTTCCAAGATATGCATTTTAATTTTAGGCTTGGAAAATCAACCATATCGAAGATTGTAAAAGAAGTCTGTCGGACAATATGGATAGTTTTGAAAGATGAATTTTTACCCATCCCGGACGAAAAAAAATGGAAAGAAATTGCTAGCAGATTTTCACAACAAGCAAATTTTCCTAATTGCATTGGGGCAATAGACGGGAAGCATATAAGATTAATTAAACCAATTAGAAGTGGATCTTTGTTTTTCAATTATAAAAACTATTTTTCGTTGGTGTTACTAGCTGTTTGTGATTCGGATTATAAGTTTTTGTTTGTAGATATTGGCGCTTACGGGAAATTTTCGGATTCGGGAATTTTCAAAAACAGCTTGTTTTATCAAAAATTGATTAATAATGAATTAAATATACCAAAAGACAGTGTTTTACCGGGTACCTCTGATACATCAATGCCTTATGTTATTGTAGGGGACGAAGCGTTTGGGCTGTCAAAGCACATTTTAAGACCATATGCTAGGAAAAATTTAACAAGACTGAAAAAAATTTTTAACTATAGATTGACCCGTGCTAGGCGTTACGTGGAATGCGCGTTTGGGATTCTAAGCAACAAATGGCGGATATTTCATCGGCCTTTAAATATTGATTTTGAAACTGCTAAAGATGTGGTAAAAGCTTGCATTGTACTACATAACTTAGTTCGAGAAAGAGATGGATATAAGTTTGAACACACGCTAACAATTAGAGGTTTTAATAGCAAAAGTAATGCTAATACAGGTGGAATTTCAGATTCGGGAAATAAAATCAGAGAAACCTTTGCTAAATATTTTTGCAATGAAGGAAAAGTTTCCTGGCAAGATTCCAAAATATGATTTTTTTTTTCTTAATGATTTCTTAATTTTTTTTTTTTTTTTTTTAAATGATTTTGTTATTGTGCTACAGACTGGACGAGTCCCACAAATACATTTACTCTTACTTTAATTTTAATTAATCATATCTTTCAATTTGATTGTCTTTTTACATTTAAATGAAATATAAAATAAATTTGTAGAACTTACCGAATGCAGTTTTGCCGTCATATTCCTTCCACTCTGCTGTTTTTCCCGCCCAGTTCGAGTAAACTTGCTCTGCAACCTCTTCCCAAGCTTTAATTTTTACGTCTTTATTTTTGTAATCTTCTTCAGTCAAATCCCACAAAGCTTTATGGGACTCAACTTCTTGAATCAATAGTTCCACGTCTATATCCATTTTTTTTTTAAAACCCGAATCGCACTCAAACACAAAAAAAGAAATGATTTTTAAACAGAATGAACGCGTTTGTACTGAGAAGTAGAATGGGTTGCAAAAATTATAAGGCTTGGATGGAAGTAGCAGATCAAAAGAAAGAAGGGGAACCATATTCCCCTCAAATTGGTTATTGGAAAAAGTGCAAAGACCTCAAACAAGGTGCATTCGGCAGAAATGACAAGAAAAGGAAGAAAAGAAAAAATTTATTAGGGCTGCGGAGAACGTGATAGAAAGAAAAGAAAAACGAGAAAAAAAAAATAAGAGCAGAAAAAAGTATTGAGCCGATTATTAATTATGAATAGGATAAATAGGAAAGAATGAAAAGGTTCCGTTAGGTACAGCGCAATGGTCAAAGATGAATTTATCCGTAGCAACGATGCGGACAAAGCGAAGGTTTTATATTTTTAATTTTTTTTTTTCATTTGCGTAGTCTTTCTGACTATAAATAAAAAAATTACTAAGTAATAATTTTAAATGAAGCATATATCAACGAATTTTTGAAAAATCTTAAATATTTAAGTTTTTGCAAAAAATTTTATACCGTATTCATCGGGGCGAAACGGAGAATGCGATTTTAATAAAATTTTTAATGAAAAATTAATATTTAAAAAAAAAGTCATTTCACAAATGAATAAAAATTCAATTAACCGAGGCAGGTAAACGAAGTCGCAGCGACTCATGTGAACAACCCCATTTGATTCAATAGGAATCGAAGACGCAAGTACCTGCGATGTCGCAGGGCTTCGACGACTGCCCTCCGACATCAAGTCGGAGTCGCTCAATGTGAACGCTCCCATATACCTCAATGGATCTCCGACACGGGGGTAATAAAGTCGTGCGTCCATGTCGCACAATGTGAATTGGCTCTTAGAGCCAATTCGATAAAAATTGTAACCATACCGTAAAATTTGAAACCAACTTCCCAAGACCGGCTGAGCGGCCGTTTTACTGTTCATTGACCGGAGTTAATTTTTTTTAAATTGCGGCAGCGAGCGAAGCGAGCGTGCCGCCACCTAAAATTACTGAAAAGGCCTCCCGGACCAAAATTAAAAGTCCGTAAATTTTAAAACATCACAATGGCACTCAAACAGACGAAAAACGACCGGAAACACGCAACTGTCTTGGGAAAAAAAAATTACGCAAACTTCACAGAAAACAAACATTGGTGCCGCTGCAGAGAGCAAAAGGAGGGAATCGGCCGCCTAAGCGACCTGTAGTAAGAAATTTCGCAGCGCCCGCCGCGTACTTGGTTCGCTGGTGTTCACATTTAAATTCGCCGGCTTTTTAAATAAAAAATATTTTAATTGTGCATAAACAGTTAAGAGAAATTGAAAATACGGAATATACGAAGGTGATAGGCAACTATAAGCGATTATGAAATTGTAACAGGTAATTAGTTGTTTATTTTTATTTATTAAAAATCATTTCATTCGTTAAATATGTAATCTGTTCGCTAAATCCCTTCTTCATACTCTCATAGGTTTTTTCGATTTTTTTTTACTAGACATCCGACATAGGAAACGAAGAGAAGACGGTAGAAGCTTCAAGTCTTTTAAAAGAGTTTGACGAATTTACTTCCGACGTTAAGGAAAGAATCAGTATTAACCCAGAATGTTTCGCTAACGGAGTTTCGGCATTATTAAAAATTTACAAAAAATACACCGCTACCGACTCGTCTTTTAGTAAGTGCCGTTTTTTCCTTCGGAAATTTCACGGCTATGGCGCGAAAAAGCGTAACGCTGGCACTAGCCTAATAGGTGTCCAACCAGGCGCTGTGCAGAGAAGAAAATGTGAATACGGTGGGAGAAAAGCTACCGTTTCTGGTAGGCCTTTGAAAAGCTCTTATGCCAAAGAGCATAGTTATAATATTTGGAAAAAACCGGAACCACTAAGCCGGCCTCATCTACATTATAAGAGGAAAAGACCACATAATTTAGCTGAAGTGGTTGAAAATTATATGGTAGATCTCAAATTACCACCAGAAAATAACTTTGTTTTAATTAATTAATTAATTGATTTTTTTTTTCTTTTTCTTTTTTCTGCCAATTTTTCTTTATTAATATTTTATTGGTGATTTTATTATTTTTTATAAGCTAGTGAGGAAAAAAGAACAATTTTTTTTTTTTGCTTCAAACTTAAAATTGGTTATTACAAGAAGAGACAAGCAAAATTTTCAAAATTTGTCATGGGAAGTTACCTCCATAGAACTTTTATTTTGTCTCTAGACTCTGAAACAATTAAACTTTTTTATATTTGAGGTCTGAACAAAAGTTGTACTAGTTGTGGGCAATTTTAATTTTCAAGGGCTGTTTTAGTCATTAGAAATCACACTATTAGTAAAGTTACCTTTAAAAAATAATGTTTGTTGCGTATTAACAAATTTTAAGTTAATAATAGCCATATTAAGCAATATTAAGTTCATATTAACGTACATTATATAAAATTTATGTTAATGTTATCATAAAACAAATATTTGTTGGCTTAAGTTCACGTTATTAATTGTGAAAAAATTAATTAATAGATTTTAAGAAATTAACATGTGGAAAAAGTTTTATAGATTTAGAAAGAAAAATGTTTTCCAAGTCATTTTTTGATGCCTTGAAATATTTAAATGAACTAAACTTCACCTGTTAGGATATATTCCTGATATTAACAGTCATTTCGCAATTAGCAAAGGAATCTGGTGTTTGCATCTTTGTCAAGTTTTAATTACCATTCCAAATTATACTTTTTTTTGATTAAAAATAAAAAAAATAAAATAAATAAAATAAAAAATAAATGAATTGTTTTTGTTTTCAAAAGTTAGAATTTTTTTTTCCATAGCTGCTTTGTTACATTTTACCCTTTTAAAAATTAGGACTGGAACAAAGAAAAGCAGCGCACCTCTTTTCGGCACAACTTCTGAAGGCGTGAGGAAGCCAAAAGAAAAAAATTAACGGAGCGGAATTTTTATTTAATAAATTTAAACAAAACTGAATTTTTTTTTAACCTTAGTATTATTAAAAAAAACCTGAAATTTTTGAAAACAAGCGAAAACAAAACGCATAATATTTCGAAACAAAAAATTTAACACTTGACATTAATTTAATATTGGATCCGTATTAATAATAACGTAATACTAATTTAATATTAGTTAATATTAATGAAAATTGTCGTTCCTGTCGCGGCAGAATACAAAGACTTATGCCGGCGGCACATTTTTTTTTCCCCCAAACCACTTCGGTGACCGATCGCCATATTCACTATTTCATTAGTTGGTTTACGTTCAATTAAAATCGAATTCAATTAAAATAGATAAGTTAACCTCTGAGGTACAAAACTACTACCACCGACTTTTGCTCTCTACTTATCAACAAAAATTAAAAATCTTTGCATAAAAGACTGAGTAAAATATTAAACACGAACACAAAATTCCCTAAAATGCGAATGAAAAGCAATGAAATAATTTTTTTTATAAACTTCTTAATAAAAACCAATTCATTTTTTCTGGTGAAATCGTTAACTGTATAAATATAGACCGTTCAGACATATGGGAGAAAATGAGCCGACGAAAGGGACGCGAAATGCAGATAGCGTTAGCATCGTTTTTTAGTTGAGGGACTCGAAAAACAGATGTCGCTAGTTGTTAATCCAGGGGAAGCCAAAATGGTAAAGGGATTCCGCGTCCCCGTGTTAAAGTACTATGACAAAAAAAATATTATACACCCCTACTTGCATTTAGTACCTAATTTCTTTTAGATGATTTTAAATTGAAAGGACTGTGAACTTACCAACCATTTAAGGTGGGTCATTCTTATAATGCACATGCAATGTCTTTTGTCATAGTAATATCACAGATTATATAATCTGTGGTAATATATTCAAAGCGAAAGAATATCCATGCCATAAAAAATAATTTTCTGAAACTGGCTAGTATAAATCTACCCATACCTTTTTCCCCTGCTTATAACGAAAAATACGAATTTTCAAGATTCCTTCCACACCTAAAGTTTTAGGATTATTTTTCAATTTCTTTGCAAGAATGACGACGTTTATTTAATTTGTTCATCATATTTCCGAAAAAAATATGATGTCCCAAATGCTAAATTAGTTTTTGCCTTATTACGTACAAAAGCAATGAGATTCGGGGGGGTTTATTTTTAAAAAAAATCGGATTCGAATACCATCCAGACACGGACTGGGGATTTTTTAGGGCGCGAGCTACGGACTGGAAGGAGCGCCAAATTTTTCAAAAATTTAAATGCTGAACAAGCTGATCGAAGAGAAATTTCGATTTCCTACCATTTTTTTCTAAAAAAATATTCCTAATCCAATTTTCCTAAAGAAATAAATTTTTAATTAAAAAAAAATGAATTCTAATTCATTTTACTAAAAATTTTGGTTTCTGAAATTGTTTTCCTAATTTTTTTTTCTAATTTTTAATTTTCCTAAAATTTTTTGATTCCTAAAATGAAATTTCTTAAAGTCCCTAAAATAAATTTTCCTAAAATCCCTAAAATTAAATTTCCTAAAATTCCCTTAGGGATTTAAAAAATATTTTCATTCTAGGAAATTTTATCAAAAATTTCATTTTAGGAAATACTGTTTCAGGATTCAAACATTTTAGGAAAATTAAAATCTGGAATTAAGATGGTTAGGAAAAAATTTTAGGAACCAAAATTTTTAGGAATAACGGATTAGGAATGAATTTTTTTTTAGGAAAAATGGTCGGGAACGGAAAAGAATGAGAGGAGCAAGGGTGCTACATCCAGGAAGGCGCACCGGGATTTTCCCGGTAGCTCGGCGCCCCAGTCCGTGCCTAAAACCATCCTTCTATACCTAAGTACCACTGGAGTTGGTTTTTCTTTTACTTTTTAAAAAATTTTTTTAAATCAAAATCTAAAAATCTCACCAATTTTTCATCTTCAGGTCTAGTTTACCAAACCTGCAGATGTATTTATACAAAAGCTAATGTACAGTAGAGCCCTATATACTAGGCATAGACCTGGAAACTTATCGATTTGGATTATTTTTATCGAATGCTATTAATTGGATTATGTATTTTCGGTAAATTTTATCGTACAAACTTAAAGGTCGCCTTCCTGTACTAGTTTTGCTTTATTGTACTTTATTTTATTTCTTTATATTCATTTATTTATCTATCTGTTACATACTGCATATGACTGTAAATAAACTGACTAACTGGACGATAATGCCACACTCAAAAATATAGTAGGGTAATATATTTTTGACTGGACGCTTCGACTAGTCCGAAAAAAATTTGACTGGAGGCTAATAAAATTGTAATGGCTGCTAATAAATTTTTAATTAGGTTCCATTAGGTTCCAAAATCCAGTTTAAATTGTATTGGCGACCAGTATTCATTTTTTTGAGTGCACCCTGCATTTTATCATCATTATTAGCTGTATTATTTTCCTTTCATCAAGCAATAAACCTTACTGAATTTTCTGCTACAACTCTTTTTTAAATGCGTTTTTTTTTTAAATTAAATGGCAAGACAGGATCTAAGAGCAGAAACGGCGAAAGTGCTTTTTACGGAGTAAGAAGAGAAAGAAAGAGGATCCAAAAAGCCGATTTTCAGGCTCCCTGACAAATCGCTTGTCAGCTATCAGCCCTAGTCAGTTAACGAACCCCATTGTAAAATTATCTACATATTACAATAACCGTTTTCCCAAAGGGATCGTCCATGTATTATGTAACGCCTGGAGGGGGGGGGGGGTTGAAGGAGGCGTTTGCGTAACAATGCGTAATACGCATTGTTACGGGTGGGTGAGGGAGGGGGGAGAGTTGGGCTATGTGTTACGTATTTTCAATAATAAAATTATTTTAAATTTATTTCACTCTTTTAAAAAATTTTTTCTCGGTTATTCTTCAAAATAAAAATGAAAAATTTTTTTCCGTAAAAACTGTTTAAAAATCATTAAACTAAATAGTATTATACAACACAAGAGCTGCAAAAGAAAAAATTGTCCGTCGAGGCCGATTTTGAGGCTCGAGCCGGAGGCGAGGGCTTTAAAAAGGTCTCGACGGGTAATTCTTTTGCAGTTCTTGCGTTGCGGAAAAATAAGTTTTCCGCACTGAGTGATGAAAATTTTTTTTTTTTGACTTCTAAAAACGAAATTTAAAAAATTGTTCAAAAGGGGGGGGAGGCTAGAACTCGTAAAATAACAAAGGGGGGGGGGGGTTACGGGTTGCGTTACGGGTGTTACAAGAGGGGAGAGAAAGTTAAATAGTGGCCTATTTTGCGTTACGTAAAAAATGGACGACCCCATAGCCTCATTTTGCGGGGTCTTGAAGTTCATGGCCTATAATTATCTCAAGTAATTTTTAGGTTCTGAAACATCATTATACACGAATCCTGGAATATTATAAAATTATAACTTTTTGTAATCTCATTCCACGAATCCTGTAATACAATTACTAGTCCGGCTCTAAATTTGGCCTTATGGACCTGCTCCTCTATCACTCTAAATATGTGTTTGAATGGGAATAATGGCATCTGAATAAAAATGTTACCTACATACGTTAAGCCAATTCACATTGGCGACATGGACGCACGACTTTATGCTCTTGCGACTCGGTTCTCCGTTCACATGGTGCGACTTCAGGTACGACCTTTTGTATTCAATTTGACAAAAGGACGCACAAATTTGGGGTTTTAATCACTTTTAATCGTTTATGAAAGTCTTATTTTTTCCCTGATTGATATCGGATGTCGCTTTTAAAAAAATGAATTCTTACGTGATTCTGATATGCATATAAAAAATCACTTTTTGAGCAATTTTGAATGTTTATTTATAACGCTATTTCCATTTTTTTCTTTAATAAAAATTGTCTCTTATTGGAATTTTATTGCAAAATGCTTCTGGGCCGAAACTGCATAATAAAACCGAAAAAGAAGGCTTTTATATTTCAACAATTTTTTAAAAATCTTAAATTTTAACTTTTGAAAAAATTTATATCGTATTCATCGGGGTGAAACGGAGAACGCTTTTAATAAATTTTTAATAAAACTTTGTCATTTCACGATAAACAATTAATCGAGGCAGGTAAACGAAGTCGCAGCGTCATTGAACAACCCATTTGATTCATAGGAACGAAGACGCAAGTATGCGATGTCGCAGGCTTCGACGACTGCCCTCCGACATCAAGTCGGAGTCGCTCATGTGACGCTCCATTACCTCAATGGATCTCCGATAATAAAGTCGTGCGTCCATGTCGCACAATGGAATTGGCTCTAACTGCTATATGATTCACAAATTTTGTCTTTTAACGATTCTGACCATCCTTTATTCATCACCCCCGAAATATCTTCAACTTGTAAAAGAGGTCTTAATTGACGATTTTAACCTCACATAATGTTTCTTAAGTACAGTTCCGGTTACTTTATTTGGACCTACACGATTACACTGCAGGTACCCAGGTCGCATAAAATGTTCCACCGAAAGGATATTGACGACTTTTTTTTCCTTGTTGGAAGTATTGACGCGCCATCTTTAGTGCGATCGCTAAACTAAAAATTTAACTTTTCGTTGGTTCACTTTTTTACTATTGTCTGAACGGTCTATATTTATACAGTTAACGGCATGAGCATCGAGAGAATCTATCAAAAACGACTAGTTTAAACGTTAACTGTATAAATATTATTATTTATACAGTTAACGGTTTAAAATGACAAACAAGTCAGGTAAAATTGGGACTTGACTATCATTGAAACCCTTATGGTCACGTCCAAATGCAAAGTATTCCGCATATTTTGTTTTCAGACGCAGTCAAAAGATGGGGGTAGTTTCTAAGGCTCAATTTCATAACTGAATATGTGCATTTTATTTATCCCGACTATTTAACTTATGGTTTCAAGCAAGTATTTAACGGGTATTTTTTTTTTACCTGGCAAAGGGTCTGCTCGGAAATTTTTTAAGTCTTTTTTATTTTGAAAAATTGATTTTGAGGTAAATACAAATGTTTCCGAGGTTTTGTGTTCTACTCACAAAATTCGGGCCCTTAGCCAGAATGAAGAGCCAGGGGGGGCAGTTGGCCTTGTTAAGAAGGCAATAGGCCTTAATTCCCTATACCTGTCATACTTATTCAATTTATTCTAGGGGGGGGGGGGGGGGAAGGGCGCCCCCCTTGGCTACGGGTCGGACAAAATTAAATCCCAATATTTTGTAGAAATTTTTGAAGATTTTCTGTTAGACAAGATTAAGGGACCATTCAAATATGAAGTCATCATTTTTTTGAAAATTTTAGGCCTCTTCCTCCCCTTCATCATCAAAAAATATGACTTTCTCATGGGTATTGAACATTGGCGTCATCATTTCATACACTTCTACCCCTCTAAAATCAAAATATTCGAATTTCCGAAAAATCATTTAAAGAATCAGCCCACATTGAAAATAATATTGCTTAATTTTTTTACTATTTTTTTGCTTAGAGTAAAACTACATTTATGCATATTTCTTTCTGATGTGCAATAAATTAAAAATTTTTAACGCATCCAAGCAGCTGACTGTCCAGACCTTTCCGTATTTTGTATGAATAACATCTGAGTTTAACGAACTTTCTTTTTTTTTTCTTGGAATAGTAAACTCCAACGTTAATTTTTGAACCTTTTTTTTTTTTTTTTTTTTTTTTTTTTTTTTTTTTTAAGAAAGTGATGTAAAAATATACATTTTAGGTCAGTGGTACTTTTGAGGCGGGGTGATATAAGGACGCGCTTCAGCACTTTTTCTTAGAAAAACTTACCCGTACTAAAAAAAGACGTATAAATTTCATCAGTTTTTAATCTGCCTTAGCTATAACTTTTCATATAGGATTCGTCTGGAAATTGATATAGTATTCCTAGGATTTGTTTCAGAATTATACGAAAGATATATGAAAAAACATAGCAATAACATATGTAAAAACATAGCAAAAATGGTTCAATAACGTATCAAAAATAGAGGAAACCGTAAAACCGTACTAGGGTTATAAAAGATGAATGCCCGATTTTTACGATAGCAATATCATAGGAATACTGAAACGTATCAGAAAAATTTCAGCAATTGGTAACATTAACATTTTGAATGTCTATAATTTTTCTTACAAAAAAAAAAAAAAAAAAAAAAAAAAAAAAAACGAATTTTTATTTTTTTACATATGCTTTTTTATTCACTTTTAAATTTTTTTAATACTGTTTATAGATGATTTTAGTTTTCAATGTAATTAATTTAAGATATTTTATGTTACGACAACTTACTTACAAATTTGAAAAAATCCAAGTGCAGGGAAGGAATCGAACCCGGGTGCCTTGCGTGTTAGTCGGCCGCGTAATCCATTGAGCCATACCTGTGTTATATGGTTCTCTGTTCCAAAACACCCTTATAAACCTCACATTTATGGTTTTAAAATAGAGCTCTAACCGATGTATTTTATAGCAATCTTTGGTATAGAATTGAACTATTTTTCCTAAAATATTCGTCCGTTTAAAATAAATATTTAAGATGGACGTATCACATAGGAATTAACGATGTGCAGCAATTATATAGGAAAATTATACCAAAATTAATGTTTAGGCTTTAGTTTAGAATTGAACTACCATTCCTATAATATTCCTCTGTTCAAGATAAATACTTAAAATGGATGTAAATTATAGGAATAAAAGATGTATCGCAATAATATACGAAAATTATACCAAAGTTGGATGATGCGCGTTGGTCTAGAACTCAACCTCTATTCCTATGATATTCATTTGTTGAAATTGAAGATGTAAAATGGATGTAAAATGGATGTAACTCGTAGGAATAAGTATATATAGCAATAACATACCAAATAAATAGCTTCAATATATTTATTTTAACCTGTTTGATTTTGTTTCATATCGGTAAACGACCTTGAACTTGACTTCGTTAACATGGTTTAGTTTAGTCTGTTTGAATCATTGAAAGGATGCGCTGTGATTTTACTTGTTATTTTGTTATTTAGTCCGCCGCTTAAATATATGGCCATATTTCGTTAAGATTTATTTATTTTCTTTTAAAAACGTTTTCGTCGTGAATATTACTAAACATTTGGTCCTTCGAGCCGGATCCCCAACGGGCTTTGGGGATTTTTGGAAAAAAAAAAAAAAAAAGAGGAAAAAAAAAAAGAAAACGTGGTTTTTAATGTGAAAGCAGCGCGGGTGAGACATGTCTCGTCATATATTAGATTTGATTTTTTTTTGAACGTTTTCGGTGAAGGAACAATTTACCGAGTTTTTTTTTTGGATATTTGTTGGGGTTACCGAGCAAAGGACGATTTTTTGGGATTACCGAGCAACGGACGATGTGTTTGAATGAGCAAACCAGGCGACAGGTCGCATCGTGCGGGAATAATATTGTTATATGTTATTAAACATGTTTGTATAATAATATGGTGTTTAATATTTAAATCGCTTCGCACTTTTTCCGTAAAAAAAAAAAAAAAAAGGGAATCGCTTCGCATTAAAAAAAAAAAAAAAAAAAAAAAAATCGCTTTGGAAAAAAAAAAAAGAAATTAAGCAGTCGGTTGTTATTATTGGTTTTTTCTTCGCATTCAAATTGGTCGTTTTTAGTTCACATTTGGTATGTACATTACGCAATATTTTTGGTAATAAAACGTTTTCGTATTTCGCATCCGTTAATTAAGCGTTGTTTGTCCGTTCTATTTGTTCGTTAAGTCAGCAAATATGGGAAAACTCGAAGTTTTAGTGAAGAAGAAAGAGCAGTATTTTACAAGAGTTCAGAATTTATATGACTTAACAAAAAAATTCAAAACGGATCCACAGAGTATCAATTCGTTTCGGGTGAGATATGAAACATTCGAAGAGACGGTCGAGCATTATTACGCTGTCGTGGAGTCGATTAACGAATTGGAATCAGACGCGGATCCCAATTTCGTGCCGTCTTTTGCGGAGACCGAAGCCTTTGACGAGTTGTGTGGGTACATAAAGTTTCGCTACAGAGAGGTGACCGCAGCGATTAAGGCGACCACCACTACAGCTACCGCTTCAACTACGGGGACTTCGGGATCAAAAGCGAGGTTGCCAAAATTCCAGTTACCGACATTTTCGGGAGATGTGGAAGAATGGGCGACATTTTATGAATTGTTCCGAGAAGCAATTCATGTAAATTCTCAAGTTTCGGACGCCGAAAAAGCGCAGTACCTGGTAAGCAGTTTGAGGGGGAAGGCACTGGCATTAGTTTCAAGCATCACTCCTTCGGGAACAAATTACAATAAAATCTGGACTACGATTACCGAAAAGTACCAAGATCAACGCTACCTCGCTCATAGATTTTTCAAAAAGCTCATGAATTATCCTAAAGTCGAGTCAAAATCCGCATCCTCAATCGAGCTTTTCATTGAAAAGTTTGTCGCGATAAAGGGGTCGCTCGAAGCTCTCTCTCTCACCGATCTCGCAAATTTTTTGTTGTTGGAAATCGCGCTAAGTAAGATGGATACGGACACCGCAGTGGCGTTCGAAAATCATGTGACCAACGCGAAAATCACCGGAATTCCGTCGTTTGAAACATTGGTGACGGTTCTCAAGGATCGCGTTAGGGTTTTGGATAGGACGATGGACGGAACGAAAGCGGGGCGTGGGTTTTCAGATTTGAAGCCAAACTCGAATTCGAAAGTCCTAGTCGCGCGAAATATCGGGGGCGCGGACGCTGTAACGTGTATCGCTTGCGGGGAAAGGACCGATCATAAATTGTACCAGTGTGCGAAATTTCGGGCTTTAAGCCCTGCCGATCGGTTCGCGCTCGTGAAAACAAATCGTCGATGTTTTAATTGTTTAAGTTCAGTACACCTCGGGCCGAATTGTCAATCGGATCATGTTTGTAATTCTTGTCAGCGACGTCACCACTCCCTGCTCCATTTGGAGGGAGCGAGAGGGGGTGGGGGCTCAAGTCAGTCATCGCAGAATAAGGGCTCCAGGGGCAATCAGCGCCCTACTGGAGAGCGTCAGTCGGGGACACCCGGCGACGGCACCACAAATTCCACAACGTCGCAGTCCGAGGTATCGAAGGGGGCGCAGCCTACACAGTCGAATGGAGCGGGGGACAAACTGCGGTGTTTTTTCACAGGTCGGGGTCGGGCCCCGGAGGTGGAGGTTTTGCTTCCCACGTGTCAAGTGGGAATTCGGGATGGTCGCGGATTTTGGAAAAAAACGCGGACATTGCTTGATTTATGTAGTCAGGCCACGTTTATCACCAACGAGTGGTGCCGTAAGTTGAAAATTCCCTGGTCGCGTGGACACTCGCTTATAGACGGTTTCGGAGGAAAAAAGTCGGCTACTATGGGGACCACGTCTTTTGTGATGGCTTCGCGATTTGACCCTCATAAGCTCCTTGAAGTTGACGCCTACGTCGTGAAGGAGATCGCTCAGAATCTTCCGTCGTCCGTCGTGGACACGGAACTCCTCGAGATTCCGCGGTCGGCGTCGTTGGCCGATAAAGACTTCGGGGTGCCGGGGAAAATACATGTGCTCCTTGGGGCGGACATTCTTCCGGCCATTATTGGTTCGCATAAAATTCCGCTAATTGAGGAGAAATGTTTCGCGCTCGAAACCTTATTCGGGTACGTGATTATCGGTAAGGCTCCGCTTTTAGCCGCTTCCGGATTAAAGACAAAGTTGTGTTGTGCCGCGATGGAGCAAAAAATAGAATCTTTACTGCATAAATTTTGGGAGATCGAAGACGTTAGCACGCTTAAAGTTGATGAAATCGAAAATAATGTTGTCGAAAGGTTGTTCGCTAGTCAAGTACGCCGGGACGCATCCGGTCGCTATTCGGTCGCGCTCCCATTCCGCGAAAACCCAGAAGAAATGCTGGGGGACTCCGAATTATCCGCAAAGAGACGATTTTTTAATTTAGAGCGCAAATTAGACGCGCAGCTCGAAGTACGCGCTCAATATAACGCTGTCATTCGTGATTACCTCGCAGCTGGGCATATCTCGGAAGTTTCGGTCGAAAGGGCGTCTGGGCCGAATTATTTCCTTCCTCATAGAGGTGTTTTCAAGCCCGAGTCGACCACAACGCCACTCCGGGTTGTTTTTGACGCAAGCGCAAAGACTTCGTCCGGGAAGTCGCTAAACGAAATTTTGTACGCTGGGCCGAAGTTACAAGCAGACATTAGAGCCGTTTTGATACGATTTCGGCATTACCCAGTGGCATTTACTAGTGATATTCGTCAAATGTATCTCCAAATATCGGTTAACGATGAATACCGACGGTTTCAACGATTTTTCTATCGGTTTACGCCTTCCGAACCGTTAAAAATTTACGAACTTAACAAAGTAGTGTTCGGGACGTCAGCCTCTCCGTATCTAGCGTTGCGGACTGTGGAACAATTAATTCGCGATGAAGGATCCGCATTTCCGGAAACATCGGTCGTCGCACGCAACGATCGCTATGTGGACGACGTCATCCACAGCGCGGCTGACGTCGAAGCCGCGGGGGTTACATGTCGGGAATTAACTCAGCTATTCGCGAAAGGAGGGTTTCAACTCGGGAAGTGGAAAACTAATTCGGCAGTTTTAGGTGAAGGGATAGCGATCCATTCTGACACATCCACGGACGGGGACAGCATCCGGTTTGATATAAACGAGTCCTCCGTTCTTGGGCTTAAATGGGATCCGAAAACGGACAATTTTAAGTTTCGCGTCTGCATTCCGAGTTTAGACTGGACGAAACGGAGTATGTTATCAGTGATCGCGCGGTTGTATGATCCTCTGGGATTCCTCGCGCCGGTCATATTTTACGCTAAAGTAACCATGCAAAAGTTATGGAAGTTAGGAACCGATTGGGATGAACTCCCACCGTCGGATGTTCGGGTTAGTTGGGAACAGTTTATGCAGGAGTTGCCCGAATTGGAAAATTTGAATATTCCGCGCCACGTGGGTGGACAATCCGGGGATACGCTAAGCTTGTTTGGTTTCTGTGACGCTTCCGGCGACGGTTATGGAACCGTCATTTACGGGATGTTGGACGCGCCTTCGTGGGGTCGAAGGGGTGCTTTTCTATACGCGAAATCGAGGGTAGCGCCGGTGAAAGCAATTACGATTCCGCGGCTGGAGCTGTGTGGAATGGTTTTATTGTCCGAGGCGATGGAGTTTGTGGTAAACGCGCTCATGGGAAAATGCAACATTGGAAAAATTTTCGCCTTTTCAGACTCGCGTATCGCTTTATCGTGGATATACGCGAAGGAAACAAATAAAGATTCGTTTATTCGTAACCGTGTAAATCAAATTCACTCGGGTATCATCCCGGTTGAAGCATGGTTCCATGTCCCGGGAAAAGAAAATCCCGCGGACTGTTTATCAAGAGGAATGGCGCCAAAAAAGTTTGTTTCGCACGACACGTGGTTTCGCGGACCAGACTGGATTCTTCAGGAGCCTTCGGAATGGCCGGTTAGTGACGGGGAGACAATTCCCGTATCGTCTGGGGAAACGGAGGAGACGACGCCGCCGCCACAGATCTTTGTAGCTCAAAAGAAGCCGCCCTCATCAGTATATACGGACGTATATTTAGAGATCGCTGGAAAGCTGTCGAAGTGGCGACAGACACTAAACGTTATAGTTTTTGTATTACGATTTGCGCGAATCTTGCCCCGCCGGAAGGGTTCGGTGACCGCGCACGAATTGATTGAAGCGGAAAAAAGGCTAATTCGCTCGGTACAGAATAAGCATTTCGCGGAAATAGGGAGTTTGATTGCAAGGAAAAAGGAATTACCGAAAAACATTCGAAATTTAGCGCCGTTTGTGGATAGTGACGGTTTGATTCGCGTCGGAGGTCGGTTAAATTTTGCCGACCCGTATGAAAAAAAACTCCGCAGAATTCAAAAAAAAAAATACGCAGATGTTACCTATGGTGATTTCAGGATTTTTTCGGTGAAAATACCGCGTAGTTTTTTTAAAAAAGCTCTGGATTATTTTTAAAAACTGTGGATTATTTTAAAAAACTCTGGAGTTTCTTTATAAAATTCTTGAATGGAAACTCCGGAGTAATTTTAAAATTTTAATATCGAACTGCAGAATTTCAAAAAACTCTGGAGTTTTTTTTCCAAAACCAAGTGTTTTACTCATAATGAATAAAAACTCCAGAGTAATTTTAAAACTTTAATAGAGGATTACAAATTTAAAAAAGCTCTAGAGGTTTTTAAAACCTTTTTGTCCTCCAATGAAGTTTCAAAATTACTCTGGAGTTTTTTTCATCAAAAGTTAAACACTTGGTTTTGGAAAAAAACTATAGAGTTTTTTGAAATTCTGCATTTCGATTTTAAAATTTCAAAATAACTCCGGAGTTTTAAAACCCAAACTGAAAAAAAAACCTGTTTATTAGTCATTCGGGTTAAGGGGGGTGCCCGGTCGAGGGAAAAATCATTTTAAAAGCACTAAATAAAAAAACATTTGAATTAGTTAAAATTTGAAATATATTTTATTAATAAAATACGTACATAAAAGAAAGAACAATTAAAGGAAGGTTCTAGTTCCTTTACATAACCGGCCGGTTAGCCGGGCGGTGAAAATTTTTTAACAATAAAAAAAGTTTAATTTTTTTCCTTTTGATTTGTTATTTTACACATAAAATGAGATCGGATCGCACCGAAACCGTGCCAAAACGGTTTATTATGTTTAAAAGGTAGAGATTCGTTATTGAAATGTATGAAAAAGGCTTTGTGGTGCCTACATTTGATAATTTTTTTTAATGTTTTCGAAATAAAAAAATAAAACGCCATTTCTCTTTTTGTTGTTGACATATACTTCGCGGTTTCACTGCTAGAGCGATGACTAGTCTCTAGAAAATAAACATTTTTTATTTATTTTTATTTTTTTTTTATTTTGCGAAAACAATTAAGTATTATCAAATATAAGAACTATTAACTGTTGTTCATGCATTTAATATCATTGAAATTTATCTCTGAACATAACGAAACGTTTTGGGTACGGTTTCGGTGCAGTTAGACCCCGTTTTCATGTAAGAAATATTGGATTTAAAAAAAAAATTTTAACAATTTTTTTTATCGTTAAAATGTGTACACCGCCCGGCTAACCGGCCGGTTATGTAAACGAACTAGAACCTTAAAATTTTAAAAATTGAAAAAAAAAAAAATAATAATGGGGATATTCTTGAAAAAAAATGTGTCGTGATGGGAAAGGACAAATATTGCACTTTTTGGTAAAGAAATAAAAAAGAGGTTAAAGAGTAATTATACTTTTTTCTTGAAGAAACATCATTCTTTACCTTCAAAAATTAGAATAATTCACAACAAAAAAAAAAAAAAAAGAAAAAAGAAATGTGTTATTTATTTGCTGCATTCTTAATGAGAAGCTGTTAACAAAACATAACGTCACGGGAGGACAAATAATTCCCATGAAAAATGTACATTTTTTTCAAGAAGTACCCAATAAAATGTATAAAAAAATTTAAAAAATCAATGAAATAAAAAAAATTAAAGAAATCTTACACATGCAACAACAATTCACTTGTTATTTTTCCCAGCTTTATTAAGTTTATTCTTAATAGGGTTTAAGACGTCATACTCATTCACGTTTGGAAAATACTGCTTGACGTAAGCTGGAAAAAATGATGTCACAGTTAGTAATGATTTAAATGAAATAAAACTAAAATTTTTTATAATTCATAAGTGAGAGGACAGCAATTGTTTTTCCTAAGCACATTTAATAGCAATGAAAAAATCAATCGTTTTTGATTTTTCTTCCGAAATCAAAATTTTTTCTTTCGGTGTGCTAAAATACAGCTCATTACAACTCATAACAGCTTATTTAAATAAATAGTAAAACCTCCTAATTGAAAATTTGTGTAATAACGATTTTTCCCTTTTGAGCTGAGTTGAAAAATTGGAAAAAAAGCTATTTACAATTACTTTTGACTGTAATACTTCAACCCGCATTAATTAAGCAAGGCGATTTTTTAACAATAATGTAAAAACGAATCCTCGATGAAACAGAAACAAATGA
This sequence comes from Liposcelis bostrychophila, assembly GCA_037577465.1. Classification (NCBI taxonomy): domain Eukaryota; kingdom Metazoa; phylum Arthropoda; class Insecta; order Psocodea; family Liposcelididae; genus Liposcelis; species Liposcelis bostrychophila. The sequence goes on from CM075215.1 coordinate 2,900,332, forward strand.
CTTTAGTGTTTGTTTTTGTAAAAAACATGGGGAAACGCACTAGGTATGTAGATATAAAATTGAACACATAAAAAAACTTACCATTAATGCCTCGGGCAACATCTACGGGAAACTGCTCCTTTTCATCGGATTCCCCCGTGATGCAGTAATTCTTTATTATTCCTGTTTGTGTGGTTCTACCTGCAAAAAATAGGCAAAACACACAAAGAAACTTCTTTCAACACTTACTTAATCTCTTTATTAAAAAGAAATACTTATCTGATCGTAATGCCTGTTGTACTATTTATGCAGAGTCCGTCAGTTAAACTAACCTAACCTGGTTAGCTCAACGAGGTCGGTCCATATTAGATTAGCTTGGTCGAAGTAACAATAAATTCGTCATATTGTCACTTCAATTTTTTTTATTGATGGAATGCATGTTACCCTAACGTTAGATCAGTCAGATTATAACACAAGAATTACTGACACTATATTGTACCAGGCACGGACTGGCAATTTTTTAGGGCGCGAGCTACGGACTGGAAAGAGCGCCAAATTTTTTAAAAATTTAAATGCTGAACAAGCTGATGCAGCAGAGGATTCCCTAGGTACGATTTTTCCTACAAAAATAAATTCCTAATCCATTTTTCCAAATAAATAAATTCCTAACCCATTTTTCCTAAAAATATAAATTCCTAATTATTTTTCCTAAAAAAATAAATTCCTAATTTATTTTTCCTAAAAATATAATTCCTAACCCATTTTTCCTAAAAATATAAATTTTTAATTTATTTTTCCTAAAAAAATAAATCCTAATCCATTTTTCCTAAAAAAAGAAATTCCTAATCCATTTTTCCTAAAAAAAAAAAAAATTCCTAATTTATTTCTCTTAAAAAATAAATTCCTAATCCATTTTTCCTAACAAAAAAAAAAAAAAAAAATAGAAATAAATAAAAATTCCTAATCCATTTTTCCTAAAAAAAAAATCCCTAATTTATTTCTCTTAAAAAATAATTCCTAACCCATTTTTCCTAAAAATATAAATTCCTAATCCATTTTTCCTAAAAAATAAATTCCTAATTTATTTTTCCTAAAAAAATAATTCCTAACCCATTTTTCCTAAAAATATAAATTCCTAATCCATTTTCCTAAAAATATAAATTCCTAATTTATTTTTCCTAAAAAAATAAATTCTTAACCCATTTTTCCTAAAAAAATAAATTCCTAATTTATTTTTCCTAAAAAAATAAATTCCTAATCCATTTTCCTAAAGGGCAGTCTCCACTTGATGACGTTCACGGCATTCGCGTTGTCCGTCATCGCGATTAACGTAATCGCACCGGAAGTACTTTGCAGGTTTTGCTCCCGTAAACGTTTGTGGCATAAAAAGAGTACCCTATATTTCATTAAGTATACAAAATTGGCTTACCCAGAATTTGTTTTGGAACAGATTTTTTGTCTTCCCCATGCCCGAATTAAAAGTTTTCTTTTTAAAACCGTAAAAACATCTTTCAAAATCGCCATTTTTAATGTTTGTAAATAAAAAAAAAGCAGATGATCAAAAAAATCGTGGTAAAAGATCCACAGAACTTCCGGTGCGAATACGTTCATCGAGAAGGCGAATAACGCGAATGCGGTGAACGTTATCAAGTGGAGACTGCCCTTAAAAAAAGAAATTCCTAATCCATTTTTCCTAAAAAAAAAAAATCCTAATTTATTTCTCTTAAAAAATAAATTCCTAATCCATTTTTCCTAAAAAAAAAAAAAAAAAAAATAAAAAAAAAAAAAAAAAAATAAAAAATAAAATTCCTAATCCATTTTTCCTAAAAAAAAAACCCTAATTTATTTCTCTTAAAAAATAAATTCCTAATCCATTTTTCCTAAAAATTTAATTCCTAATTTATTTTTCCTAAAAAAATAAATTCCTATCCATTTTTCCTAAAAAAATAAATTCCTAATTTATTTTTCCTAAAAAAATAAATCCTAATCCATTTTTCCTAAAAAAAGAATTCCTAATCCATTTTTCCTAAAAAAAAAAGATTCCTAATTTATTTCTCTTAAAAAATAAATTCCTAATCCATTTTTCCTAAAAAAAAAAAAAAATAAATAAATAAAAAAAATAAAAAAAAATAAAAAATAAAAATTCCTAATCCATTTTTCCTAAAAAAAAAATCCCTAATTTATTTCTCTTAAAAAATAAATTCCTAATCCATTTTTCCTAAAAATTTAAATTCCTAATTTATTTTTCCTAAAAAAATAAATTCCTAACCCATTTTTCCTAAAAATATAAATTCCTAATTTATTTTTCCTAAAAAAATAAATTTCTAATCTATTTTTCCTATTTAAAAAAAAAAAAAAAAAAAAAAAAAAAAAAAAAAAAAAAAAAAAAATCCTAATTTATTTTTTCCAAAAAAATATCATTTTAATTGATTTTACTAAAAATTTTGATTCCTAAAAAAAATTTCTTGAAATCCCTATAATAAATTTTCCTAAAATCCCTAAAATTAAATTTCCTAAAATTCCCTTAGGGATTTAAAAAATATTTTCATTCTAGGAAATTTTATGAAAAATATTCATTTCAGAAAATTTTATTTCAGAAATCCAAAAATTTAAAAATCAGGAAGAAAGACGGTTAGGAAAAAAATTTTGGACACAAAATTTCTAGGAAAAACGGATTAGGAATGCATTTTTTTTTAGGAATGCATTTTTTTTGGTCGGGAACGGAACAGAATTAAGGGCGCCAGGGTGCTACATCCAGGAAGGCGCACCGGGATTTCCCCGGTGGCTCGGCGCCCCAGTCCGTGCCTGTATTGTACAGTTTATTTTACCATATTTATTTAAATTGCCAATGAATTTTTAAAAAAAATCAATGTCTTTTTTCAATGCTATATCCGCGAATGTAAGAACATAAATTAAGTACATTGTATCATCACTCATAATTACTACAACGCATCTTTCTACACATCAAGATCACAAAAAATTTCCGCTTAACATTTTAAATAATTTTTATAATATTAGTTATTTGCATTAATAAAGATTTTTATAAAAAAAAAAAAAAAAAAAGAACTGGTGAGAGTTAACTCTCGTGGCAGACATTTTGGTGCACCTGACTATGAAGCGCTCCTTGCGGTGGTGGCATAAACTATGTAAGGTTCATCTATTGTAAGGCTCATCTCGATTTGTCAATCTTGATCCAATACAGTTAAGCATAGTCTCATCATTTCCACATGTTATAATTGGAAATCAAGCCTGGAACAAGAACGATTCAAGATTGGTAATTCTTTCTCGGTAAATCGTTTTTGATCCAAACTTAATTGTACGACTGATTCTGCAAGATAAATTTCTTACCAGGGATAAATTTTTTGCTTTGTTAAAAGTATGAAAAAGGATGGAAGAAAGTTCAACGGCCTTTATTCAAAAATACCAGTACCAGAGATCCGGGCAAGGCCATCATTGGCAAGATCCATTCGTACGCATTGCAATAGATTGCGGATTAATTTTGAGATATAATTTTAACTCTTTTGTAAACTTATGTAAAACTCGATTCTTAATCAATGACTCGAATTTAGTTCCTGATTATTCAAGCTTAGTTCAAGAACGGAATTCCAATTAAAAAATTTTTGAAACATGGATTGGATTTTCGAGATCAGTCATTATTGACTCAAGATTGAAAAATCCGACATAATGTAAGCATAGCTAGAAAAAAAATTTTCTTGGATTTCCAAATTAAATCAGTCTTGGTCCAATGCAGGTAAACCCAGATTCGTCTTTTTTGTGTGCTAAAATTGGAAATCAAGCCTGGAACAAGAACGATTCAAGATTGGTGATCCATTCTTGGTAAATCATTCTTGATCCAAACTCGAGCGATTGATTCTCCAAGATTCATTTCTATCAGGGAGTTTTAAAAACGTTACTACAAAGTTTTTGAAAAACTCCGGAGTTTTCGGTACAACTGGAGAAAGCTACTGGTCGCAACTGGAAAACTACGGAGTAAATCAAAACAATTGTAAAATACTCCGCAGTTTTAAAAATGTTACTACAAAGTTTTTAAAAAACTCCGGAGTTTTCGGTACAACTGGAGAAAGCTCCGTAGTTTTTAAAGAAGCTTATAAACGTTAATAAAAAACCGCGGAGTAAATCAGCTCAAGTGTTAAAAGTCCGTAGTTTTTAAAAAAGCATGCAGACGCTACTGAAAAACTATGGAGTAATCAAAAAAATTGTAAAATACTCCGGAGTTTTGAAAAAGTTATTGCAAACTTTTCGGAAAACTGCGGAGTTTCCAGTACAATTGGAAAAAGCTCCGTAGTTTTTAAAAAATTATTATAAAACTACGCTAAAACTCCGGAGTTTTCTGTACAACTGAGAAAAACTGTATAGCTTTTCAAAAAATACTCTGCAGGTCAGTAGTTTTTTGTAAAAAGATATGGAACTGGAGAGTTTATTAAAAAAGCTTTAGAGATCTCCGAAGTTTTTTTTCATACGGGAGTTATCAGTCAATCAAAAGCATCCAATTTTATTACCGAAATCGGACCCCGTGGTAGATCAGTTAATCGATTATTATCATAGTAAATATCTCCATACCGGAGCGAATTTACTACTGTCAATCATTCGGCAAAAATTTTGGATCTTATCCGGGAGATCGAAAATCCGCTCACGAATTTTAAAATGCAATACGTGTTTCAAGGTAAAGCCGAAACCTGTATTTCCGATGATGGCACCGTTGCCGAAAGCTCGGGTCCGTCCGTCTCGTGCTTTTCTCCATACGGGAGTGGACTACGCAGGGCCGTTTAAGGTCACGTTTAAACGCGGCCGGGGTCAAAGGGCGCTAGCCAAAGCCTACGTTAGCTTATTTGTGTGTTTGGCTACGAAAGCCATTCATCTGGAATTAGCATCGGACGTGTCTACCGATGTCTTCATCGCGGCATATAAACGGTTTTTCGCCCGTCGCGGACCATGCGAGGAGCTTTATTGTGATCAGGGAACGAACTTTGTTGGGGCCAAAGGGGAACTCCACGAACTTTATGAATTTTTAAATTCGCGGGAATTTCGTGACAAATTTGACTACTTTTTGGCGGATCATCGGGTCACCTTCCACCTGAATCCTCCTGCTTCTCCGCATATGGGCGGAATTTGGGAAGCGAACGTAAAGGCCATGAAAACCCATTTAAGGAAAGTAGTAGGAGCACAAATTTTGACTTACGAAGAGTTTAACACCGTTTTAGTACAGATCGAAAGTGTGTTAAATTCTAGGCCGCTTGGGATTTGTTCCGAGGATCCGTCGGATCCGGAACCGATCACGCCGGCGCGATTAGTGTCGGGGACCTCAACGATCGACCACCTTCCAATGGAGGACTTAGAGGGCATCCCGGAAAACAGGTTATCGCGGCCCCAGTTAATCGACTCCTTAGTTCAGCACTACTGGAAACGGTGGTCCAAAGAGTATTTACATACCCTCCAGGTTCGAGCGAAGTGGGGGGAACCGACAGTGCCGATCAAGACTGGGACGCTAGTTATATTGATGGACGATAATACCCCTGTTTTACAATGGCCGAGAGGCATTATTACCGCCATTCATCCCGGTCCCGACGGGATAGTTAGGGTGGTCGACGTCAAAACGTCTAAAGGGGTGTATACCCGGCCGGTTGTAAAAGTCTGCCCCCTTCCGACTCAATAAAAAAAAAAAAATTGGGCGGGGGGGGAGAATGTTTGATTTTGTTTCATATCGGTAAACGACCTTGAACTTGACTTCGTTAACATGGTTTAGTTTAGTCTGTTTGAATCATTGAAAGGATGCGCTGTGATTTTACTTGTTATTTTGTTATTTAGTCCGCCGCTTAAATATATGGCCATATTTCGTTAAGATTTATTTATTTTCTTTTAAAAACGTTTTCGTCGTGAATATTACTAAACATAACCTATTTTTTAAGTACGTTTTTCGCATGTTTTTGCTATGCATCTTTTTCCATATGAACCAAGACGAATTCTATAGGAAAAATATACTTAAAAACTGCAATCGGACGTGATTTTGATCAACTTCATATGAAACGCATACGTCTTTTTTTAGTACGGGTAAGCTTAGAAAAAACAATGCCCAAAATTCTGGGGTAAAATACTGGCACTTTTTTTTAAAGTCAAAAGCACCGCTGTTTTAGGCCATCGTTTGGGGAGTTGTAAAATGCTTTAAATGGGGGGAGAGGGGAAAGGACCATTATGTATTGAAATAATTAACTGATACTAGAAATAAATTTTCTCTAAAATTTGTTGGAACCTTGTCATTAAGTTTTACCGTCCCCCCCCCCCCCCCCAAACAAATGAATTTCATGAATGTACAAAAAACATACTATGTTGATCCAAATGTTTTTTGTATATTTTCCTCAAAAAGTTTTCCTTTAATTAACTTGATCAAAAAAATTATTTTACAGATTATATCAATTTAAAGCTTTCCCCAATCTACTCGGCAGCTTTTTTATTTTTCATAAAAAAATTATTTCTCAAAAATACATAACGGCCCTGTAAATATTTTTTAATTTTAGTTGTAAAAAACTTACTTCAAGAATTTAGCTAGGAATACTTAATGGTCTGGCTGGACCTATGGGGCCAAGGTCCTAAGGGTCAGTGGTGATTTGACCAAAAAAAAAAATCAGTGATCAGTGCCTGGGCGCTTCAGTATTTAATTTGAAGTGTAGGCATTTTTCCTAAGCTTAAGAATTTCTGAATAAGAAAAAGTACCCGTCTGTTGAAAAAAAAAGGAAAAAAAAAAAAGTGCTGGCGGGTTCCTGCAAATTCTATCCCACCGCAAAAGCACCATTGCCAAGGGTTATAAGTAAGTCTAACTGAACTACCAGGTCAAAAGTCAAAAAATGGTCAAAAAAAGTCAGAACGACGGAGTGGTCGAGCTTACGCACGGTCACTCTGTCGGACTATTTGTAGCTCGCGCGCGCATGCGTTTACTTTCGCATTTCTAGGGCGGAGCTTTTGCACTTTCCACTGACGTGTATTCCTACACGTCAGTGGCGGAATGAGGTCACGATTATTAATTGAAATTAAATGGACGCGTTTAATGTTTTAAAAGGGCGATTTCGTGCCCGTTACAACCTCCCCCCCCCTAATTTGTGGATGGATTCAGTGTTGAAACCTTTTGGACATGGCAAAGCCTATGGTCCAGAAAGTAGAAAAACACTGAACCATACAAACCAGGGCAGTTACGGTCGTAAAAAAAAATTTTCGAAAGCTGTACTAAAAGTAAGCGAACCATGTGACATTACAAAAAAAAATTTTGAAAGAATTCTAAAAATTTTGAAAAGTTAACAAAACAAAAAAAAAAATTTTGACAAAATTTCGAGTTCAAAAAAAAATTTCGGTAGAAAAAAAAATAAAAAATTTAATTAATTTACAAAAGAAAATCACAGTAATTACGCGTAAAAAAACTCTTTACGAAAATTAATAAAAATTGCACATAATCGATGCAGAATTAACAATAATAAAAAAAAAATTTTACGAGAAATACCCGGGTGAATGCTTTTACAATTTGGGCGATTTCGAAAAGAAAAGTTTATGAATAACCAACGACGTGACCAATGACGTACTTGAAAAATATTGCTAATAAGCGAGGGAGGAAAGAGAAAGAGAAAAAAAAAATTTTTTTGGAACGCGAATTAAAGAAAGTCATCTCTTCCCCCGGTGGGGAGGAGGTCAAAAAAAAAAAAATTTCTTTTTATCATGCGTCATGTTGCTGATTTTTCATAAATTATAACAATTAAATACAAAATATCACATTAATTAAATCAGTCTCATATGAAAAAAAACTATTTCGATATGAATAACATAGGGCGTATTTGCGCCAAAACAGACAAAATATCGGTCAATATTGACGATTCATGGAAAGGGAAATTTGGTGATAAATCTATCACCAGCGACTTTTCGTCGCAGGGAAATTTTCAAAACGACAAAATCTGAGATTTTCATATTCGATAGGCTCAATCGTCAGTGCGAATCTGCACACTAGGGAAAAAGGCAACTAATGTTAAGTCGGGTTGAGAATTTATGGCTTTAATTATGGAACTGGACAATGTCTGCATGTGCGCAATCCCATGCATTGCAAGCGATTGTGCACATGCAGAGATTGTCGAAGGCAGCTTCCGTCATCCAACTTTTCATTTAGCTATGATCATTGTAATCGATTCGTCGCGACCTTGCGAATTGAAAATATGTGAATAGTCTCAACTCGCAAGGAACCGAAGAATCGATCACAATGTGTGAATTGAGAATAAACGATATAATATTAACCCAAAATTCGGAAGAGGTTTATCGAATAATTTGCAAATCTTGATCAGCTGTGATTTCGTTGTCGGAATTGAAGCGATTCATCCTACTGGATCAAGGAATACTGTTCCTCTTCGGAAATTCAAATTTTTCGATGCACTCAATTTTCGATGAGTGGGTTCGATGAGTGTTGCATTTCTTAAGTGGCTTTTCGTCACTTATCCTTAAAGAAACGTCTAAGACCGTAAAGCGAGAAGAGAGAGAAAAAAAAAGACATAAAATATACGATAAATATATGAAAAGCGGTACGAGAAAATTTCTACATATAAAGGGAACTCAAGGAAGGAGTTTTTCTTGTTCCATTTCTTCTTTGGAACGTTTTTCCAACTCCTTAATTAGTTTCCTAATAAGCTCAACACGCGGGCATCGGAAACAATCCGTCGTTGTCGAGAATTTTGTTCCACACCGGAAACAAATGTTCATTCGACGAGGCGAAGTACACTTTGCTAAATTATGGCCAGATTGCGGCCACATCCCCAACATCCTTTTTGCGGTGCAAGATGTGGGTGATCTTTGACCCAAATATTATCGAGGATACGGAGACCCTGAAGCATCGATCCTACCGTCTCGGTAGATAAAGAAGAAAGGTCTGCTATCCGTATGTCATTTTCTCGTTTCAACCAGAATGCGGCGTGTGTTTGACCAGATTTCTCAGAGCGTAGCTCAGCAACTTCTTTCCTCAAAGCCTTATTTTCCTTTAAGGCAATATCCAATCGAATTTGCAGTGCTTCTGCATGCTGCATAACTGAAGTTGCTACTGCTCCCCAACCTTCCATCGGTGGTGGAGTAGTACGCAAGGATCGCGGTAGATCCTGAATTGTTTCCTCCGGAAACGGATCCATATTAGTCAGTGATACTGAAAAAATCATGGGGGAATTAGTGATATACACTTAAATTTAGGGGAAAGCTTTCCATTAGGGGAGTTTCTAAGTTATGGTCCGAATGTACCGTGTTCCTATCTAACGTTTCACTTTTTCGTAAACGATGAAGAGATCAAAAAAATCGGTAGTTCAGTGAGGATCGTTCTATATAAATGAATAAAGGCATGTTTATACCTGTGATCCTATGTAACAAGGGAGGATAGACAGTGTCTGTATGTACACAATCCCATGGGATTCCAGAAAATGTGTACATACAGAGACTGTCTGGTAATCAGGGGATGCCACTCGGTTTTTGGCTCTACCGAGAAACCGTAGAATACAATCAGGTAGAAGCGTCTCCATGTTCGCAACCTTATGCAATGCAAGCAATGCAAAAGATTGGGAACCTGAAGATGCTTTATAATAAAGATCAGGTAATTATCCAAATCGGGATATCGGAGACATGTAAAGAAAAGAAATGTCTCTTACACGGGGGATGCACACCGCTGCGCATTCGGTGGCGAAGACATTTAGGAGCGCAGTCAGGGAAAATACAGGGAAAGTCATATTCGGGTAGTAAAAATAAACCCATCTTTTATCTTACATAAGCTAAGCATAGTTTAACATTAAAACTGCTTTACCGACTCGTATTATTTTCGATCGATATTGATTTTTATGAAAATAAAGTAGTGATATTTATCACGTACAATTTTCTTATGTTGTCTTTTACCTTTTTTTGAGCAGTACCGCATAATTATTAATCAACTTCCTATCAACGGGTTCAAGGTCGTCCCGTTGTACATTTACTTAAAAACGTAAAAATCTTAAAACTCTAACTCACACGATTTAAAGCTTCTTTTTTTATCTTTTATGATTTGAGTTCATTAATTTTCTCGCCCAGGTTAGGGGGGAGATAGTAGCGGTAAAACGCTAAAAATTTAATAAGAAATCGAGGTTAGTATGGCATGGAAACCATACCACTTGTCGTAGAAGTTTCGAACCCTTTATGGGTAATGTTTAAGTGTTTGGAAGTGGAAAGCGGTACGGAAGAGCCTCCCACTTGCAAAGACTCAAGTGTATTCTCTTGGGGATTTGTCCTCGTAGACGGGGTAGACATTTCTGTTGACCCCGCGTATGAGGACAACGGAAAATGTCGGTCTTCTTGTTCGAAGTAGAAGAAATAGAAGATTACGAAGAAGCAATGGAAGATTACCAAGAAATAGAAAATTTATACGTCCTTGGGGCGTTAAGTTTCACATAAAGTTTCGTGATATTTTTCCTATTTGTAATTTTCGCCTGTCCTATGAGACAGGCTGGTTTTCCTTTTTCTCCTTCTGATAGTTTGTCCTTCTTACTAATCTTCTGGTGTTATATACCAGGTGGGTTCCTTTCTCTTTTTCCTTAAATGAAATTCTTCTCAGATTCAAGGATTTATTCTCTTAATCTATCCCCTGTATTAAAGGTCGGCGTTTCAAAAAAAAACTTTGTAGTGGCAATCTGATATCACTAATATAATCCATATCAAGTCTTTACAGATGGAAAGCGGTACTGTAATGTCTTCAATTTGTAAAGACTTGAATGTATTCTCTTTCGGGATTGCCCTCATAAACAGGATGAACATTTCTGTTGATCCCATTTATGAGGACAACAGGAATTGTTGATCTGGTTTCTGTAATAGAAGTAGAAATAGAAGATTACGAGGAACTTCTCTTTTTAAAAGCCTGGGTCGAATTGAAATTCGATCTGATGAGAAACGGACCACTGATGATGGTATTGTCGTTTGAAGAGGACCATCAGAAGTACAAGCGAAAGATATCGTCCTTTCCATTGAACTGTGTCCAGAAAGTACGTTTGGACCAAATGAAACCATCTCAACGTCGAAATCGAAAAACGTATTTAGAATTGGAAATATAATTCATGTAAATGTTGTGTCAGGTTTTATCTGGTTCATTGCTAAATATATTTGGTAAAGATATTTTGACTTTAAAAGTGTGGGAACAAATTTAAGTGTAACACTACTTCTGGTGAATGAACGTTTCCTATATTTCCATTCGTTCGATGAGAGAGAATGTGTGATTGGTTGGTTTGGGATTCCTTTTCCTCGGCCATGACAACTCAAATCGATCCAATGGACCGATTCGGATGGTCATGGACGACGAAAAGGAAGAAGAAAAGAAGGGGAAGACTTGACTTCCGTACAGGAGTTCACAGAAACACAAGAAAGCCACTGTTTCTACAGTTTTCGCAGCTTCTTGTTCCAAAGATTGGGTTCGTGGGTTCGCTATGTAAGCGATATGCATAGGTTCGTGTCCCTTGTAAATTTATTGGTCTTATTTTGCAAGGTTATTTGCTTTATTTGTAACTTTGTATTTATTTATTTTTAATGTTACAAACATCTTTCCGAAAATAAGAGCGGTACGTGAAAGCTTTAAATATTCGGAGACTTATGTCACATATTCCGCTTGTGAACCAAGCCTTTTCTCCTTTAGAGAGTTAGGATTGTGGTAGCCTTTTTGTCCCTTTTTGTCGTGATTGATAGTTATGGATTAGATCATCATCGTGTTACATGACCCGTTCATATAAACAGAATGACCTTATCAGATGACTCTGTGTAGGTGAACAGGTCATCTGTAATATTCGAGATTCGCCGATAGAGGAAATATCGTACCCTAGACGGTCGATTGCTGAAAGAGGGGAGAGGAGAACATAGCAGCTCTCCTGGCTGTTGTTCGTTGTAGAAAGGAAAAATGTAAGAAGAAAGTGCTGTGTTGAGTCGAGTAGAAAAAATGCTTTCGCATAGTTTCTTATCGAATAAGCCTGGCGGAGTTTCATTTTCTAATTGAAAAGCAAGTAAATTTTAATGCGAGGAAAAGAATCCCAACCAATTCCTGTGATGATCGATCTCAGCAGTGTCTGCATGTACACAATCTCAGGCAGTGCAAGCGATTGTGTACATGCAGAGTCTGTGTTTATAAGAATTTCGTCGTTTTCGAATCGTCGTTTTTTCCTTTTTTTTTTTTTTTCTTTTCTTCGGGAGAACCTCGACTAGACTATTCCAGGAGCGTCTTTTCGTTTAAGTTCTTCCATCTTTCTTTCCAAATCAAATTTGCTTTCTTCTGGATCTGAGGAAAAATCGTCAGCCTCATCATCTGGGAAAATTGTAAAAAAAAAATATTTTTTCTTCTACGAAACCTTGTTCTTTCAAAACGTTTCAACAACAGTTGCAACTACATCAAAACAAGTTACATGATTAGGTGACTTTAAATTGCTCCAAAATTTTCTCAGCCAATAGTAATAAGAAATGTCCCTCTAAGCTTATGTAGAGGCAATGAGCTTTAATGCGATTTGAACAAGTCAAATTTTTTAAACCCTTTTCGGTGGGTTCTCGTAGGATTTTTGGTCTCAAATTGTGGGTTCGATGGGTTTTGAAACCATATTTTCGGTAGGGTTTTTGTCCCTGTCTTTGATCAGTGCCTGTCCACATAAACCGAGTGACCTTTGCAGATGACTCTGTGTATGTGAACAGGTCGTCTGTACAATTTAGTGGTTACCGACCAATGGAATAGCGTACCATGGACGGTTTGTTGCCGAAGTTTTCCTTTAGGAGACGGGAGAACAACGTTGATCCTTTTCGGAAAATTGAAGGAAATTCTCTTTTTCGAACTGAGAAATTTTCCTCTGAAACTCATATAGTTGATGAGTATTTAACTTGACTTAAGAAAGTCGCCGTTTTCCATAACCTTTTATGAGGGTAATATGGAAATATTTTGTCCCTTTTTGTGGGTTCGGACAGGGTTTTTCATCCCTGATTTAAGGCACTTGTGATAACGAAGACTTATTATACGATCCTAATGATAAAGAAATAATAGATCCAGTCATATTCTGGAGCGAGACAGAATTTAATAATAAATAATAATAAGAAGAGTGAATCGCATAAAAGTCTTCATACCATCAAGAGAAAAGACATAAAGTCTAAAGCGAACCAAAATAATATTAATTCCTCCATGTCTGAGAGTTCCTTAGTTGTGGGTTCGTGTTCATAAAAAAAAAAGAAAGATTTCCAATTTAGTTTGAAAGGTCATTGTTCTTTCCTTGTGATTTATGTTTTTCGAGGGTATGTCCTGAGACGGCCAAGGAAAGAATATCATTTTTCGGTAGTTCGTTAACCCATTGGTCCGCATTTTGGCGGAACCATTGACGACGAAATTCGTTATAAAGTTTATGGTTGGGTTGTACCAGTTTACTAGTGTCCTGAATTCCAAAACAACAAACAGGACACGACCCATTTCCTAAGAGATATGCAGCTGTACCAGCCGGAATTGAGCACAAAAATTTGTGCCGATTGATTTTTTCTCTTAAGGGATGGATAGTGTCGGGTTTGGAGTTCTGTAATTCGTTCAACTCGGTCGCGACTGAAATACCATTGGATATTCCTTCGCTTAGCGCTGTTGCTTTTTCGTTTGAAATTTCATAACTCTTCACAAGATTTTCTGTCCATTTTTGTTTTTGCAATTTCAAAGATTTTAGGTTCTTGCAAACTGCATCGACCCATTTTGGGTTTTTCGGTCTACTTGCAAGTAGGCCGGCAACTCTGAGCGGGTTATCTTTGATTTCATTAGCAAAATGCCGCGCTCTAGAGAAGAAATTGTTTCTCCTGTGAGAAACTGAGCTTTCGATGGCAGTTTTAGAAGAATTCCTAAATATCTTTGAATTCACAGTATTGGGACTTTTATTAGCCGAGGTTAAAGTTTCCGGATCGGAATCCGAGAAAGCTTCTTTGTCTTGTTCGGACTTTTTCGCTAGGTTATTAACTTCAAAAGCGGTACTTAACGAGTCTTGAACATCTATTAAGCTAGCAATAGCCAGAGCATGTTGGATCTGATCGGTTATTGTAACAGGTTTAGCCGAATTAATCTCATTTACCAGTTTCGACTTAACTTCCTCATCGAATGTGAGAATTGGAGGTAAGGTATCTTGTTCCGTAGAGGAAGTTATATTATCCGAAATCGGCAAAAATGCATGTTTGAGTTCAGAGACTGAGACTCTTCCGGCTAACTTTTTATCTCGGAAATCAGATAAGAAAACTTGAGTCGGTGAGAGAATTTCCGAAATTTTGTATGGACCTTGCCACTTGGGTGTGAATTTCTTAGTAATGAACCCAGCGGCATTTGACAGGGTGTGACTCTTTTTCCACACGATGTCTCCGATTTTAAATGGAGGTTGAAGGTGTTTGGAATCATGCTGTTTTTTATGAACTTCCATAGCTTTAACAACAGCCGTCCTAGCAATCGCCCAAGCATCTGCCATAGTTTCTCTTAACCTAGTAGCAAACTCAGTGATGGAATGTCCATAAGTCTCAATAGGTGGAACGTCATGAGGAACTCTAAGTTCTCGACCAAAAGTAAGAAATGCGGGTGAGAACCCGGTGGTTTCATTCTTAGAAGTCCGCATCGCAAATAAGATAAACGGGAGGTAGACATCCCAGTTTCTCTGGTCTACCAAGTATTTGCCTATTGCATCCTTTAAGGTTCGATGGTACCTTTCCACAGGGTTAGCCTGTGGAAAGTATAAAGGAATGAGATGGATACTTATATTATACGCATCGCAAAAACGACCGAGGGCTTTCGCTATCAGTTGTTTACCATTGTCACACAAGATTAGGGAAGGAGTTCCATAGTTGGCAATTATGTCATATAAGAGAAATTTTAACAAAGCCTGGGTGGTAGCCCTTGGAACTGGCTTTGCTATAGTAAACTTCGTAGCGACATCTAGGGACGTTATGACATAAGAGTTGCCTTTGTAGGAGCGAGGAAGGGCTCCTACAAAGTCTAAGCTGTAACATGAACCGGGGTCCATGATTCTTTCTTCAGCCGACATTTCACCAAATGGCAACACATTCCTGGAATTGAATTGTTGACATTTGATGCAATGACGGATGAATTCGTTTACGTCTATCTTCATATTCGCCCAATATACCCGTGACTTTAGGCGTTCCAAGGTTTTCTCTTGTCCGAAATGGGCTGTAAAGATCGAGTTGTGGAATTTCCTAATGATTTCCTCACGGAAATCTTTCGGGATAACTAAGCGATACTTGATTGTGTCTCCCTTTTCAGTGACCCGGTACAATCGGTTGTCACTTCTTAGCTCATAGTTGGGAATATCGGGATTATTACGAACTTTACAGATCAAGCTTTGGAATTCTTGATCTGTAGAATTCGTAAAATCGTAATCTAGCTTAGGACCAACCAAAGATTCGATCATCTCAATTTCAGTTCGTTTCTTCTCGATTTCTTTTGGGCACCGACCTTTAGATGTGTTAGCTTGTTTATCTACATTTTCTAGAGATAATAAATCATCTCCTTCTTCTTCTTCCGCATCGGTCCAATCATTACTCAAAGGTTTGGATTTTATAGCGTTCTTAGGAGGACGACCTCTAGGTCTTTTTCCCGGAATCAAAGTATCTGGAGCTTGAACTTTTTTTGGACGACCTCTTTTTCTTTTAACCGGCTGATCGTCAGATAATCTAGGTGGGTTCTCAGGATTCATTGAGGGTCCCATTTCGTTTACAATATTATCATTATCTTCTAATGTTATTGTTACCACGGGGATTTTCTTAGGTCGTCCTCTTTTTTTCTTAGGTGAACGACCTACTTTCTGTATTTTTTCTATGTGAGGTTTAAGAAGCGGTACGGAATCAATTAAGGATTCTCCGTCTGACTCAAAAAGAGATGCCTCATCCCAAATTCGAACATCAGAACCGTATTCAGGATCATACCAGTCGTATGAATTATCAAACAAAAGGTCTTGTTCGTCTTCTAGATTTTTTAGGGATAGCTCTTTTCTCTGGTTTCTAGTCAGAATCGACAGCTTGGAAGAAGGTTTCTTTGATTCTTTGACTTCCGAAGCTTTTACTAATTCCGTTGAGTCTGAATCAGTTAAAGGAAACATACTGTAGAAGCACCTGCTTAACGCGTCAGGCACCGCTAAGTATTTTCCTTTTCTGTGATAGACTATGAAGTTAAATTGCGATAAAAACAACACCCAACGAGCTAGCCGACCCGTTAGTGGGCTCATTGTCTTTAATTGTAATAAGGCCGAATGATCGGTGTACACGCTAAATCTCATATTTTCAATGTAGTGCCTAAATTTGGTGATAGCAAAGACAACGGCTAAGCATTCTTTTCCAGTAATCCCGTATTTCCTCTCCCTAGGGACTAGAATCCTGCTTTCAAATCTAATAAATCTATCGCATTCTTTCTGCGTACCTGGAGGACCTGGCCCCTTTTGTACTAGACAAGCTCCTAATCCAACGTCAGAAGCATCACAGTGGATTTCAAAGGGTTTATCCCAAACGGGCGGAACGAGAAAAGGTTCCGAACTCATAGCCTCTTTCAGTGTTTCGAAAGCTACCTGGTGGTCTTCCGGCCACTCCCAGGGTTTAGGCTTTCCGTTTTCGTCATTCTTTAGTCTCTCATACAGCGGTTTACAGACTTCGGCGCAATGAGGCAAAAATTTTCTGCTGAACCCAATCATCCCCAAAAAGCTTTGCAATTGGGGAATAGATCTAGGAACAGGAAAATCCTCGATTGCCTTGATTCGAGCTCTGGTCGGTTTTTGTGTATTTTGCCCAACCATCACCCCGAGAAATTCTAAGTAGGGTCTCAAGAACTCAGATTTAACCCAATTAACTCGCATTTTGTTATCATACAATCTTGTTAAGATCTCATTTACCCGATCTCGATGTTCCTCATAAGAAATCGCCTTGGCCCCGAGATCGTCTAGATAAACTCTAATTCGACTAGAGTTTATCATGTCCCTGAATATTTTTTCCATAATCCGCTGGAACGTGGCCGGTGCTGAATGCAAACCGAAAGGAAGCACCTTGTATTGAAAATGGCCAAGTCCAGGGACTGAAAAGGCTGTGAGGGGTTTGGACTCGTCATCGAGCGGGATAAGGTGAAAACCCGAGACGAGATCTATTTTGGAAAGAATGTATCCCTCATTCAAAGTGTCCAAAAGATCCTCCATGTTGGGGATCGGATAATTACAAGGTTGTGACACTTTGTTCAATTTACGGTAATCGATAGCCATGCGTTTTTTGTTGGTACCCTTTTTGTTAACTACAACTATAGCCGAGTTCCAAGGGGACTCGCTCGGCTCTATGTATCCTTTCGCAAGAAGATCTTCGACTTGCGAGTATATTTCTTTTAGGACTGCTGGAGAATATCTACGGAAAGGTTCCTGAATGGGAGGAGTGTTGGGATACAAGTAGATATGATGGAAGCCAGCTTCAGTCTGGCCTTCCATCGTATCAAACTTTTCCTTCCACTCGTTAATCCAAGATTCGAGTTCTTGTATTTGTTCTGAATTAACGACAGGGATAGTGAAATCCTCAGGTTTCACTGTTATTTTTATACGCTCACTCCCTGTATCTACTTCCTCAGGGAAGAATACCTCATCATCATCTTCGAAGCATTCTTCCGTTTCGGAAGCAGCAGAGAAGATAAAAGGTTCGAATTCCTCCTGAATTTCATCTTTTTTTTCTACATTATTATTACGATCCTTGTCTTTTTCTTGGGATATCAGCGGTACTAGAGTAAAGGATTCTTTCTCATTTTGAGATTTCGATGAAGATTCTCCCTTAAACTCATAGATGGCCATTGAAGGTCTTTCCTCGGATGTTCGAGGAGTCTTGTTTTTCAAGGTATGCAAGTGCAACGTTTTAATCGGATAGAGTCTTTTTCCACTCCGGACCTTGACCTCATTTTGAGAAAAGTCCAGAACTAATCCTAAGGCTCGTAACGCTTCGGTTCCGAGAATGACCGGGACCACTAGATTTCTCATTGAATAAAATTTGCAAGTACCAGTATTACAGTGAATGTTCACTGTAATCATGGCGCTTGCGCTACAATTGACAATCGTTTTATCGGCCAACTCAATCTCTGGGAGGTCTTCATAGTGAAATTTTATGCCTTTTCTTTCCAACTCAGGATTTAGTATCTCATCATTGTACTGATGAGAGGCACCACAATCGAGCATTAATAATGCATTAATCCCCCCTAAACTCCCATGGATCGCAATCCTGGAGTTTAGCGAAGGAGTCATTTCGAAATTTACATGCGTAAAATTATTAATTCTCAAGTTCCTAAATGCTTTTTCAAGGTTTTTCGTATCCTGATTATATTTGTTCGCCAAATCTTTCAGGATTTCTTTATTTAAATTTCTTTCCTGTATGACTTGCTTTTTTGGAAGAACAGCATTCAATTTCTTACGAGAGTTTCCTCTATTTTCTCTTCTTTGGACATTATTGTCCCCCTCCCCCTCCTCTCTTTTTTGTAAGTTTGACTCAGGCCTTTTTAAAATGGCCGTTGGTGTTGGGGAATTAAGGTGAGAGAGATCTGGAGCTCGATATAGCTCCAAGCTATCGCGGTGTACGAGTCTCCTTGAGTATATGACCCGAGTCTCAAATTTAGCAGGGGAAGCACAAGAAGGGATCATAGATTTTACATCCTGTTCAATCAGATTTTCCGAAAAAACATCCAAACTTGTGGATGGACCTGGAGTTTGGTAGTCTTTCTCCGGTTCATTCACAAGTTTGGTATGTTTGATAATCGGCTTAAGAACTGGAGTATGATCATTATTGATGTCGCGAGAATCCATGAGTAGATTGGGAGCGGTACGAGAACGAAGCGGTGTATTATAGTCATTCGCATACGCTCGTGTTTGAAAAGGCAGCATGTTTGTCGCTGTAGGTGTGGGAATAAAGGAAGACTCTACGTCCGAACCCACATTAAGGACGCAGAGTTCTAGTTTTCCGGTTTTTTCGGTTCAATATTAGCTTTCGCCAATTGTTCCTGAGCTGCTTTCAATTGCTCAGCTATTTCCCGATAGCTCGGACCGGATCTATGGGGAGTAGAACCATTCTGCCGGTTTCGAAAGTTCGATTGAACCGAAAAGCGTTGATTATTTTGCGCAAACTGAACATGCTTTCCTTTATCGTCAGGAGGTTTATGCTCACGTGATGGGGAATTTGACCGCCAAGAATTTTTTTGTTGATTGATTGGTTCCGATTTTTCGAATTTTTGATTATCGGTCGGAGATTTTTTTAAATAATTAGGAGCGGTACTAGATTGCGCATGTGTTGAACTAGGCACAGACTCCTGGGTGGTCTTATTCGCTGGACCCGGTTGACTTAAAGCATTCAATCTTGATTGTGTATTCGAACGGTTATTATTAGATTGAGTTGAAGGAGGAGGGCGGCGAGTAGATGCCGATGAATTATCTTTCGAAATGTTAACCAAATCCGTTTTTCTTTTCTGAATGTAAGCCGATGCAACTTCGGCCTTGCGGCATATTGATTCGAGCTCCGGCAAAGTTAAGTTTTCATACTGAGCCAAAGTTCGGATCAATACCGGGATCGCATTGGAGCGTATAATATCAACGACCTCTTCGTCTGAGTAGGGATGTCGCAGATATGCGTTGTGTTCATGAATTCGAGCCAAGTAATCGTTAAACGGCTCGTTTTGCTGCTGTTGCATGTCATAAATCTGACGACGTAAAGCTTTTTCTTGGTCTGCAGGGAAGAATGAATCCCTAAGGATCTTACATGCAGTGGACCAGGTTAAGTCAGGACGGTACTTAGCGTCAAAGATAGGCTTTACCTCCTGAGCCAATAAATGAGGGATGGTTTTTACCAGCTCAATCCCGGAAAACCCGAAGTCAGTGCCAAGACGTTCCAAGTCAGCAATGAATTTATTAATGTTTCCCTTTTTCTTATACTGAATGTGGTTATCTCGACACGTCTTTATGAACTTAAAGAACTGTTCCCCGGATTTGTAGCCATGTCCGGGGAAAGCATTAGAAACGATGTTATTATTCCCTGTCATATTCTCAGTACGAGGGCCACTTGGCCTAACCAAAGCCTGTTGCAATTGAGTCTGATTATTAACCAAAACTTCCAGGAGATCCTCCAATCGGGAATCCGTGCGAGCCCGGTTAGGGGTACTCGACTCCGCATTTCCGATTGCAGGATCAGATAAGTTTATCACGTCGGGTTCAGCATCATTTTCCCTAGGGTTCGGCGTATTACTCATTACCAAGTCCCTTTGCCCATTCGAAGAGGAAGGCTCATCGTGATTATTTCGATTTGTTTGTTCCCGGATGCCACCGAGGCTGGGTTGAATTACCGTCCTATGGAAAGTCCATAGTTGTTCCTCAAATAATTTCTTCAGGTCGTTTATTGTGAAACTTGGAGAATTACTTGAGTGGTAATTCGTCGTCGGAGGAGGCGGTATTGAAGCTTGGTAGTAAGGATTAAAATCCCTAACCAAGTCTTCGGCTTGGAGTATAAGCGGTGGAGTGTTCGGAAACTCAGTCGTGACAGGCGGTAAAAGCGGTACGGTATTCGCTTCCTGTCGTCTTTCCATGTCAATACGGGTAGACTCGACTCGTCTAGGAGGGGATAGGGAGCTGAGCTGAAACTGACTTAAGTCCAACTCAGGAAAAGTTGGGTGTTCCTGACGAGTTTGACCCAGATCGGATTCGTGTTGGGTTTGTACCCGATCGGGATCAGGTGCAAAGCCAACACTCCTCCTAGGAACCGCGGAAGGTCCTCTTGCTTGAAGTTCTTGCTGAGTATAAAGAATTTCAGTTTCTCCATTTCGGAGGGATTCTGACAACTCAACGCAATAGGCGAGATCTTCCTCATTATCATTCTGTAGGAAATAATTTTCAACGGGACCAAGAGTAGCATGGGGGTCATGTGCATCTAAAGCCTGAACCATTCTATCCTTGGAGGCAAATAATAAACTCTTAAGAGTAGTCAGGTGTGTCCCAGGATTGTGCGGAATGTTCAGGAGTCTGAGCCATTGCAGGGTTTGTGCTGAGTTAAGCGCTCTGATATAAGCGCTAATAGCCATTTTTAATAATTTAATCCAGCAGTAAAAACGTGAATGTTATGTCTCCGCTGTTGAATTAAATTGGTTGGCTTACTATATAAGCGGTACTAGAAAAAGTTTTCCTTGAAATAATCGTTGTGTTGATGAGTGTCACAGAAATTGTTCAATTCAAAGTTGAACCGAATTCGAAGTTGAGTTTCAAAAAAAAAAAAAATTTCCAAAATTGTGTAAGTCCCAGTTGACTCCGTATAGGGGTAAAGTAGTCCAAAAAATTTTAGTCGAAAATAATTTCGAAGAAAGATTAGAGAAAAGAAAGAGAAAAAAAATTTTATTTAAAGAGAGAAGGAAAAAAAATTATGATAATTAAAGTTCCACTTTAAACCAGTTAGGAACAAATTTAGACAAGTCAAAATATTAATTGGGTAGTTAGCCTTGAATATAATTATGAGTAAACAAGTTGTTTACCAGAAGAAAGAACAATAGATCCGCCTTAAACTAGTTGGAACTGATTCAGTTCTGAACAAGCTAAGGCTTAACCTTGAATTTAATTAGGGAAAAATAACAAGTTGATCATCCTTCTGTATTTAGAGGATTAACTATGATGGGTAAACAAGTCAAACAATAGACTTGTTACAAACTTGTGCGAACTTGTCTAAATCCTATTTAAATCTAGTTTGGAAATTAGATATAATTAATAAATTAACCTTGAGCTGTCATTTTAGGTGACAAACAGGTTGTTTATCAAAACAAGTCGTTTATCTGTAAAAACAATAGGATTGACTGGTTTGTTTGGACTTGTCTAAAGCCGGTTGGCCACTGATAATTAGTGAAGTTTGAAATAATGAAAGATCTTAACAGATCCCTAATTTAGGAATAAGAAGAGATTTTAAAAGCTTTGTATGATTCTGATTTCCTGTCCAATTTTCTCTTGTCAAGCAATGATAAGAGTAACCAATGCTTCACAAGAGAAAAAAAAAAAAGAAAGAAGAGAATACAGAAATAAAGAGTAACGATCCACTGGTAAAATCGATTCAAATTATTGGTAATATCGGTAACCACTGGTAATATCGATCAAATCCGAATGAATTTATTCTGTTGAAAAGAATTATTCAGATTTTGCGTAGATTTCCTTAGTTAATTGGCAATAAATAAAAATTCACCACCAATTAACAGATAGAGAAAAAAAAAGAATTTCAGGTTGATTTTTCGGACAACGTCCCTCTTTTGCAAAAGAAAAAGGATTGTTTTCCTTTTGAGAAAAAAAAACTAACGGAATTATTCCTCAAAAGGAAAAGTATTGCCCCTTTCTCTTTCCCAAAAGGCAAAGAATGATTTAATCAGTTTGAGATTCAATATTTCGAGAAAGTCGATAATAACGAATTATTTCGCCTATGCCAGTTGATAATAAATTTTACAATTTATTACCAACCAACTGAGCAAATGATCTTAGCTGTTGATGATAAAAACGATTAAGTAATATTTTGAAGGGGTATTAAATGCTTTGAGCTTATCAATCAACGAAGAATTTTGATTGAACTTTGTCAATTAATAAGCAGAAATGGATTTAATACACAGGAAAATTATATTTCCTTTAAAAATATAATTTATAAAAATCTAATAAATATTTTTCAATAAAAATGAATTTAGGGTGGACTGGCACGTCAGCATGAAATTTCGGACGGTGGGGACAGAATCCACCTGATCCGGAAAAGAAAACTTTAGTAATAGGCCAATGGAGAAGGATTCTCAATGATGGGGAAGATGAAACTTCCCTGAGCTTCCTCGCTCGGTTTCGACAAAAAAAAACAATCAAAAAAAAAATTTTTACTCAAAAAGAGGAAAGAAAGATGTGACTCTGACTGCCAAGAATGGGGAAGCTACGTTATGATGATAACTTCGTTATGACGTTTACAAATTCTAATCAATATCATAAATCAATGCATATAAACAACCGGTACAATATAACACATTTCGGTGTGAGGCAATATAAGCATTCACTGATCGAGAAAAAATATCATAAAAGCTTTTGGAAAAAGAAAAAAAATCAAAGAAGTTTTAGGTCTTTGAATGTGAGGAAACTTTATTTGTTCAATACGTTTCGAATATTAGAATTAAAAATTTCGTAAAATACAATAAAACGATATTAATGATCATGAAATATTTTAAATTAAAGGGAAAAAAAAATTTATCGAAATTTATCGAGATTATCATGGAAGAATCATTAGAACAGCGAAACTTCGCGGATTTCCCACATTCAAAAACTTAAAACAAATGAGGGAGGTGGAAAGCTTTTTCCCTTGATCGGTAAAAAAAAATTTTTCAAAAATGACTTACGAGAAAAAAAACGAATTCCTAAGGTCCTGTCTCAAGCCGAACGGCTGAGGTTCGAAAATCCAATTAGTTAATCCAAATGATAACGTTTGAGCAGCACTAAAAATTCGGTGAAAACATAATCACCTTTCACATGTGATAAAAAACTAAACTGTTCTCTTTTTTAAAAAAAAATAAAAGGACACAAAGAAACTATCGAAAAACTGGAATTTGTAAACTAACGACAAAAACTACAGCGGTACCGAACTAATCCGTATGATATTCGAAACTCCGAAAAACGAACGTCGACTGTTACCGATAGAGATTCTGACCGATAGTGGCGTCTTTAAAAAAAATCATTTGACTCGCTTGCTGTTTACGAAAACAGTTGCTAGAAAAATTATTAAAAAGTTTGAACGGTCGGTAAAATAGTTCTATCCCGTCCCTATATTTAACTTATGGCACGTAAAAAAACGGAAACGAAGGACAGAAACGCGTGTCCTTGAACTTGTTTATCTCAAGATCTTTTGTTCTTAGCTCGTTTTACTATGCTTGTACGAACCAAGCACAGACTTGAATTTTACGTGTGAAGAAAAAAAATGAACTTTTATCTTTTAAAAATATTAAAAGATTTTTAATGAATTAAAATCGGATTTTTTACGATTTTTATGATGCTTGTCACGAAAATGCGTTTAATCCCTTAACATTAATGATCTTAACCGTCCCTATTAGCGACTTTGACTCTTTATATTAATGAATTAATCCCTAAATCTTGCTTTCACGGATTTCGATCCGATTTTCGAAATAAAGTTACGATTTCTTTTTTGATTAAACAGTTGATTTCCTTTATTTTCCTATTTTTCCTCTTCCGATTTCTTATGAGAAAAGGACCGTTTGATTAAGAATTTAAAAATTTGGTATTTTAATCGTTTTCTTTCTTCTCTTTTTTTTTTTTAGATTTGTAAGCGATACGGTATTCGCTTCTAGTTTCAAAATTAAGATTTTGTCACCTACTTTTCCTGGGTTTTCGGTTCTTATTCGATCCGTTTTTACTCTAAAATTTCTCAGGCGATACGAAATTTCAAATTTACGTTTTCCTTGAGTTTTGTCTTAAAACCTTTTAAGAATTTATATATTCTTTTTCTTGTTTTTTCTCTGATTTGATTAATTAATTTAGCGATTTTTCGGCACGCATAACAAATTTTTATAGACGAGTTTTTAACATTCCAATTCAAATTTCGCAATTTGTTCTTTAAACTATGCAGGCGGTACGAAACAAAGGGGAAACATAATATGATTAGTTTCCCAGAAGAAATTCGATATTTATGCCCTGAATTTGCCGAAAATTTACTTTGATTTTAGGCGGGGAGATTTAGATAAGATCTACGTATTTCGGACATGTGTTACGTCCGGTAAAATGATTTTTTACGAAAATTTTAGTTGAACACGTGCTCTGACGAATTTCCCGTCTCTTTTTATATAAAAAACGAATTTTTCCGTGATTATACGAACGATACGAAAATTTTCAAGTTTGCTTTTTCTTAGGTTTTGTTTTTAGACCTTGGTTTCCTAAATTTTTGGCTGGCTTAAGCTTTCCTCCCCCCCTTAATTTTTAGGATGGAAGAAGGATAGGAAAAAGAAGGTTTTGCTTGTTTTTAAGCTTACCGGCGGTGGGACCGCACGCCTCCGAGTTTACAATGAATCGAGAGGTCAGGGGCGGACGGCGTTAGCCGCGCCTGCTCGCCTGTCCCTCTAAAAAAAACGCGACTCGGGGGTTAGTGGGGTCCATGGTAGTGCTGCGTTGGTTTCCTGAAGGCGATGAGAAGCCGTCGAAAGTCCTGGCGGTCGAAAGTCCTGGCACGTGGTCGGGTCCTCCTTTTACCACGTGGTGTCCATTTGGTTGGAATTTCCGTGGAAAAGGCGGCTTCTTTGTGTGCGAAGAATCCGGATTAATTTCCTCCGGGCTTCGGGCACGTGGCTGATTTGGTTGAGTCCTAGGTTGATTTCCTCCGGGCTTCCGCGTCGTTTCCGGAAGTTTCCGTGGTTGATCTATTCCTTTCGGGTGGTTGACATGTCCAGTTGGATGATATGGTCCTGTGGTTGGCGCGGTTCGGGAAAAAAAATTTCTTCCCCACAAGGGATGCCACGTTGTCACAATAAAGCTTTTCCTGGATAGCTTTATACCTTTGGCGTAGGGCGCAGTAAATGAAAAGGCATTTAATATGCAAACAAATTTTATTCCTGAAAATAAATTTAGAACAAAAAGAAAACCAACCTGATCCCGTGAGATCAGGCAATTAGTAAAAACAATTACAAAAAGTTTAGCATTTTTAGAAATTAAACCGTTCAAAAAGATTACATGATTATTTGAAAAAATTAAAGTCACATGGCTGGTTTACTTACTTATGAGTTGGTTTTCGAAGAAACGTCTTGATCGGTTTCAAGACGGCTAGCAAATAGAACGACGGAGTGGTCGAGCTTACGCACGGTCACTCTGTCGGACTATTTGTAGCTCGCGCGCGCATGCGTTTACTTTCGCATTTCTAGGGCGGAGCTTTTGCACTTTCCACTGACGTGTATTCCTACACGTCAGTGGCGGAATGAGGTCACGATTATTAATTGAAATTAAATGGACGCGTTTAATGTTTTAAAAGGGCGATTTCGTGCCCGTTACATCGTGTCCTGTAGGAGAAAATGGCAAAACATGTAAACATTATTATATGATAAAAAAGCAATTCAAAATTTCCCACGTATTGGATCTTCCAAACACGGAAGGAGAAAAACAAGAGTTACATTACTTAGCCACAGGAAAGCACAATTATAAAAAAAACTGGTATGGTCCGTTGTGCGGTGAATCAGCAATTGAATCTGTGCAAGAAATTCCTGAAAATTTGGATGAAAATGGAAATGCAACTATGACCGAAGAAGTCGAAAAAGGCGAAGTAGACATAGGAAACGAAGGGAAGACGGTAGAAGCTTCAAGTCTTTTAAAAGATTTTGACGAATTTACTTCCGACGTTAGGGAAAGAATCAGTATTAACCCAGAATGTTTCGTTAACGGAGTTTCGGCATTATTAAAAAATTACAAAAAATACACCGCTACCGACTCGTCTTTAGTAAGTGCCTTTTTTTCCTTCGGAAAATTTCACGGCTATGGCGCGAAAAAGCGTAACGCTGGCACTAGCCGAATAGGTGTCCAACCTGCTGCTGTGCAGAGAAGAAAATGTGAATACGGCGGGAGAAAAGCTACCGTCTCTGGTAGGCCTTTGAAAAGCTCTTATGCCAAAGAGCATAGTTATAATATTGGGAAAAAACCGGAACCACTAAACCGGCCTCATTTACATTATAAAAGGAAAAGACCACATAATTTAGCTGAAGTGGTTGAAAATTATACAGTAGGTCTCAAATTACCACCAGAAAATAACTTTGATTTAATTAATTAATTTTTTTTATTGCTAAATTTTTCTTTATTAATATTTTTTTTGGTGATTTTATTAATTATTTATAAGCTAGTGAGGAAAAAAGACAATTTTTTTTTTGCTTCAAACTTAAAGATTGGTTATTACAAGACAGAAAGACAAGCAAAAATTTCAAAATCTGTCAAGGGAAGTTACCTCCATAAAACTTTTATTTTGTCTCTAGACTCTGAAACAATTAAAACTTGTTTATATTTGAGGTCTGAACAAAAGTTGTACTAGTTTTGTGCAATTTTAATTTTCAAGGGCTGTATTTTGTCATTAGAAATCACACTATTAAGTAAAGTTACCTTTAAAAAATAATTTTTGTTGCGTATTAACAAATTTTAAGTTAATAATAATGAGCCATATTAAACGAATACTAAGTTAATAATAAGCCATATTAAAGCAATATTAAGTTAATATTAACGTACATTATATAAAATTTATGCTAATGTTATCACATAAATTGAATATTTGTTGACTTAAGTTAACATTATTAATTGATGAAAAAATGAATAAATAAAGACCCGAGATTTTAAGAAATAACATGTGGAAAAAGTTTTATACAGGGGTTCGATTCCGATTACCTTTGAGGTCGGAATCGGAATCGGAATCGGAATCGGGTGATTAAAACTAAATGGAAGCGGAATCGGAATCATTTTTTTAATTTTTTAAAAATTTAATTTAACTGAAATTCGGATCGGAATCAGCCTCCTTATGGCGATTTCAAAAAGAATCGGAATCAGCACTCTTGTTTAAATTAAATTGGAATCGGAATCGGAATCGGAATCATCACTCTTATTTAAATTAAATTGGAATCGGAATGAGCATTCTTTATATCGGATTAAATATAAAGCGGAATCGAAATTAGAATCAGTATTCGTATATGAAAAAAAAAAAAAAAAAAAAAAAAGAAACTGAATAGGAATTCAGATTAAAGAGTTCTGAAGAAAATCTGCACTCATTGTAAAATTTTAATTTCTGATAGAAAGCACAATCCAAAAAAATTGCAAATTTAAATAATTCTGGAAGGGTAATAGTCTAATAACACTGTAAAATTGAAATTAATAATTGCATTTTTTATTTGTTTGTACTACTCTTAATTTTTTAACGTCATATTTTTTGCTAAAGTCTCTAATAAAATATAAAATGGAAACGACATGATATATAAAATAAATTAAAACAAAATAAAAATAAAGTGAAATAAAAATAGGAAAATTCGATAAATGCACCTACAAGCACGCCATTATTTTTATTATTATTATTATTATTATTTTTTTTTTTTTTTTTTTTTTTTTTTTTTTTTAGTAATCGGAATCGGAATAGCATTTGCTTTTCAATTGTTGGCCGAATCGGAATCGGGATAGCATTTGCTTTTCAACTGTTAGGCGAATCGGAATCGGAATCGGCATCACGCATAAAAATCTTTCAGGAATTGACTTTTAAATCCCTTAAGTCTTCATTAATTTTTCGGAATCGGAATCGGAATCGGCATCAGGGTTTTGAAAAGACCGGAATCGTGTGGAATCGGAATCAGAATCGGAATCGGAATCGAACCCCTGGTTTTATAGATTTAAGAAAGAAAAAATGTTTTAAAAAACATTTTTTGATGCCTTGAAATATTTAAATGAATTAAACTTCACCTGTAACGATATATTCCTGAGATTAACAGTCATTTCGCATTTAGCGAAGGCAATCTGGTGTTTGCATCTTTGTAAAATTTTAATTACCATTCCATGTTATACTTTTTTTTTTTTTATTAAAAAAAAAAAAAAATAAATAAATAATTTTTTGTTTTCAAAAAGTTAGCATTTTTTTTCCCCATAGCTGCTTTATTACATTTTACCCTTTTAAAAATTAGGACTGCAACAAAGAAAAGCAGCGCACCTCTTTATGACATGTAACTGAATCACCTGAAATAAAAATGGTAATAGCGGAACAGAGATTTTAATAAACAAAAGAAACAAAGCAATACATTAATTCAACTAAAACTGCAGAGCAGAAAGGCACCGCTTACCTGGGGAAAAGTTCATTTTTTCTGGCGAAATGGCTTACACATTAGCGGGGAAAATACACCGTATGTAAACAATACACCGGGGGGAAAATACACCGTATGTAAACAACAGGCGTACGCTGCTGCCGCAAGTGGGTGATTTCGGAACTACGTGAACGCCTTCAACGGTTAGCTTATCCGGAGAAGCAAGCCAAGTCGGTCGGGTTTTCGTTTTGGCAGCTTCATTTTTATTTTCGTGACTTAATAAGTATTTTAAGCGGCAGCATGTTTTAATTTTTTACCGGGATAATGTAAGTAATCGGTCGGGTTATTATAATTATCGGGATGTAGTGCGTATTTCAATCGGGCGTCCTCGTGTGTTTGTATGTTGTGTTCATGCCTGTCATGTGCTCTAAAACAATAGACAGGATCGTGATCGCGTAAATAAAAAAAAAAAAATAATAAAAGTGATCTTGCATTACAAGGATTAATGGAATAACAATCGAAAGGATTATTGACGGATTAAGTTTTTTTGGAGCTGAAGGTAAGCTCCGTTCTTTAATTTTTTTTTTTTATTCGAGGGGGAAGATTTTTTTTGAGTTAACACAGTGCTCCTGAAGAAAAATATTATTTGACTAAAATGTCAAAAAAAACTGCTAATGAGGGTTTGTTAGGAAACATGTTAACTACCAAAATCCACTAAAATCAAAATCTTACCTGATTGTCTTTGGGATTTCGTGTAGCTCTTGGTTAGTTTGAAGATGTTAAAGCTTGCAGCATCAGGAAAAAAGCAGAAACATGATTTATAGAATCCATTGATAAAAATTTTATGAAAAAGAAAAGAAAGCAAAGAAAAGGATTAATGGGGAAGCTATGACCACAAGTCATTTATTTATTTATAACCACCCTCATGATTTAGCATAAAATCCTAATGTTTTTGCAAAATCATTCAAACCTTTTTCTTAGATAAAGATGTATAATTCTTAAAATGCTTGTGGTTTTTTTATAACCTGATTTGAGGAAAAGGTAAAATTGAAGAAAGGTGTACCTGCTGTCAATGTTTGCTTTTCGAATTAAATTAAAAAAAAATGTTTTTTTTTTTTGCTAATGATATCTTATCTTTTTATTGAAAAACTGAGCTCATGGTACCCTGCGATAATTCAAGGTTCGTCTCCATTGGTGAATTAATTACATGATGTAATTAATTACAGGATGTAATTAAATGATTTTCGAAGGTCCTAAATCGTTGTTTTTGATCTTGCTGGTTAGATCTACATTATGAAAAAGGATATTGAGCACCAAAGATTTGAAAAAAAAAATTAACACCTTTGTAAACCATTTAATTGCATTCTGTAATTAATTACATCATGTAATTAATTCACTAATGGAGACATACCTTCATTTCTGATCATCTGTATTTATTTCTACCGTAATGGCAACTTTAGACCCTTTGTACCATCCGAAGATGGTTTCCTGGAATTTCTGATATTCTGAAAAACGATTTCCTCAAGGTTGAAATTTTCCATCATTATTCAATTTTCTTCATTGAGAATTTCATTTGTTTAAAGAGTAAAGAAGATCAATTTTTTTTTAATATCCATGGACAAGATATTTTTTTATGATAAGAAAATCATTTGTCTATGACGCAGCATCCACATTTATTTTTAAAAAAAGTGCAAATGAAAGTAAAACATTTATTTCTGCCTATCGAACATAATGCCAAAAACAAGAAAAAAAAAAAAGAAATCTTGATTTTTTTTTTTTATTTTTTTTTCGAATTTCAAAGGAGCCGCAATCGGTCAGACAATCCACGACGTGAATCGAGATTTTATTTTCACAATATACCAAATATGGCAAAATTGAACAGATAAAATACCAGTGCAAATGGTTGAGACCATCTTAATGGAAACCCTCGAGCGCGTGCTATATTATTATTAATGTGGTCTTGTCTTCGATTTAGGAGTTTTGCGTTTTTGAATCCCAACTGTACATGGCATTTGACATGAACATGGCTTTCCTCTCCAGGATTCCTAGTCGTCCTTCTAATAATGTCTCTCTACATGCATTTTGAGTGATTTATACTTAAGCTTTGACATTTCCAGGATCATTGGCAATTTTTTTTTTTTTATGAACAAAAAAAAAAAATATTTGAATCCGAAGGGTGAAAGGAGAAACGATTTATGTCCAAATTGAATTTTTTTTTTTCAATTTTTTTTTGAAAATAAGAAATAAATAAAAAAAAATTTTAATCTTCTGAAATTTTAATGCCAAGGTTAAGTTCTCGTATTGGGTTAGGACTGATTCCTGGCTGAGAGGTTAATGGAGATAAAAATTTTCTAGGTTGAGCTGTATGGATGGAAGATAGGCAAAACATATGTATAAAAATAAAAATTTACAGACATTCAAATTGATTTGGGTTGTAAAGCCCCTTATGCTTTCTATTCATGGATTTGCGATTGATTAAAAATTTAATGTATTTAATTCATTACATTTATGGATTATTAAAGGAAATTAAAATTTAAATTTGAGAACAAGAAATTTTTAATAAAACTTTTTTTAATTATTAATCGTCTGAAATTTTAATTTTAATAGAAAAACTATGGTCTTGTATCAAATTAGCCGAAGGTCTGACGGGCTAATGGGGGCAAAAATTTTGTAAGGAAAGCTCCATTCAAGAAAATTCTTAATTCCAATTCGACATTTTTTTTTTTCTTTTTTTTTTCTCAAAAAAAATTTTTTTTGTTGAGAAAATAATTTCGAATTGAAATCAGGCATCATAGTTGGCCTATATGTCCTATACTTTGACAAATGTCCTATAAGTTTTATGAGAATCCTATTTTTTGAGTTTGTCCTATATTTTTGCAGTTATAATTAAAAGATGCCAAAAAAATCAATTTTTTCTGAGCTAAAATATTGACCTATTATCGATTTTTGCGCACGAACAAACCCCAAATGCCTTTTATATACATCGTTTTGTAATTTTCTGCTGCAATATTTAATTTTCTTGGATAATTTTCCTTTACTTGACAGACTTTTTTCTTTGTTAGGCCTATAAAAAAAAAATTATAAGTTTTTGTTCTGTATTTGTCCTACATTTCTTTAAAAGCCGGTTTTATATTTTTTTTAAAAATTTCCTATTTTTTGTTAAGGAGGGACTATGATGCCTGATTGGAATGACCCTATTAATCTTGAAAAAAATTATCAGGTTGCATCCGTCATCGGCTTTGCAACTGCAAACGTTACGGACCAATATTTCCGAAAAAATCTTTTAAAAAAATAAAATAATAATAAATTTCTCAATCGTTTTAATAACGACAACTTGAGATTCGTAATCAATACAGGCTTGGAATATTGCTACTACAATTTCGCACGACACGGATCAATTTCTGCAATACACCTTGAACGTCTATAATTACGATCGCACTGCATCTGATTATTAATCAGCACGTGAATCAATAAATAAAAAAAAATGAGAAGAGGGAACCCGTTTCCCTCTTCTCATAAATAAAAAAAATAAATTTAGGAATTTATTTTTTTTTTTTTCAGGAAAAATTCTTAACAATTTTTTTTTCCAATTTTAATTTTCCTAAAATTTTTTGATTCCTAAAATAAAATTTTCTAAAATCCCTTTAGGGGTTTAAAAAATTTGGAATAATTTTTCATTATAGGAAATTTTATTTTAGAAATCAAAAATATTTTGGAAAATTGAAAATGAAGAAAAACATTTTAGGAACCAAAATTTTCAGGAATTTTTTCCTAAAATTGTTGAATTCATAAAATAAAATTTCCTAAAATGAATATTTTTCCTAATTTTTTAAATCCCTAAAGGGATTTTTGGAAATTTTATTTTAAGGGCAGTCTCCACTTGATAACGTTCACGGCATTCGCGTTGTCCGTCATCACGATTAACGTAATCGCACCGGAAATACTTTGCAGGTTTTACTCCCGTAAGCGTTTGTGGCATAAAAAGAGTACCGTATATTTCATTAAATATACAAAATTGGCTTACCCAGAATTTTTTTTGGAACAGATTTATTGTCTTCCCCGTGCCCGAATTAAAACTTTTCTTTTTAAATCCGTAAAAACATCTTTCAAACCGCCACTTTTAATGTTTGTAAATAAAAAAAAGCAGAAGATGATAAAAAAAAATCGTGGTAAAAGATCCACAAAACTTCCGTTGCGAATACGTTCATCGAGAAGGCGGATAACGCGAATGCGGTGAACGTCATCAAGTGGAGACTGCCCTAGGGAATTTTTTTATTTCAGGAATCAAAAAGTTTTAGGAAAATTAAAATTAGAAAAAAAAAAATACATAAGGAAAAATTAGGAAAAATATTCATTTTAGGAAATTTTATTTTATGAATTCAACAATTTTATGAAAATATTCCTAAAAATATTGGTTCCTAAATTTTAGGAAAAATGGATTAGGAGTTTTTTTTTTCGGGAAAAATTCTTAACTATTTTTTTTCTAATTTTAATTTTCCTAAAATGATTCTTAAAATAAAATTTCCTGAAATCCCTTTAGGTATTTAAAAAAAATTGAAAAATTTTCCATTTTTAGGAAATGGTAATCTTCTTAATTATTATTATTTGAAAAATAATCGGTTTTTGAAAAATTAAGACAAGTTAATTTTCCGTGAGGCAGTAAATTTAGAAAAAGTTGATTTTCAAATTCAAAATTTGGTGGGCAAAGGGTTAAAAGTTAAAAAAAAAAAAAAATCTGTGTGGCATTGCACGACAAAAAGTGGCATTGAAAAAAAATTCAATGGCAAAACCACCAGAGCTACGTCTGTTGACCTCCGGCGGAAGGAATTTTCTTTCCTCGTCCTTCAAAACTTACAATAAACGTACCAAAAAAAAAATGTAGGTTACCACACATCTTAATTAATCAAAAGACTTTGATCCTTATTTTTCATCGTACCTCCTTTGATTTGTCAATAAAAACAGTTAATCATTTTTTTTTCTTTTAACTGCGTCATCCCAGGGGACACCCATCCAAAAAAAAAAAAAACAGTGTTTTGGTTCAAAGAGCAGATAAAAAAGCACCTGCGGCACGTGGGGGGGTTTGACGAAAGTCAAGGACGATCATATCAAAACCCATGACAGTCAAAAGAGTTTAATTCAATAATTACCTATTACCGGCAAATTAACTGCCGCACCGAAAAAAAAATCAACCGCTTTATTTCTCTACTTTTTAATGCATTTCACGGTTGCCTCTTTAAACTATTTTATTTTTTTATTAGGAAAAAAAATAAAAAAAAGTTGACACGTTACAATTGGATACTTTCCAAAGTCCGATCGATCAATCTATTTAACAACCTGTTGGTTGTTATTATTATTTACTGCGTGGGATTTTTTTTTGGGAGAGTGTGGAGTTTTTGTTTAAAATGCTCACCGTTTGGTTATTATAAGTCCTCCTCTGGTCACGACTTATTTTCCCCCCTTCCCAAAAGAAATGTTATTAATTTAGGTTATGGTGAATGTTTTCATTCATTCCGGAAAAAGACCTTTTAAAGGCCGTTATCTCGAAAAACACGGGAGTTTAGTTGTACACCTTTTGCTTAAGATCAACAAAAGAACCCATTGTAGGGTCATGGTACCGGTAGTGGATCAAATAAGCAAAACAATTTTTAAAAATTAGATTTTCCCTCCTTTTTTACATAAATAGAATCGAAAACAACGTTAATATCACAGGAAAATAAGGTGCTCTCAAATTACTCACCCTTTCAAAGTTTTAAAAATCCACTTTTAAGGAGAAAAAAAAAATATTTAAAAAAATAAACGGAAAAACTGGCAATGCATTAGTAGTGGACCGTTCATGGTTGAAATGAACATAAACAGAAAAGGTTGCTCATTTGTTTTTCATTTGCTTTTCGTTTTTATTTTTCACAAGATCGATTGCTTTTTCATGTGTTTTTCCTCATACTGGAATAATTTCCTTTTTTCGCTCATTCTTACAATAACAAATTCGAAGAAAACAAAAATAAACCACCATAACGGATTTTTAGACGACAAACCTTTTTCATTCAACCACGGAAAAAAAAGAGTTAACAAAAACAAACAAATCCGTGGTCCACTACAGAGTTTTGAATTTGTTTTGATTCAGTGGTGGATCATCAACGATTAAAAATGAAAAACAGTAAAAAATTAATAAAATGACAAAATAGGATAATAGTCCGCATCTTAAACTGCAATTTGTATGTCTCCAAAAGAAAAATTAGTGCCTCAAAAACGATAAAAGCGATTAAATTCGGACAGGAAAAATATGGCCGTCTTGTTATTTTCCGTCAAATTTCGAACTACCAGGTAATAATTTCGT
Organism: Liposcelis bostrychophila; assembly: GCA_037577465.1. Lineage (NCBI taxonomy): Eukaryota > Metazoa > Arthropoda > Insecta > Psocodea > Liposcelididae > Liposcelis > Liposcelis bostrychophila. The sequence continues at coordinate 2,935,470 of CM075215.1, forward strand.
TTTAATTACAAAATATGGCCAGGAATCGTTGCATATTTGGTTTTTCTAAGTCAGTATGAAGTTTTCTAGATATTAAGTGATTTTTACATGTCAAAAACTTAGCATTTTTAAATAAATCGACAATGATTAGCGAATGATCCACTACTCGTACATGGTCCACTACCGGTACCATGACCCTAGTCTGGTTAATTAAAATCGGCGAGGTTTTTGATTTATTTATGGGAAAATGAACAATGCGTGTCACGTGCAAAAGGGAATAATTAATTCTTTTCAAGAAAACTTGAAAACCCAAGGGTTTTGAGACCAGTTTAAATGTTTGGAAGGGAGTAAATTGGTTGGACGTGTAATTTTGGATAGTTTTTGCATTCGAAATCACGGAATAATATTTCAACTGTAATTTCAAAAATGCAATGCAAAAATTGTATAAAATTTTTGCAAAATAAATGCAAAAAATTGATGTGAAAGATGGGAGTGTATGTGTTAAAATAAAAAAAATTCACCATTGAATTTTTGGTTAAAAAAAATTATTCTATGTTTAGCTTATGGAAGCACTTTTTTAAAATTTCTCTTATTAATTAATGGAATTGGAATTGAAATTAAATTTGAAATATGTGATTATATCATATGAAAACCTCCCACTTGTACAATCCGGATAGTTTTGTTTTTATTTGAAAACTTACTTGTTAACAAAAGATTAAAAAACAAAACCAATTATGCGGATTGTATAAATGGGAGGTTTTCATATGAACGTAGACATATTATTGTCAATAATTAGTATTAAATTCAATGAAACATGGTTTAAATTCGCTACTTAAATAGACTGACGCGACCTCTGGTGGCGTTGAAGAGAACTACACTTGGAGTTTACAAACAAGTTTAACAATATGGATGTAATTAAGGAAGAGCATTTATATTCAGCTAAAATTAAGAAAAAAAGAAAATCGCTCGGTAACTATTGTTCGGTTCCTAACTGCAGCAATAATGCTATAATTAAAAATAAAGGTTTGAGCTTTCATCGATTCCCGAAAGAGGAAAAAAGAAAAAAGGAATGGCAAGTTATATTAAGGATTGGCAAACCAATCAGTGGTGGAATGCGGGTATGCAGCGAACATTTTCTTCCTTCTGATTTCAAAAGAAAAAAAGGTGAGTCAGATGTTTCTAGTTTTGCGACTTTTTTTTAACTGAAATATACTTCATTAAAGGGAAATTATTTATTTCTTTTTGGAAGGTAAGAAAAGATTTTTGGAAAATGCTGCGGTTCCGTCAATGAATATTCCCAAAAGAAAATTTGATAGAAGTCCGAAGAAAAGAAGACCACCTGCCAGATCAGCATCAATACCTGATGAAGAAATGTCTGCTCTACCTGCTCTACCTGCTTCACCTGGGAATATTGAAGAAATGAGCAGTTCATTGGAAAACAATGAAATCAAGAAAATGAGCTCATTTGAAATAATTGGGGATGAAACAATTGGGGATAATTCTCATCAGTCTACATATTTAAATGAGATAGAAGGTACTTATTATTAACGATACTGCGTTAAGTATTAACTAATGACATATTTATTTTTCCAGTGTCTAGTACACCTTTGCCTGAAGCCCAAACGGAAAAGAAATCTTTCGTTGACAAAGCTTGTATGGTTCCAGATGAAATGATTTTTGCAGACAAATGCACTCAAGCAACAGAATCCTTTACACAGGAAGAAAAAAAACCTACACTACTACTTTTTTTAAAATCACCCCAAGATTTGAAGACTTTTACCGGGATAAATTCTTGGGAAGTGATAGATTTATTTTCAGAAATAGCAAAAACTTATGAAACTGAAAATGTGAAAACCTTTTTATTAGATACTAAGGAAAGGATTGTTTTAACTCTTGTGAAGTTGAAAACAAATATGAATTTTAGTAATTTAGCTGTAATGTTTGGAATAACTGCAGTTACAACGTCGCGATACTTTGCATTTCAAATTCGAGTTTTGGGTGAAATTTGTAAAGCGTTAATTAAATGGCCTGACAAGGGTGAAATTCTGCAGAACATGCCTCGATACTTTGATAATTTCCGGGAAACTCGCGTTGTTCTCGACTGCACTGAGATAGAAACGGAAAAAAAAAATGCCTAGAATGCAGGCTTAAAACTTACTCATACTATAAAGGGAGACAAACAGTGAAAATTTTAGTCGGTGTCACACCCAGTGGAATGGTTTCTTTCCTCAGTGATGCGTACGGTGGAAGGGCGTCGGACAAGGAAATATTTAAACAATCGCTTTTCTTAAATATGGATGCATATTTCATACCCTACAAAGATAAAATCATGACAGACCGAGGGTTTTTAATTGATGAAGAATGTGCTGAATACTACATCGAGGTCGTAAAGCCGTCTTTTTTGAAAAATCAAGAGCAGTTTATGAAAAAGGATGCTTTGAACAGCGCCAGTATTGCGGCGGCAAGGGTTCACGTCGAGAGGACAATTCAACGCCTCAAAGTGTTTGAAATACTTCACGGAATGAGCTCCGACCTGGTACCCCATTTTGAGCACATCATACAAGTAATTGCAGGCATTGTAAACATCTCACCTCCTATACTTAGCGCTGATAAGTTTGACGAAAACTGTTAATTTCCATTCTTTAAAAAATTATTAAAGAATGGATCAAACCGAATATTGGAATGAAATAAAACAATGAATTAATATATAACAAATTTTAATTTTTAAACTCGTAAACATAAAATTTCGAAATCATTTTTTTCTTAACCATGTCTTTTAAAAGTATACTTTTTGGCACTACATATAATTTAACGAAAAACAAATATATAAAATTTACTTCTTTTTTTTTAATCAGGACTGGCCCTTCTAAAGTCACATCTTACTTCAAAAGGCATCATACCTATCAGGAACTTTATTTAAACTAAAATAATTTTGACTAATAACAAAATTTGTAACGTTAAGTTACCCCTGAGTTATTCTTAATTCGCTAAAATATTTCAGAGATCACATTTTTAATTTCAGATAAAAAATAATTTACATTTAAATGACTAAGAAACTTTTAAAAAAATCAGTGCATCAGTGCATAATAACACATGTTAAAAGAACTAAAATATTTCTGACTTTGACTAAATAACAGAGCTTAACACCCTTAGAATCACATTAAGACCGAAGTTTACATTTTCAGGTAACATTAAAATTATTTTAAAATTTAAAAAATTGTTAAAACTTATGGTAATAAAGAAGTAAAAAATGACTTTATCTCCATTCATTTTTCATCTGACTTAATTAGTTTCGACGCTAAAATGGGTAGAATTTCGTCAAAGTACGCAATTTTTAAAAATGTGGTCATCTCATGAAAAAACTTCTCATCAAATGGTATCTCTAACACAACGTCTTTTTTATCGAAACTGTTATAAACCATGAAATAAGCGGATGGCAAATTAAGTAACCCCATTCCTAAAATAATTTGGCCATAATATCGGTGTCGTTTCTTCAACGCAACTTGTACATTACCATTCTCATCTTGTGAAACAGTCAAATATTTCAGCTTACGACTCAATAAAATTTCAATCAGGGGCAGTTTAAATGTTGAAGTTTTTATCTCCAACAAATGATTGTCATCGGTTACTCCGTCTGCACTCACTCCAAGCCAAGGAGCATCCGGATGCACAAATAAACCTAACTGTTTAACTTCTCGACCATAATCGTCTTCAAACTGTTTCCTGGCATTGGGTTCTTCCCTCTTCCCAAGGGCAGTGTCAGAATTTCCCAAAAAAGAAGAGGCAAACCAATCGGTCGTTTTTTTCCCCCAGTCTTTTGTGTCACGGTTTGATTTCGTATATGTATAAACGTCGTAACAAAAAGATGCAGTTATCCTGCAACTTCTGCTTCTTTTCCACTCTTCATTTTCTGACTGATTAGTTGTGTTCAAACAGAGTTGGAACGCCTTTTCTTTGGTAATAGCCACATATTTGTTGTAAAATAAGTCCTCTCTAGGATCATTGCAATTGACCTTTGCAATTGCTTGCAAAGAAATTGGCCGGTTTAATCGACTTTCAATGAAAGCAGCTAGCGCTTCATCAACTGGAACTTGCTGTTCATGAGTAATTCCGTCATCAACGTCATCACCAACCATTTCCGTCCCTACTTTATTATGTCTCCCTTTTGAATGTAAGGCTAATTCGCAATCAGGCAACACTAAAAAAAAAAAAAAAAAAATAAATAAATAAATATGATAAGTAATCTAATTTCAATACATCAACCTCAAAATATGACAGACCAACGGCTTTAATGAGTAAACCTTCTGATTGTTGTTCATTTTATCTTTAAAAAATGTCAGGTAAAAAGTAGGCTTACATTCAATGAATTTTTTCCTAATTTCATCCTGCGACAAAGGACTATTTTTCATATATTTTTGAACATCTATTGAACTTTTTGTTTCTTGGAAGTGGCACATTTCTTTTATAGGAATTGGTTTGTACTTTTCATCATAATCCTTTTTGTATTTTCCCCAGGCTTGAGACACATCAGTACAACTCAAATTTTCCAAATTATGTATTTTTACCCTAAAAAGCAAAACAAAATAAAAAAATCAATTTATTTATTTATTTCATTAATAGGTTGTAACTTATACCCACCTATATACATACAGCAATGTCGCAGTCAAATGCTTGCATTTGCCTGACAAGCCTGCGACACACTGGCATTCTCCTTCTATTTTTAGTTTATTTTCCATTCGATCATGATCATATAACAAGGTCTTGGATAATTTAATTTTAATTTCGTATGGATGATCATGCAAAGCCGTTGTTCTCAAGCACAAGGACCTTATATTTATTTCTTTTTTTTCATCACTCTTATCACTTATTTTCCCACAAATAACAATATGATTTGAATCGCATATTCTTTCTCCTTCCACCAAAGGTCTTTTTGAAGTTCCTAAATATTCTATAATGTCATAAATGGATAAATTCCAAACTTCTTTTTCCACTGCTGATGCCATTGTTTATATTTTGTAAACTCCAAGCCGTTTCCCGCCATGAGCGATCGACCTGCCATCTATAGCTCATTTAAGTAGCGAATTAAAAGTAACAAGCTGCCATTTTTAGCGGGTGAAGATTTTTTTCCCTATGCTTAGCTTATGGCGATGTGATAAATTCCATTTTTAAGACGTTTCATAAGCTAAATGTTTCTAAAACAGTCCGAAAGCTAAGTAAGGAAGTCATTTTATGGTTCTGACATTTGACTGAAAGTCAAATGATTTGTCGTGGGCGAAAATTACTTTCTCGGAAATGCCATGCGTCATAAGACACAATAAGACACTGTCTATCGATGCACTGTTTTCAATAACTAAGGAGAAAAGAAACAATTTAAAAAAAAATGGATTCCAAATTGAAACCATTTTCAATATTATTGAGGGTTGTATGACTTACATTCATCAACAATTTGAAAAATTTCCTATTTAGCCTTATCAACATAAACATTAAGGTGATGCAGGAGTGATTCATTTTTTTGAACACCCTATACTTCGAAAAACGTTAATATTATTAAATGGCTGTGGCGAACTCTTGGCTTAAGGGTTAAATAAATAAATTACTGCAAATAAAATTGCATGTGCACGACGTTTCGTCAAATTATATTAAGACATCTTCAGGTACTTTAATAATTTGCATTAATTTCATATGATCAAACCTAAAACAACAAAACAAAAGGTAATGACTCAGTTAACCTCAAAATCATCAAACAACTTACGATACAATTTCGATTCAAACTAACGTAATCCATAAACCAACATTAAATAAATAAAGCTTTACATCATAATGCATATTCCTAATAACAAATTTACTCGGTCGATTATAAAATTAATAAAATAAAATGAATAAATAAAATGTTAAAAGCGAGAGTACATATAAAACATCATTGTAGCGGCCATTAACAGACGTGGCTTTAACTGCATGGGCGCCAACTTCAAAATCTCTTAAGGACAGTGCTGTAAGCATCATGATATTTAATATAATCTGTTTGGATATTAAGGTTGGGAATATTCTTGACAATATGCGACATTTCGAGAAAACATCTTTTATGAAAATTCGGTTCCATATCGACGATGCGGACTTTATCCCATAAAACTTCATGTTTGGTCTCCCCAACGTGCTTCGACAAGCCGGTGCCCTTTTTGCTCTTGTTATCACTATTATTATTGTTAAGAATTTTCTTGATATCGTTTTTATGCTGATATATTCTATCTTTAAGTAACTGGCAAGTTCTGCCAAAATAGCTTAGACCACAGCTGCAAGGTACTTTATAAATTAAATTAGAACTTAACATTATAGGACACTTGTCTTTTACCCCACCGAAAAACTGGCGATTAGTTTTTACATTATAAAATGCCAGTCTCACGTTCGTATTTCGAAATAATTGTTTCAGGATAGGAGCGAGCTCTTTATGGTAAGGCACTTTGACATATCGAGCGTTTGACACTTCATCTACCATTGAGGGGACAATAAACTCGGGATTATTACGTAATAGTTGCTTGTCTAAGGCTTTGTTGATGCTTGCATTTATAAAAGGTTCTGGATAGTCGTTTTTTAAAAAGATCTGCTTAAGTTTTTGAATGTTCTCTTCTACAAACTCTTCTGAGCATAACCGTAACACCTTGTCCAGAAACTGCGACAGAATGGAAAGACGTTGACTCAGGGGGTGATGGCTGTAGAAATTCAAAATTCTATCCCCGGCGCTTGGCTTGCGATAGTAGTCTATTTTAACCATATTATTATCCTTAATTAAGCAATGTCCAAAAAAGGTAATTTACCGTCTGTCTCCACTTCTATCGTGAATTGGATGTCCGAATCTATCGCGTTGAGAATGTCAAGACTCGATTGGATTTGGTCCCGAGGCAATCCTGTGGCACTATCATCGACATATAAACAAAAAAAGGGTACATTGAAGTCAATTATTTCGAAAAACTCTTCCAGAACATCATTCATGACAAAATCTGAAAAAATAGGTGAAGACGGACCACCCATGGCACATCCACTCTTTTGATGGTAGGCTTGTTCTTTATACGTGAAGAAGTTGTTTTCAAACACAAACTCGATGAGACTGATGAACTTTCGGAACGGGATTGTGGTGTGTAACGAAATTCGATCCCAATGCTTTTGCATAGACATAATCACCCGTTGTAACTTCACGTTGGTAAATAGGGAAACGACATCAAAACTCACTAGACAATAGTCAGCAGGGATGTTCAAACCGTCAACTTTATTAGCCTTTATTACCTAAAATACATAAAGCCAATATCCCCCTCCGTCCGGTTGTTAGCTCGATTGGGTCACCCACGTATGAACTGTCTAGATTTTTGCATGACATACTAACCAACGTTACGTCGTCGTTTCGGTTCAATGTTAAGAATTCTATGGAAGTGGCTAATAAAGTTGACGGTTTGAACATCCCTGCTGACTATTGTCTAGTGAGTTTTGATGTCGTTTCCCTATTTACCAACGTGAAGTTACAACGGGTGATTATGTCTATGCAAAAGCATTGGGATCGAATTTCGTTACACACCACAATCCCGTTCCGAAAGTTCATCAGTCTCATCGAGTTTGTGTTTGAAAACAACTTCTTCACGTATAAAGAACAAGCCTACCATCAAAAGAGTGGATGTGCCATGGGTGGTCCGTCTTCACCTATTTTTTCAGATTTTGTCATGAATGATGTTCTGGAAGAGTTTTTCGAAATAATTGACTTCAATGTACCCTTTTTTTGTTTATATGTCGATGATAGTGCCACAGGATTGCCTCGGGACCAAATCCAATCGAGTCTTGACATTCTCAACGCGATAGATTCGGACATCCAATTCACGATAGAAGTGGAGACAGACGGTAAATTACCTTTTTTGGACATTGCTTTAATTAAGGATAATAATATGGTTAAAATAGACTACTATCGCAAGCCAAGCGCCGGGGATAGAATTTTGAATTTCTACAGCCATCACCCCCTGAGTCAACGTCTTTCCATTCTGTCGCAGTTTCTGGACAAGGTGTTACGGTTATGCTCAGAAGAGTTTGTAGAAGAGAACATTCAAAAACTTAAGCAGATCTTTTTAAAAAACGACTATCCAGAACCTTTTATAAATGCAAGCATCAACAAAGCCTTAGACAAGCAACTATTACGTAATAATCCCGAGTTTATTGTCCCCTCAATGGTAGATGAAGTGTCAAACGCTCGATATGTCAAAGTGCCTTACCATAAAGAGCTCGCTCCTATCCTGAAACAATTATTTCGAAATACGAACGTGAGACTGGCATTTTATAATGTAAAAACTAATCGCCAGTTTTTCGGTGGGGTAAAAGACAAGTGTCCTATAATGTTAAGTTCTAATTTAATTTATAAAGTACCTTGCAGCTGTGGTCTAAGCTATTTTGGCAGAACTTGCCAGTTACTTAAAGATAGAATATATCAGCATAAAAACGATATCAAGAAAATTCTTAACAATAATAATAGTGATAACAAGAGCAAAAAGGGCACCGGCTTGTCGAAGCACGTTGGGGAGACCAAACATGAAGTTTTATGGGATAAAGTCCGCATCGTCGATATGGAACCGAATTTTCATAAAAGATGTTTTCTCGAAATGTCGCATATTGTCAAGAATATTCCCAACCTTAATATCCAAACAGATTATATTAAATATCATGATGCTTACAGCACTGTCCTTAAGAGATTTTGAAGTTGGCGCCCATGCAGTTAAAGCCACGTCTGTTAATGGCCGCTACAATGATGTTTTATATGTACTCTCGCTTTTAACATTTTATTTATTCATTTTATTTTATTAATTTTATAATCGACCGAGTAAATTTGTTATTAGGAATATGCATTATGATGTAAAGCTTTATTTATTTAATGTTGGTTTATGGATTACGTTAGTTTGAATCGAAATTGTATCGTAAGTTGTTTGATGATTTTGAGGTTAACTGAGTCATTACCTTTTGTTTTGTTGTTTTAGGTTTGATCATATGAAATTAATGCAAATTATTAAAGTACCTGAAGATGTCTTAATATAATTTGACGAAACGTCGTGCACATGCAATTTTATTTGCAGTAATTTATTTATTTAACCCTTAAGCCAAGAGTTCGCCACAGCCATTTATGACCAATTAGGGTTACGATAATTTTTCAATTAAGTTAATATTATTGTTTTGAAAAAAGTGACCATTCAGTACTTTTTCGGGAAACTTTGATTTAGGATAAATTCCCGGGAATTTATAGTAGATTAAGGTTTCCCAAAAAAGTGCTGTATGGTCAGATATGGAATTTTTCCCGAAGGTGCCTAAGATTGATAAAAATTGTTGCTCGGAAACGGAATTTTGATATCTGGCTCCAAAACATTAATATTACCGTTTTTCAAAGTATAGGGTGTTCAAAAAAATGAATCACTCCTGCGTCACGTTAAGAATATTTATTATAATTTTGGGGGGAAAATTTTTTTTTTCCATAAGCTAAACATAGACCACCAGAAATTTGTTTTGGCAATGCCAATGACTTGTGTATTAAAAACAATTGAACATTATCGTTCCCGACCGTTTCCTATTTTTCAATTTTTTTAAATTTTTTTGATTCGTAAAATGAAATTTCCTGAAATGAATATTTTTTCTATTTTTTTAATTTCTAGAGGGATTTTTCTGATATTTACTTTTAGGGATTTTAAGAAATTTTATTTTAGAAATCGAAAAAATTTAGGAAAATTAAAAATTGGAAAGAAAAAAAAATAGTTAGGAAAACCCTTTGAAACCAAAGTTTTTAGAAAAAACAAATTGGGAATTCTTTTTTTAGAAAAATGGACTAGGAATAATTTTTTTTTTTTTTTTAGGAAAAATGGATTAGGAATCATTTCTTTTTTAGAAAAATGGATTAGGAATTATTTTTTTTTTTAGAGAAATGGATTAGGAATTTTTTTTTAGGAAAAATGGATTAGGAATTAACTTTTTTAGGAAAAATGGATTAGGAATTAACTTTTTTAGGAAAAATGGATTAGGAATTTTTTTTTTTTTTAGAAAAAATTGGATAGGATTTTTTTTCTTTTTTTTAGAAAAATGGATTAGGAATTTTTTTTTTTTTAGAGGAATGGATTAGTAATTATTTTCTGGCTTATGTGAAACACATTTATGCCCTTATTAAATTAAACCCAGCACCATGCCTGTAGGTTTTAACAATCTCCGCTAGATGGAGAGGATCCCCGTACAAAAAAGAGATGCATAAAATATGTAAATTTTTTGCAAAATAAATACAAAAAATATATATTAATTTTGTATAATTTATACAAAAATTTGGACCTACATAATTTATATATAATTTATGTATAATTTATGTATAATCATATATATAATTTATGTATAATTTATGTATAATTTATATATAATTATATGTATAATTTTTCGTTGAAAAAGTTGATGTTTCTTAGTTTCTTATACATAGTTTATGCATAATCATCCCCGAGGATAAAAAAAAAAAATTTGTTAAAAAAGTTAAAGTTTTTTATACATAATTTATGTATAATCATATTGTAGGATAAAAAAATATAAGTTCTTTATACATAATTTATGCATTTTTTATGCATGTCCAATTTTTTGTATATTTTATGTATAATTTTTGTATATTTTATGTATAATTTTTGTATAAATAATACAAGTTTTATGCATCCCTTTTTCGTACGGGTTTCCTTTCGAAAGCTTCAACGGGAAGATCAGCAGCTCATCCCATGCCACTAACAACATCGGAATGGAGATTGTTAACAACCTCCGATTGCTGCACGGTTATACCAAGCATTGAAAATGCAAATTAAAAAAAAAACAGAAAAATACGGTATGACTCCAGAAAGTAATGTCTTGGGAAAAGAAATAAATTTTGACGATGATTTCGAGAAAGAATTCGTGTCCGAGCAGGGAGTAAAAGAAAATCAATTTTTCATCACTCAGTGCAGAAAAATTATTTTTCCGCACTAGTGCGTTTTAGAAAAACCTTTATTGCGCTGTGCTTTGTGATGAAAAGTAGCTTACAACTCAAGAACTGCAAAAGAATTACCCGTCGAGACCTTTTTAAAGCCCTCGCCTTCGGCTCGGGCCTCAAAATCGGCCTCGACGGACAATTTTTTCTTTTGCAGCTCTTGTGTTGTAATATACTATTTTGCCAGGGCAAAGATATTTAATGAAATTTATACATCAACAAAATATAAATCCACCGAGGTAGTTTCTACTAAGAAAAGGAAAACAAATCTGAAAACCGACAATTACACAGTCGGTATAATTTTACAGGACGAAACCGAAATATTTGGTAAAATTAGCTTCTATTTACAGCACGATAACGAATTATGTTTCGTGTTAAGAACTTTTAAAATTAAGGAAAATAAAACGATAGCTTTACCAAAATTTAACATCAATTTAAAGTCAGTTTTACCAGTGGAGGACTCAAGCTTAAAATTTGTGCGATCGTCTGAGATTAAATCTATTTATAACGTCGTAAGGGTAGAGGAATACGTATCTATACCTCCGAACCTATTAAAAATGGTCCTTTAAAATTTTTTCCCATATTTGCGGTTGCCTATTTGCAAGGAAAAATCAGTCATTTCCATGTCAATTATATCATTCGTTTCATAGGTGGAATTGGTTATAACAATTATTTCGTATGATGTAAACATAATTTTGAATTACGCGACTACTATATATGTCAATTTTAAAAATGAATGAAACAAGATCCTAAGGTCGATTTGATATTATTCTGCAACAAAAAGTAGACCGATTGAAAATAAAACGTACACTATTATAAAAATACATTTTTTTTTTTTTTTTACTCGTTTACGGTGAAATCCAAATACATCTTTCTGTTATGCTTTTCACATTATTACCTTTTTTTTTTAACCTTTCTCTTTTTCAAACTGCACGATCTTCGACTGCAGTAAAAAATTGATGAAAACTTATCTGAAAAAGAGAAAAGAAAAATATTTAAGAAAATGACCAAATTTAAAATATCATAAATGATAAGTTCATATCAACTTTATTTTAAAAAAATTGTTTAAATGCCAGATGTATCTTTTTTCTTGAAATCCATTTCTTCATTAATACATCAATAATGCATTTTTTATTTTCAAAAATTAGCTTTGAGTTTCCCCTTTATTTTTCATCGTTTATTGACTTAGGCGTTTGGCTGGTGTTTAAAATATTTCAGTATAATCCAAAAGTCTAAGTCAATAAGCGACGAAAAACACAGAGAAAATTTTAAGCGATTTCTGGAATAAAAAATGTATTATCCAAAATGTGCTTTCCGTCATTTAATTTTAAGCTCTCAGATTAAATAAACAGAACCTCACTGGACTCACGGTATTCTTCAACTTTAAAAAAAAAAGTTCCACCATAACTCACAATCAATCGACCATTATTTTAATTATAATATTCATTTTTTTTAACAAAAAATATTTAATCAAAAAATGGCAGCCATTTTGTTTGATACCGTGTGAAGACGATTACATATTATGAATGAATGAAATCAGATGTTTTTTAAAATGATCTTTTGCGTTAAATTCTGTTTGTAATATTAAAAACGGTTTACTCCTGTATTTAACTTACGGAGATGGAAGAGGAGAACAGTTTTTAAACGCAAAACGACGAGAAACATCTGATTCATTTTCGGTTCATTACAGACGTACCTTAAACAAAGGCCTTTTTTTTTTTTTTCCTTTTTCTTTTTTTCGAGTCAACACATTTGATTTTTTAACTAAAAAAACACAGATAAATATTACGGCGCACATTGAGAAATAACATCATTGCAAATACACCACAGAGCACATTAAATACGGGGAAAACAATAAATTTTAACCGGTAAATGAACCTTCCCATCATAACGCGACGCCATTTTGACAACTAGCTATGACGTGTCCCTTTAATGCAACATAGAAGGCGGCAGGTGCATCATTACCGGAAACGGGATTTTAGCCGATATAATTTTAGTAGTTAAAGTAAATTGATATTAATTTATAATGAAAATTGGGGCTGTTGAATTCTGCAATACTACTTTTAATAAATTACGGATTCCTTAATTTTCGGGGTTATGATATTTTGCCAACCTTTTCAATTAATAAGAGAATTCGTTATTACATGATCCAGGCCAAATTGAAAGGTGAATAACTGAATTGCCGGTAATAATCATAAGTAAAAATGTATTTTGATTACGGTACATTATTTTAATTTCAATTTAAAAAAAGAAATATAAATCATTAGATTTCTGACAAAAATGTAATTGCATATTTAGCTTATGGACAATCAACTGCAAGAAACTTAAACGTCCGTAAGTTAAAGATGACACTGATTGGGAAACAAAGCACTGTTAAAAAATATCGTTACAGAGTGGTTTATAAACTTGATATTTATTTTCGGAGAGTTTTAGTTTAATTTACTGTTTGAAATAGTCCTTGCATTAGGATTAAGAGACGTAAAGTTTTTCCATTTAAAAAAATTGTAGAATAAATCGAGATTGAAAATTTAAAGACCGAATTTTGGAATATTTCTCAACTATAATGGACTTCTTAAAACGCAATTCCGAGTATATTTGAACTTGTACATCGAAATTGCATTAAATTAAATTAGATATTTACGAAAAAACTTAATCTTTTATTAAGGAATGCCCTTATAAGAAAGATTTTGAAAGTCTCAGTTATTCGTCTTTCAAGTTGTCCTCAATGTGGAAATCAATTTCACTTAGGACTAAAAATGGTAATTTTTAATTACACAAAAATAAATAAATGAATGGGTCCCCTGGAACTGTCATACAAGAAAGCCGTCGTAATCGCAATTATGACAGTTTCCAGTTATGATAGATTCCACGTTAAGAAATAAAAATAATTCAAAATTGCTATCTGTCATAATTTTTATGGTTTTAATAGTTTCCTCAACGAAATTTTCCTATGACAATTTCTTTATGTTTCTGAGGAAAGTTTTAATCATAAAAGTTATGACAATTTCCATTTTTGAATCATTTTTAATTCTTATTTTGGAAACTATCACATTCGCAATTGCGACAGTTTTACAAGACCCAAGTAAATAAATAAATAAGCAAATAAATGATTTAATAAAAAAATAAAGTGAAGTGTTAGCAAAATCGGCCAATTGTTTGACTACCGGATTTTTAGCTCCTCCATGTTTGAGTACCGATATGAGTTTTCTCAAGGCTCCCTGTACCAAAAATGGTGCGTTATAAGTCTAATTCAAAATTCCTGTTTTCGGACTTTTTAATAGCTAAATTTGGTGAAAAATAAAGCTCAATCGCTTAGAAACCCTGCTAACATAACCTGAAGCATTGTTTACCCTAGAAATTTATTTTTGCAATTTTTTAAGAAAATATATGGAGCTCCCATGTTAAGCCTTTAGGAAAATCATTTTCCTGATTCATCTAACTAATTTCTCCTACGCCATAAGTTTTTTGCCTAAAAATTTAAACCTGCCCGAATAAGTGTTAAAAGTGCTCACTTTCTTTGGCAGCAGCTTTCTTAAAGGGGCCGTCCATATATTACCTAAGCATAAATTTGCAATTTGAATAAGAAAACAGTATATCCACGCATGTTACACACCACGCTCATAAGCTAAGTATGGTGCGGACATTACAGTCCGCGTGGATTGGCCCAAAGGCTAAATAAGAATGCGGCTGTATCGGAATTGGGCACAGGAAGAATTTCTCCTTTTATGACTAGAGGACTAAGGAAGCACTCTGCATGTTCTATTTGAAATTGGTGCTTAAAACAGGTTTTTCATAAAGTTGGTATAAAGCAGCCAATAATTATTCTACCATTACTAATGGCTTATACATATTGGCCTAAAAGACAGGATTTCGTTAATTTGAGAATTCGCTTCACATCCGATACCGTGCCATCAAAATTTTCTAAGTCCTGTATGAAGAATATATTGCCCGTACGATATGCCTCCGAAAAATTCTAAGTGCTATATGACGAATATATTTGTCATACTTAAAGTATGACAGATATATTCTTCATACGTCTATTCGGAAAATACTTCGCATATATAATTTATATATGATTCATACATAGGAGGAATATATTCCTCATACATTAAATATGCAAATATATTCTTCATACGTCCCTTCGGAAAATATTTCGCATATATAATTTATATATGATTCATACGTAGGAGGAATATATTCCTCATATATTAAATATGACAAATATATTCTTCATACGATATCCCTTAGAAATATTTCGCATATATAATTTATATATGATTCATACGTAGGAATTTTGGCCGACATATAATTTATATATTTTCCATACGAAGAATTAATTTTTTTTTTTTAAATATATGACTCATATATTTAAAATACAATAATGTATGAAGCATATATAATTTATACAATAACGTATACAAAATATATGGAGAATACATTATTGTATGCTAAATATATAATTTATACAAAAACGTTTTACTCGGGTATATATAAAATATGTATCAAAAATATACAAATTATATATAAAATATATATCATTTATATATAAATGACATATATTTTATACATTTTTGATATATAATTTATATATAATGTATAATTTATATATATAAATTATATATAATTTTGCCCCAACATCTTTACCTCTATCTAACTTTTTTCTCCAAACTTTGTAAAAATTTGGAAGTTGTGGAAAACTTTTATTAGAAATTCAGATGTTTTAGCCTAACCAAAATATGCAATGAGAATTTGCCGAAAACCAACCTCTAAAACCAAAACATAATGTTTGAGGTTGTTACAATTTTTTTTTTTTCTTTTTATTCCTCTCGTCATAATTCCAATTCAATTATACTTAAATTCGTAATCATTTCAAAAAGTCCATAGTTAGCATTTTTAAAGTGAAAATTAATCCTGGCTCCTTATATTCGGTCTTCATAACGTATCCAATCAAGGTGCACGGAGTGCACCCAGCCAAGTTTTAAGTGCACTCCACTCGCACCTTTACTTTACTAAGCTCATCCTACCGCTGTTTTCAGAGCCCCGAAACTCGCGACCCGATTAAGATAAAAATTTTTTTTCTTGACATACGGAACACCGCTCCCTTCGATATTAACTATGCCGATTTTCAACTTTCTAGGTTTTGTCGTTTTTCGGTTTTCTAGGGGTCGAAAATCGTCATTTTGAGCGTTACTCACTCACTATCTATCTATATATATAAGACTGATTGTCCTTAACGACTCATAATAATAGATGACGAGATCTCATATATCCCGCGGCCCGAAAAATCTGAAATTTTCGCAAAAGGTTCGTTTCGATTTATCATTTAATAAATAAGACTTTCATTTCTGAATTCCAAACCGTTCCCGAGAAACCCGGAAAACCAAATCCGGTAAAATCCTAGCTTTAACTTACGGCCGAAGAAAAAAAAAAAAGAAACGTAAGGGTTTCGTTCACTAGCGAGGAACTTTTTTTTTTCAGTGATGACCCATGCTTTTTTTTCACTCATTCGATAGAGGAAATCCCAAAGAAATTTTCGGTTTTTTCAAAATTAAAATCGGCCGGAAAATAACCGAGAAACCGATTTTTCAAAATTCCCTTTTTTTAAAGTCCGTGGATGTTAGACATAATTAATATACAGAAAAAAAAAAGAAATGTAAGGTGTTCGTTCACTAGCGAATAACTTTTTTTTTTCAGTGACGATCTATGTTTTTTTTGGACTTATTCGACAGAGGAAATCTCAAAGAAATTTTCGGTGTTTTTAAAATTAAAATCGGGTTGTAAATGACGAAGTAATGGGGGCTCAAAGTTGGGAGCATCGGTCGGGCTCATATAGCGGGAAGTAGAGTTACTTATGAACGATGAATTGAAACGAGCAACGGTTTCGGGCAAGAGTTTTTTGTTTTTTCATGCAGGCTATGCCTGTTCAAATCTCGGTGTCAACTTTTTTTTTTTAAATAGCTGAGGGGGGGGGGGGGGCTGTTAACCTATCAAACTAATTTGGTTTGGTTTGGTTTGCTGACTCCGGTGCGGTTTAAAATCTTAGAGATTTTTTTTTTTTAATTTTATTTGACCCTTTTTCTAACAAGGGCCCATGGGATTTTTATTCACCGAATCAGCAAAAATATAATGCCAATATGGAACAAAAAAAAGAACTTTATCCCAAACTGTTCCCCAGAAACCCCGGAAAATAAAAAAAAGGCTTCAAGTTTATGCAAACGGGGAAAATTAGTTCTTTATCACCAACGGGAAGCTTTTTTTTTTTTTTTTTTTTTTTTTTTACGTAGGGCTACGTCATAGGGCTCAGTCCTGGGGAAATATGTCTGTCTGTCTGTGGGTGTGACAATCTGTTCGCAACAAAAATTAATATTTAATTATTTTAATATTTTAAATAATATTTTGACAATTTTTTTTAACCTTTAGCAAAAATTTTACTTAAGTTTTTTTCGTGCCAGGAAAAAAATTATATTTTTAACGAGCAAAAAAATTGCCTTAAGAATTTTAAATCGTTTCATTGTTTAAATTTAACGATATTAGGACTGTACCCCAAAGACGTAGTCTTACATAGGAATAATCCGATTTTTTTTTTTTCCTGCCAGATTTTTAGTTTCAAGGTATACAAAAGGCTAAAAATTATAAAATTTGATAAAGCAGGTGGAAAACACAGAGGTTGATGTTTTTGGAAGAAACTCTTACGTTGAAGCCTATAGTGTTTTAGGGCTAAACGAGACTTCAACCTTTTTTTTTATTTATTTATTTTTTAAAAAATAGTCGGATTGCCTAAATGTAAACGCTCTCCTTCATTTTGCAACCGAATTTCAAATATATTTTTTCATACAAAAAATTACGTTTTAAAATGTGATGAACATCGCAATTGTTCTTTAAAAGATATGAAGTAAATACAGGTACGACTTTGAAATTTTGCATAGAGGACTGATGTAATAGTGTTGTCATTCGGTTTGATTTTATCTTTTTTTTCATGAAAATGAACCTGTACGTAAAAGCTCACCAGGCATCTTTCCATGAACAGAAATCAGTTCAAAATTTATCTCCCTAGAATGCTACATCATTCCTAGGAAAAATAAACGGGTGTGGCCATTTTGGGAGGGTTTACATTTACCCAACCCGACCCTAAACGTTTTTGTGCGCAATTTTTGAAAAAAGCTTTGTTTGTCAGCGAATGACCTATAAGATTTCAGTGATTTCGATTTTTTTGTTTACTGAAAAAACCTTACTGAAATGAAAACAATTACCCAATTTAAAAAAAAAAAAATTCCAGACATTCTTGCGAATTTGTTTATGCGAACAAACTTTTCGAAAGAATACCGAGCGGCTATTGAAATTTTTTTTTTGTATGAAATGTAATATTTTGTATAATTTTCCAACCAACCTAAAACTACTTAAAGGCAGGAGGGGCGTAATCCTCTCAGTTGGGGCTATCGGTATGTGGATCAAAGAGGGAACCGGAAAGATGTTCAGTAAAAGAATACACCAGAGGCACTCAAAGAGTGAGCTCGATTGATATTTTGATTTCATATTAATCCCAACTTTGCCTTATGGGAGAAACAACATAAAAAATTTATGTGGACTTTTTAGAACATATTTACATAATATTTTTTACTGTGTATCCTTAATCATAAACGAATTGGCTCAGTTATTAATTCCATTTCTGGAGAAAGAGTTTATTTAACTCTAACTCCATCCTGTTTTTCAGCACTCTATTGCATGGGTGTTCAATAGAGAACACCGCTCTTTTATATTCATTTCCTTTTTTTGGGTGTCTTGAAAGGTAAAAAGAAATTTAGAAGGCATTTAAACAGCACTGGTAATTTAAAAAAAAAAAAATCTTTTAATCAGACATTCGGAAAACATAATGTAAGAATCTTTCTCTGAAATTTACCAGATTATATTAAGTATGATAAGATTAATAATAATGATGTTAATGCTCCGTTTAATATACCAGAAAAGCCGAAACAATGCTGCAGCAAAATAAGGTTTATGGTGTTGCTCTTTCAAAAAGGACCTCGCTTTAAAGTTATGGAACGCTTAAACAAAATTCAACCGATCTGGCCAAACTGTCAGCTATTTCTTTTTTTCATAGAAATTTTTCTTGCGGCCAGCTGCTCTTAAACCGGACCGTGTATAAAAAGGAATCATGGATACGAGCAATTGAGGCCAGGTCGGGCGAAGCCCGACCTGGCAGCAGTTGCTTGTATATATATATATTAGGGTGTCCCTTATTTTGCGAATTTTCGAATTTTAAATCGCACACCCTCTAAATCGGTGATCTATGGTACACTGATAACACCTATTTTTTTCCAGATTTTTCTGGGCACCGGAAAGCGTGCCGACTTGAGCTTTAAGTTCCGAAAATTCCCATAAGAGAAAAAAAGTCGACAATTTTTTTTTTTTCGGAAAGACGCCGTTTCCTATCGGGAATTTTGCGTAGATCACGAATCTGAAGTCCGTTTTTTTATATCGGGTCCGGTTTTTGAGCTAGAAGAGAAAATGTGACAAGAAAACCTGGTTAAGTGAAAAAACGAACTAAGTCCTAAGTTTTGCTCATATTTTGGCTTCTAGTTCAAAAGCCGTACCAGATTTAAAAAAACGGACTTCAGATTCGTGATCTACGCAAAATTCCCGATAGGAAGCGACATTTTTCCGCGAAAAAAAAAATTGTCGACTTTTTTTCTCTTATGGGAATTTTCGGGACTTTAAGCTCAAGTCGGCACGCTTTTCGGTGCCCAGAAAAATCTGGAAAAAAATAGGGCTTATCAGTGAACCATAGATCACCGATTTAGAGGGTGTGCGATTTAAAATTCGAAAATTCGCAAAATAAGGGACACCCTAATATATATATAGCATAAAGTTCGGACCCTTCCAGAGGTCTTGGAATTTTGAAATTCGGTACCGTTACACCATTTGGTATATAAACTCATATAAAACCTCAAAAATTGGAAAATTCGAAACTGGGCCTGAGTTATAAGCAATTTTCTTTTCCGCCTGCAAAATCCAGAGTATGTAACCCTCAATATTAAAAAAAAAAATCAAGAAAAAAAAGGAAACTAGTTTAAAAGTAGCCTTTGTTATTGTTATATTATTATGAATGTCAATGACATGTTACGGTTGAGTGAACAATAATGAAACCCAGACAATTCGTAGGCAAAATTATCATTTTTTCCCCCCCCCCCCCCCCGAAATTTCATATTTCTAAAATCGGTCATAACTTGTAAATTCAAAATTAAAAAAATCTTTTTTTTTTTTTTTTTTTTTTTTTTTTTTTGTCAATTTTTAATAATAACAAAACAAATTTTCAATAATAATAACAAGGAGTCATTACCGGCATTGCTGACTTAGAAATTAAACAAGAATTATTTTCCAAAGCCAAAATATTTATTTATTTAATAATTAACTAGCCGTTCCGCGCGGCGCTTTGCCCCGCCCCAGACCGCTTTATATGGGGGGAAATTTCAACCTTTTTCAAATTTGTAATTATTAGCTGATGGGGGGCTAATTTTTTTTAAAAACAATTTTAAGCTGAATAAGTTTTTTTTTTTTTTTCTCGGTTTTCTAACTATACAGGACCAAAACTTTAAGAAAAAGGTTGGATTTTGTATTATTAAAGTCAAAATTTCAATAAAAATTATTCTGATTGCGCAAGTTTTTTACAGAAAAAATATTTCAAAGGTTGAAATTTTAATCATCAAAAAATTGGAAAAGCTTGAAGTTTTTTCACATTTTTGGTGTAAAACTTACAATTTAACTAATAAGTAGGAAAAAGATATTTTGTACTGATGGGGGGCCCAAAGGATTAAAAAAAATAATCATTTACAAGGCGGTCGAAAAATCAGACATAACTGGTTCACTTTACTTTTATATATGTAGTGATGATGATGATAGTGATAAGGGAAAAAATGTTTCAATAAAAATAAACAATTCACCCTACAAAAAGTTGTGATATCTAAACAAAAACACTTCCGTGTAAAAAAAAGGGAGCCAAGTTTTTTTTTGCTTCCCTTTACAAAAACCGTCTGCCCTTAAAAGTGGTGATATCAGAGGGGGCAGCCAAGTAGCTTAATTTTCTTATTACAAAAAGCATTTTGCCCTCAAAAGTGGACAAGTGGTGATATCGGAGGGGGCAGCCAAGTTAATTTTTTTGCTGTTATTAAAATTTTTTCCGAAGTCATTTTCCTCCGTGAATAAACTCAAACTTGGGCGCTTTTTTTTAAAGGCTCTGTATGAAGGACACAATAATCCTTCTCAAATCAAATTTTCCTCAATCCTTTTCAACTGGAAAAATTCTCCTATAAAAATTTTTTTCTCAGCAATCGGACAAGAATCTGCACCAGAAAGTTATTACGTCGCTATAAGTCTGTCTCAATGGTTCGTCATTAATCCTTAAAAAATCTCACTTTTTAAATAAGGATTTACCTCAGTTTTCCCGTCACTCACAATAAATATTACGTCGAAACCTTTATCTGAGCTATGATTTTCGATATTTGAGAAAAGTTTTCACTTGCATGATAGAAAAAAGCGCCCAAGTTTGAGTTTATTCACGGAGGAAAATAACTTCGGAAAAAATTTTCATAACAGCAAAAAAATTAACTTGGCTGCCCCCTCCGATATCACCACTTTTGAGGGCAAAATGTTTTTTGTAATAAGAAAATTAAGCTACTTGGCTGCCCCCTCTGATATCACCACTTTTAAGGGCAGACGGTTTTTGTAAAGGGAAGCAAAAAAAACTTGGCTCCCTTTTTTTTACACGGAAGTGTTTTTGTTTAGATTATCTTATTTCTGAGAATTGGTTGGTGTTGCATTCGTTTTCCTCGCTCGCCTGCATTTTTTTTTTTTTTTTTAACATTTTGTATTAAATTTTTTCTTGAGAAACCACCAATTTGTACATGGCTCCTGGATATTTAGAATTATCATCGCGTGATGGTCAAATCAACCGAAACGGTATCCTGACGTGAAGCTGGAAGTTATCGAAAAAAAAGTGCATAAGGAGCTATGCAGAAGTAAAATTTGGCTGAGGGATAAATATCACGTGATGTCACGTGTTTTGTTTTTTAAAGCGGCACGTTTGAAGCGAAAGGCTGTGTACTTATTCGATTTGTATATTTATGCTCCAAACTTTATGTAAATACACATGGTTCTTTTTTTTCTTCCTTGAAAGAAAGTTTTTTTTTTTTTTAAGTTTAAAATTCAGAATGTTTAAGGCGTTGGCTTGTCAAATAATCCGGAACGAATTTTCGCTGAAGGTTACAAAGAGTTATGCCGTGATGATTTTCAGATGTAAGAAGAGGATTAAGGGATTTAAAAATTGGGCAGATATTCAGTATTGTTTCATGTTGTATGATCTGAGATATTCATTTTACTAAAGAAAAAAATTTTGTGTTGCATGCATGTGTTGCGGGTTGCATATACTGAAAATCGTTAGGCGTCTAATATGGGTTTTAACGCACAGTACGGGTCCCTAATGTATTGTAGGCTAACTTTAAGTGAGAAATAAAAAGAAAAAACATTTTGAAATTTTTTTTGATTTTCCGGAAAAATTTTCCAAAATTAGGTTAATGAGGCCCGAAACCCCCGGCGGCTCTTACTCGTCGGACCAAAACGATAGTACTACATAAACTCATCTCTTTTTTTTAGTCTATTGAGTTTACAATCCCTGCTCTTGACATAAAAACAACCAAAAAAAATGTAAAGTATCTTGTACCTTATTAGTTTGATACGTCGATTATGATCTTGAGATGTCAGATCGTTAAACACGCAATAAAAGAGATGCTCTCAACCTGCTTTTTTTGATACAAAAATAATGTTATGCAATCGAGAAAAATGTGCATTATAACTTCTTTCGACGATGAATTCGTTACCGAAAATGTCTTTCTTTTATTTTTTTATTTTTTTTCCTCCTCTTCTTTCTTTTTATTTTACGATTGACTGATTGATTGATATGTTCAGATCGAATTATAAATAATTATGACGTCATTTTTCGTTTTTAAAATGTCGTTTTATATTTTTTAATTATAAAAACATAAACATCATCGGGAAGATGATGTCATTCATTCGCTTCCTTTTAAATGAGTTTACATCGCGTGTTATTTTAACCGAACACACACTTGCAATTCATTTCTCTAAAATAAAAATAAAAAGATAATTGTGGATAAGTTTGAGTTATTTACGAAATCTTGCTCAGTACGGTATAATTGTGGATAAATAGACAACAGACATGATTGCTAATTATGGTGAATAATGAAAGTTCAAAGTTTTCTGGTCATCTAATGGCAATTTTTACAGAAGGAATTTTCTTAGAAATTAAGAAAAAAAAAATTATAAAGTCGTAAAAACTTTTTGTCTCGTGACCCCACTCCAAAACGTTTCTCATTGGTGTGACGTCAGTGTTCACTTTTAAGCGCGCGGTTATCTGAAAAACAAAACCACGAGTGCACCTGCTCGTTGTTAAAGATTAACACGGATTCGTTCGTACGACAACCCTTCTTGCTCCAATAGGCCTGCAGCGGCATGCCGCCGATAGCTCACCTAGAAGCATACCTAAATAGTGAATTGTGACGTCATTGTTGTTTCGGCGCCAATTCAAACAGCCTAAATTTTTATTCTTTTTTATTCGGTAATTAAACATCGCATAACAACAAAAATCACATTTACGATTTTTATATGCTAGGTTTATTTAAAAAATATGTTTAGTACAAAATGTGTCTGTTGTCTATTTAGGAGGGCTGCCTGTCATTTATCCACAATCTCTCTCAATTTGGATTTTTTGAACTTTGTGATTGTCCAACATTTTTCGACTTTCCACAAAATCATGCTCAACCACTTTTCGCCGACTTTGTTTTGTGCATTGTGATTATGAACTTTTGCGTTGGAGTTTCCAAAACGGCGGCGTAATTCTTTTCTTCGTAATCTTTACGAATTTTGAAACATTTTTTTTTTTTTAGCTTTTAATCCCGAGAAATGGATGATGTGAAACATTAAAAAAGATTTAAACTAGGGATGCCCACAACGAAAATTTAACAAAATTTCGAGAAACCGATTTTGGCGGGGCAAACCATTTGAGAAAATCCCATTGTTTTTTCCCTAATCCAAATAGCCGTTTGAGAAAACGGTCAGAAGAGATTAAAATTTTGGAGATAGCCATTTGAGAAAATTGACCCTTCCCGGAAATGACCATTTGAGAAAAGCAACAGAGGCATAAATAAAAAGGCTATGAATTAATTTTATTAAGTACTACCTATCGACAAGAGTCGATAAGAGTCAAAAAAGAGTGTAAAAAATAAAAAGCCTTCTCCCTCCTACAGTTCAAAGCTTTCTCCCCCCAAAAAGATGAAAAATTGAAAACGATGAAAAATCTTGAAAAATTTAATTGTTTAGCGCCGCGAGGGCCATTGATAATTTTAAAATTCATTGTAACAACTTAAAATCTCGTTTAAAACTAAAGAGATATGTAGTTAATAATATAATAAGTTGCAAGTTAAAACATCGAACTTGGATACTCTGCAAATTTAATCATTTTTCATGAGGAGGAAAAAAAAATTAAATAAACTATTTGTTATTTATATCAGGTGATTTTCTCAAATGGTCCTCAGCGCGAGAGGTCAATTTTCTCAAATGGCTATCTCTAAAATTTTAATCTCCCCTCACCGTTTTCTCAAATGGTACAACGGATTAGTGACCTTTTTCTCAAACGGTATGCAGCCGATTTTGGCTCTTAACGTGTTAGACTCTAAAAATTCAAAATCTAAAATTTCTTGTTCGAGAAACTTGCTCAAGATCGAACCTTCGTAGATATTTCTTATGAGCTTCCCACGACTATAATCTGGCTTACCCCAAAATTCAGCATTTGCAATTTTTTTAAAAAATTTTGAGCTTAAGCTTAAAATAAAAAAAATCATACTGGGATATGGGGGCATATCCCTACGTAGAACTACGTCTTTGAGGTACTGCCCTAATATTGCTAAATTTAAACGACGAAACAATTTTTAAACGACGTGTAACGGCTGTTCGTTACGGTCCCTTTGGAAATCGGATGATTAAGACAACATTATTTAGCGAGACGAAATCGATCTATATTAATCAAAAAGACAAAAAAACCGACCTGGGAAAATATTCCCAGGTATTAATTCGAGATTACATTTTCACAATTTAAACCAATAGTTAATACTCACGGTCGGCGTCGGTTTTCCTTAATATGAGTACGACCGTTCTCTGTGGCGGTCGGTGCTGAAATAGGCAGAGAAAATGGCGGTGCTCGCGCACGGTCATTTTCTCTGCCGTCGTGTCGTTAGACACGCGACACTTTTCCCGCGCGCGGTATTTAAATCTTATGGTTTAATTATCCCGTTATGCCCGTTACAACCTCCCCGGCCTCGGTGTGGCTCGATCACGGGGTTTGAACTTCGTACATAAAAAAAAAAGAAAAAAGAAAAGAAGTCCAAAACCCGAGGTCGAGACAAAGAAGTCGGTGTGGCTGGAATCGAAGCGAAACAGAAAGGAGAGAGAAAAAAAAAAAATTTGATGAAAAGCGATACGGAAAACCGAAACCCTGTGAGTTTACACCAAAAATTTGACAGCGTATATACCACAAATAGTAAAAAAAAAAAAATTTTCAATGGAAACCCCTGCGTTCAAAAGTTAAAAAAAAAAAAAAAATTTTGAAAAATATTCCAATTTTGAATTTAGTGATATTTGACAAATTAATAAAAGTAAAAAAAAATATAAGTGCAAAAAGGGTGTTTCCAAATATATGAAAAAATTTAATGGGCTTAAACCGTTTCGGTTAAGCGAGACGAAAGCGTATTTAGTACAAAAATATTTCGTTAACAATGCAAAAATTTTATCACCGACTAACATGAATGTTCTCGCAAAAAAAAATTTTATGAATTGTGTACGCGCTCTTTAGCTTATCTTAGACAGAGCGGTACCACAAAACACGATATACAAAAAAAAAAAAAAATTTTGATGGGAAACCCTCCATGTCCGAGTCGAATTTCGTTTAGATTGACACTGTATGTGGAAGGGAAAAAATTTAGAAAAGACCAACGCGCTATATATTCATAATCTTCCCCTCTCCCGGTGGAGAGGGGGTTAGAAAAAAATTAATATAAAATAATAAAAAGAAAATTTTGAAAAAGAGAAGTGTGATGGGGACATGGAGGATTGCCCATATGATATGATCCTTGTCGAATCTCAACAAGTGGTACATCAGGACCCAATTATCAAACAAACAAAAAAAAAATTTCCGATGGGGAACCAACAATGTTTTGAGCCGAGCATTGTAAATCGAAGGATTCACTTCGAAAAGAGTAAAAAAAACATAAAATCGCGAATACATTATTCATCCCTTCTCCCGGTGGAGAGGGGGTCAAAAAAAAAATTTTTTTTCAGATACGGGATACTCGGTGGGCGCATTGTTGATTTCCCAGCGAAGACAATCTAGACACAAAAAAAAATGAAAACTATATACATGGGATATCCCTGGACATTTGGCCACACTGGACCAGAATGTCCAGTGGAAATCCGGAAACTAACCTAAATTAAAATTAAACCGGAAGTTTACTAAAAAAAAAATTTGGTGGGACCCCAGGCATTTGGCCACACTGGACCAGAACGGCTGAGAATCCCCCAGATGCAAGTGAGTATACACGATAATTGTAGCGATACGGAAAAAACTCTATAGCGATAATCTATAGCGATACGGAAAAAACTCTATAGCGATAATCTATAGCGATACGGAAAAACTTATCGCATTGGCCGATCGGAGATCCCGCGCCTCCTCAATTCCTGAATGATGCTGTGGATTTGATCCACGACGGGGCACCTTGGGCAATCCCTGACCGTGGCCAAGCGGGTCCCGCAGCGAAAACAAATGTCCGAAGTCTGCGGTTGGGGGCAAGCGTTTCGTGCGTGACCCCCTCGGCCACAGTTCCAGCAACCCCGCCGTGGACGGAGGGCGGGATTCTTCTCGACCCAGTCAGAATCAAGAATACGGAGCCCCTGGAGCTTTTCTCCCAGTTTTTCAGTCGGAATCTCGGATAAATCACCTTTTCTGTACAGGTTGTCCCATTTGGACCAATATTCGGGATTTTCCCTCCCCTCTAACTTTTTCTCTAGCTCACGAATATATTGCCACTGTTCTCGATTCTGTATACGGAGTTTTTCATTTTCTTCGACGAGGCGATCATTTTCTTTGATGACGCTCTCCATCGCCATATTCATAACGCGGCTGCGGTCGTAGTTTTTTGATTCTGAAGATGAAGCGATACCTGATGTCTTATTAATAACGGAAGGGGTACTGGGAGCGATACTAGACGTTACGTTAACGGCGAGAGTAGAAGTATTGCTAGCCACAGGATCAGAGATCCAAAAATCCTGGATTTCTTCTTCCGGGAAAGGTGACGCCATGGTCTAAAACGGAATTACAGTCTGAATTATTATAAATAAAAACCCGTTGGGATTTGGATTTAGAGCTTTCCGTTATGGAGGTAGAGAATAAAAGAGAAGAAAAAAAAAAGGAAAGAGAACATTAGATTCCACAGGCCGTCGGAGAGTTTAAAGCGATACTAAATTACTCGAATTTGGCATGGTTTATTGCCTGGGAGAGTAAATCATAGAGAAAGAGGTAGCCTGCCGTAGACAAGTGGACCATATCGTCCTGGAACAGGTCCGGATTCTGTTTATGCACGCCGTTTTCGCACGTGCGAAACCTTTCGTAAGCACGAAGAAGCACCACCTTTGGTTTGTAAGGTTTGACGATTTCTTTAAGTTTTCGGTTCAACAAACACAAGTTCCCATCAAAATAGTCGTTCCGCGGTAGTGGCGAGATGATGATAAGCGATACGTTATTCCAAGTACTTAAATATTGGCACAACCGATCATAACGGGCCGCAAGCTGATCTGCTGATTCGAACGGCTCTCCGGTTACGTTCTCGGCCCCTAAATGGAGGGCGAGGTAGACCGGAGTAGATGACGGGTAGGCTGCGATAAGTCTTAGAATTTGTTGTTCCTGAGCGTCCGTAAAAGGTCTTGTGATTCTGGAATCGATAGAGGTTGGGTACCGGAAGGAAACGTTTCGCAGAGCATCTATGACGGAATCCCCATAAATCAGGATTTGAGCATCCCTCGGACGAAGCGGTACGGAGTGAGTCATTGTGCTGTGAAGAGACGAAGCGATATGAGATAAAATAAAGGAGATAAAATAAAAAAAAGAGGGGTATGGACTGATGCTTTCTAGACAATGCAGCTTTCCGTTCCCAATGGTGAGGATTCCATAAACAGGAGGTCGTTCAACGAGGTGTGGTTCTTTGTGGTATACCATCCTCCTCGGAGGCATTGGTGAAAACCCATTAAGAAACGATGAAAGAAGAGAAAGAAATCTTGTCGTTCATATTCTCAAATCTTCCAGAATGGTTTGAACTTGGAACAGGATCGGCGATTTCGCTTTTGCGAAGCGAAATCGTCGATCCGGCTCGAAGGTCAAACCATTTGATTCACATTTGATCCTTAGAGCTTTTGGGGCATTAGCAGCTGAATAGTACCGAAGCGAGATTCGGATCGTCGTTCAGAAAAAGGGATGCTAGTACTATTTTGGCATATCCCGCGGGAACGGCTTCGAACCTCTGGCCCACCATTTTGCCAAAGAAGCAGCTTACTTAAACAGCTTAACCTTGTAAGTTAAACCCGACAATATCTCAAGTCACCACGTGGTCGGATTCCTGACGCCGACACATCTCCACAGGACGTCCGCCGATTTGATACCTCCAGGATAACGAATCAGCATAACCTCAACTAAGACAGGCCGATACCTGATGGGGGTCAACTGGACTCGACATTCGAAATCATGTCGTAAAAAAAAATATAAAGAACGACGGGAATACGAAAGATAACTCAAAAATCGAAGTAATTAAATCGCTGAACTCGATTAAACCTTCGATCACCTGAGGTTTCGAACACGGCCTTGGAATTACGTGTCACATAGGAGGTTTCGAATCACGGGTACAGGCGTCATCGAACAACAACTTGCCCTTGAACGTCCGACACTTGGAAGACATCTTCCAAGAAGGTCACGATGAGGCCTCAATACCTTTGAGTCTCAATAAAGCTGAAAATAATGAACTTAGCTCCGGTAATAACGGCGGAAATACGAAAGACGGATCGACCAATCCGATACAAACGTAGGAATTAAACGTAGACAAATCTTGAGAGAAAGATTTATCATCGACGAGGGGTTACCAAGGAGTTCGGTTATCGATTGATTAAAGATGATTTGGGGATGCCACTCGCTTTTCCCAGGCTTAGCGAGAACCTTTATGTCATCATTCGGACTCGTCTCCGCTCGGTCCGTCCCCCGTCGATTCACGGTAAATCCTGGAGTCGCCACCAATCCACGCGGAACGGGTCGAACGGAAACGAATCGGAAATGGGACAAAAATAAACCGTAATTTGATGGATCCATGCTATTTACCTCACAGAGATTAAAGCGCCGGTATATAGGAACTTGGATTGAAAGCAGATATATCGCCTAAGGATAAATCTGTTTCCCTCAAGTTTCTACTGGGGAACATTCCCGTAAAGGAACTGGTCACTGAGCCCTTTTCATTTTCTTATTGTATAAATATACAGGTATTTGACTTCGATTTGGAATTGTTATTTGTCGATTCAATCCAATAGAAAGGGACCTGCGACAGTCTGTCGTCACAGCCCTTTTCCTTTTCTTTTGTTACAGTAACAATACAATTACTTCTTCTCGCCAAAACGCGACCATTTATTTGATCCAATCCAATCGTAAGGGACAGAGGCGAAATCTCGCACGCCTCAACGTGTCCTTACAGGGTATTATTGGAGATTTGTATGCCGATATGACTTAGATCGGAGAGGAGTAGATCGTTGGTAACTTGTCACTCTGCCTCGTCGATCGGGGCGGCAGCGGCTAGACCCCCAGACCACCGTAGAGTGCAACCGCTGGCGCCACGGTCGACGAAGCAGAGTGAA
Source organism: Liposcelis bostrychophila (assembly GCA_037577465.1). Lineage (NCBI taxonomy): Eukaryota > Metazoa > Arthropoda > Insecta > Psocodea > Liposcelididae > Liposcelis > Liposcelis bostrychophila. Next base: position 2,965,450 of record CM075215.1, read on the forward strand.
AAAGGTCTATGGTAAAGGCATTTGATAGCCGACCGCTTCACGGATCAGGTCGTTCAGGAAACCAGCGTCTCCTGGACGTAAGTAAAACATGCCACGTGCTTAGTTAACTCTGTTCTTTTGATAAATTTCACATTCTAATTACAACCTGGTAAACCCAGGTTGGTTTCCCTGTGTTTCTGTTTTTAATATATTTTCAGAATATAAACATTAAAACATATAAGAAGGGACTATCCATTTCACCGTAAAGCATCCTCTGCGACAACTTGGCTAGACTTGGCTAGAATGAGCTAGACGTTTTGAAATCGTTATGATATTTTCTGGAATCCCTTGAATAGCAACGTTGAACTAGCGAAATCTATGCAACTGTTTTTTCACTTGAGGGTGAATGCTTTCGAAATCTTTTTCCCCCAATTTTTCTTTGATAACGTTGATATTTATTTCGATATCTTGTTAATACTTATTATTTAGTTACATAATTAAATTGAAAACATCCGCATCGACGTCAAATATCACGGTACAATTATTTGTGCACAAATAATTGTACTAGGATACTTGACGTTGATTTTCGTAAAATGGCAGACTGAACAGCCGGCTCGGATTAAATATTCAATAGCTTCCACGTTTCCAGGGGAACATCTCAGCCGGATTAGACATCCTAATAACCTCATCAATGACAGATTAGTATGGGCTCTATGGTTCAGCAAGTGTTTTAATTTAAATCATTAAATCTGCAAACGGTCCCCTTCCATACGTAGAAGGAGGAAAGGACGTAGTTAGGCCCAAAATTATTTATTGTACCCAATCGGGGTCCGCACCTTGCTTTTTCAATTTTGATTAGGTTTAGTTAGTTTTGGTGTCGCCTATCTGCCTATTTAATCATTCAATTCACAAAGGGACATGTGACAGCCAAACGTCACACTTGGCTGTAAATAAGCGTAGGGGCTTAAGACAAAGCAACGTCCCAACCTGTCTTTCAGGTGGAAAGGTCAAAATCCTGTCCATTTGCACGTATTTACTTTAATATAATTCGACCTAAAAACCTGGTTCCTCGTTGGTTAAGGGCCCGGGGCCCCTCCGACCCTGAGGAATATAAAACCAAGACCTTCAACCCGGAAAACTCCAAGGGATATGCCCCTCAAGGTCGGAAGAATCCCAGGCCTCCAACCGAACGAGGGAATTACTAAAGAAAATCAGACTTCTTGTTTCAACCAATTATGAGAAGTAGCAAAAGGAAAATAAAGTTCCCAATTCGACCGAAAGGGATACATCCCTTCTCCCGCTTCATTAAACAAAGTTCGGAAACGTAATAGACTAGATGCCAAGAACAGATCGGCAACGACTACGAAGCAAGGGCTATGCGCCTTGATCCCGAAGCTTCGGAAGGCAGGGAAGGAAGCCCTCAACGAATCCCGTAACCAATGTCTGCCCCTCGTAGAAACTGAAACCAATCCACAGCATCAGCCAGATCCTTTCGATGTCACCGATGTTGTAAATACCGATCCTACACCTTCTCTAACCATCCCATCAAGGGCCTCTACTTTTTACGCTCCAGATGAGCCAATCATTAACGATCCTTCGACCCTGGTTGAAAATCCTCCCAGTTACGAAAATCTAGATCATTATGGCGGAACCCCTTCATCTTTCGCAAATACCCCCCGTCCTTACTTTATTAAACAAAGTTTCATTTGTATCGCCAAAATTTGTATGTTCATTGATTCAAAGTTCAGTAACACTATTAGACTATTCCGTTGGCGATCATGCGTTCGATCGTTCTGTCTTTTCGATCGGAACATCAGGGATTTGTCGTCTGTGCTCCTCTACCGGGGATGAAAAATCCCCGCTATTACGATCGAAGAGACAGAACGACATATATCCGACGTGGTCGATTTGCTAAGTTTCCTGCAGTGAGGACCTTTACTCTTTTCCTCGACTGTTTAAAAGTAAGAAGTTCTATCAACGGTTCAACAAATTTTTATCTTTCGTTTCGGGCAAAATAAAAGGGCTTTAAACTGTGTCATATGCGAGCATAGAGAATGGTTTCTCACTTCGCACAGAACAATTCATGAGGAAAAGACAAATTGTTGTATCGCCATCGATTATGATCCGAATTGACAAACTCTGACACATTCCTTCGTTAAGAAATAACCCAATCCTGATTCAATCCCCGCTACAGCTGCATATCCCTTGGTAAAGGGATTGCGTTGGAGTTGTTACTCCAGAGATTATGACACGATTCAATCATTTAATGAGCCTCCCCATCAGTGGTTTCCGCCACTGACTTAGCCACAAAATTTTCAAATATGAACTGAAGTAATGAATTATGATACCTCTTTTTCATTAATGAAAATTCGTTTAGATTTGTTGTTTTATCCGGGACGAAGATTAAATTCATTTATAAATCGAGTCGTTCGTTTATGACTAGAGTATAATTACGACTATTCATAAATAAGCGCCCCAATTCATAAATGAATTTCAAAAAATTTAAGTGAGGAATTAAATAGTACTGCTTAAAAGATGGCTGCTTGGGATACCGAAGATGAAGAAGAATATACAAATTTCTGTTTTACAAGAAACTTGAATCTCAAGCTATCCAAATAACATAACAGTAACGACTGTTGTTCTCCTAAGCTTAGAAATGTATTTATTTAAAGGCATCACTCTTCCAAACTCGTTGATTGACGTTTTATCTGAGATAAGATCTGCATTTTTATCTCGAATTTATTTTTCCGGAAAGAACGAAAAGAGTGGGATATCTACACCACTTCATAGAATTAAACCAAGGTAACAACTGATCAAATTCGTCGTTTCTTAAATCCGATATTTCACCGGCATGAACGGATTTCTACCCCCTTTTTTCCCATTTGCTGAAACAGGTCGGCTAAGAATAGCTCAAAACGTTACTTTCCATAAATAGGCTCCAGGCCATATAAGCTCGATTTTCGATTTGTTCGTCCGTAAGCTTTACATAAGCTTAACATTTTTGTGTTAAACTAAATAATTAATTCATGTTTAACACAAAAATGTTAAGCTCATGAATTAATTATTTAATATGTTAATAAGATCGCAATTTCTTTTGTTAGGCATTTAGAATAAAAGATTAGTAATTAAGATGTTTTACTCAAGAAAACATTCGATTCCAGTTGTTTCGTATCGCTGGGAATTTAGAATTTTTCATTGATTCCGTTTTGACGGGTTCGCTCCCGTAAGTTAAACAAATCGAGCTCAAACGCGTGAAAATCGAATCTGAATTGCAGATCGGCGTCGTGAATCAAATAGAGCCCTATCGAAGGGAACCCATTCGGGTGAGAGGCACATCACGGTCCAAAAGCGCACATGTGATGCAAACATTAAATTAAACGGGTTCGTGCCTACGCAAAGTAAAAGCACAATTTCCCGAAACAAGCTCAGACGGTTCTCGTACCGCTTTGATCAGACTCAATTTTCAACCTTACAATATTAAATCAAGACTAAACTCCACGTGCCACGCTTTATATTCGGAAAATCGAAAAAAGCATAAGACGTACCTGATTACCTAGGATCGATATAAATAGATTGAATATCGAGTTCAAGGTTAATTCAAGAGTGTGAATATTCAGTTCAAGTTAATTACTTGAAGATTAGTTCTTTTTAATTTCATTCTTGTTAAATTGCATAAGCCGAAAATTATGATAAAAGATTTTCCTTCAAAATAGTCAAAAGTCAAATCAAACCTTACGTGAGCTAAGGATAGAAAGTTCGAAAAACTACTTTAACGACTATTACAGGGAGCAACTCCAACCCTCTCCCCCGTTGAGAAGCAGAAGGTGAGGTTAGGATGGCTTAGGGTTGTAAAGCTCCACTTTAACTTCCGTTAGACGTTTCGTAAGCATTTTGAGAAAGATGAAAGCGGTACTGATCATATATGTTGCTGGTGATAAGTTACCGCTAGTTGTTTTAGGTCCTCATCAGGGAGGTTGAAAAGCCATTGGGACGTGTATAAATCAGTCGTGAATGATTTTTTAAAGGCCTCGTAGAGGTATAAGTTAGGATTCGCAATTTCATTAAAATTACCAATGTCAAAGTAACAGATGGGGCAAAGCCTCTTGTTCAACAGAAATGCAGCCATTCCGGCAGGAACAGAGCAGCTAAAGCGGCTTAGTTTAAATTTCTCTGTTGAGCAAGAGGTTGAGTCCTCCGTTACTTTGCATTGGTTTTCCGGGTTTTGATTTACTACATCTATGCTACATTTTAGGCCCATTCCTAAAGACAAAGCTTTTTCCTCAGTAATTTGTATTGAGTTATGTAATTCTTCGATCCATTTTTCCGTTTCTATTTTTAATTTTGATAGTTCGCGACAGATGGTGTCCACCCATTTAGGGTTAGACGGTCGGCTGGCCAAAAGTCCGGCTATTCGAAGGGGATCGTCTTTTATTTCTAAAGCGAGACGATATGCTCTGGAATACAAATTTTTACGATTTCCTCTTTTGAATTTCGAGTTTCGAAATTCCATGGATTGAATTATTTCAGAGGATCCAGAGGTACTCGCTTGAATCTCATATGTGGTAAGCGGTACCTTTTCGTTCAAATTTTCATCAGAAGTTTCTTGCACTTCATTAAATTCAGTGGCCAAAAAATTATTTCTGGAGGCTGGGAGTAGCGAACTACACTCACGTATGTGACACGTGACATACAAACTATGCTCAATTTGATCCTGAATCGTCATCGGTTTCACCGAGTTCAAATTCTCCAAAATATTATTTTTTATATCAAATAATTGAGAGGGGTCCGTTTTCTTATTAACAAAATCAGCCGGGGGTACGTTTATTGTCGGACCTTCCTCCTGACTTTCCGGGAGAAATGCTTTTTTAAGTTCGGTCACTGATACCCTTCCTTTGACCTTTTTTCCTCGGAAATCAGTAAGTTCGACTTGTGTGGGAGAAAGGAATTCCGATATCTTGTATGGACCCGTCCATTTTGGGGCGAACTTTTTAGTGAAGAAATCCACAGCTTTGGATTGGAAATGACTTTTCCTCCAAACAACGTCATTTAATTTGAAGGGGACCGGTCGATGATGATCATCGAATTGTTTTTTATTCTTTTCCAACGCTTTTTTCACGGATTTCCGAGCCGTGATCCAAGCGTCGACCATAGTTTCACGAAGATTAGTCGCGAACTCTGAGGTTAGCGAATTCATCATTTCAGGAGGCGGTACGTCATTCGGAGGGTTAAGTTCTCTCCCGAACGTCAGGAACGCCGGGGAAAATCCTGTGGTCGCATTTTTGGCCGATCTCATAGCGAATAACACCATCGGGAGATATACATCCCAGTCGCGCTGATCGCGTAAGAACTTCGAAATGGCGTCTTTGATAGTCCGATGATAGCGTTCGACCGGATTATCCTGAGGAAAATACAAGGGAATTAAATGGAGAGATATTCCGTACGTTTTACAAAAGCGTTCAATGGATTTCGAAATCATCTGTTGTCCGTTGTCGCATAGAATTATACGGGGACAACCGAACATAGCTAATATTTCATATAATAAAAACTTCAAAAGGGCTTGGGCGGTCGCTTTCGGGACTGCCTTTGCCAACACAAATTTAGTGGCGGTATCCACGGCCGTAATTATATATGAATTCCCTTTATACGAACGGGGTAGTTGACCTACAAAATCGACGCTATAACACGTGCCGGGTTCTAATATTCTTTCATCCGCCTTCATTTCTCCAGGCGGTACGAGGTTGTTTGCGTTAAACGTTTGGCATTCCACGCAGGTTTTTATGAAGGCGTTGACATCCATTTTCATGTTTGGCCAGTAGACGCGGGTCTTAAGCCGTTCGAGCGTCTTCTCCTGGCCAAAATGAGCAGAGAAAATGGATGAATGAAATTTCCTGATAATTTCTTCCCTAAAATCAGTAGGAATAATCAAGCGATACCTTAAATTATTATTCTTCTCAGTAATTCGATATAATCGATGGTTTTCCCTTAATTCGTAGTTAGGAAGGTCTGGATTTTCTCTAATTCTTCTAACCAAGTTTTGAAAGTCCTGATCAGAAGAATTAGAAAAATCATAATCCAAAGGAGGACCTAATACCGTTTCGATTAGCTCTGTTTCGTTTAATTTACGTTTTCCCTTAGGAGAAATCTCTTCCTGTACCACTGGATACTCTCCATCCGTAAATAAAACATCCTCCTCATCCTCGATATCAGTCCACTCATTTATTGGATTGGCCCTAGGGGTTTTCCTGGGTCGACCCCTTGGTCTTTTCCCCGGAACAAGGATATCCGTAGCCGGAACTTTCTTCGGACGTCCTCTTTTCTTTTTGATTATGTTATTCTCATCCGAGGGGGAGGGTGTCGAAATTGCCGGGTTTTCGATTTCAGAATCAACGTCGGTCCAATCTCCATCAGATTGGTTTCGTTCGATTTCGAAATTTAGGATCTTCCTAGGGCGTCCACGTTTAGTTTCCTTTTTAGACTTTGGAGGTCGACCTCTTTTTTTCTCCACCATGTTTTGAGATAAGGGGGTCGATTTTTTCCCATTTTTGATGTCTCTAGGACGACCTCTGGGTCGTTTTTCTACGGGATTTGGAAGCGGTACGGAATATGTAAGTTCCTCTTCCTCGGAACCGTATAAGTCATCATACAATAACGAAGTGTCATTCCATGTTTCGTCAAATAGACGATCTTCCCAATCGTCTTTTTCCCGTTGTTTCAGTCTTTGTCTCTGATTTCTAGTGAGGACGGATAATTTTAAAACGTCTTCTTCTTTCGTTTCCCTTTTTAATTCTTTCGACTTAATGGGTTTGGGAGTTTCAGTAGGATCCGTCAACGGGATAAGACTATAAAAGCTTCGGCTTAGCGCGTCCGGAACCGCCAGCCACTTTCCCTTTCTATGATGAACCACAAAATTAAATTGGGATAAGAAAAGAACCCATCTTGCTAAACGACCGGTTAAGGGGTTCATTGTTTTCAGTTGAAGTAAAGCGGAGTGGTCCGTGACCACTGTAAACCTCATATTTTCTACATAATGTCTCAGTTTATCTATGGCGAAGACCACTGCCAAACACTCTTTCTGGGTAATCCCATATTTAGTTTCTCGCGGTACCAGAATCCTACTCTCAAAACGAATAAAGCGGTCGCAGTCCTTTTGCGTACCAGGAGGCCCTGGCCCTTTTTGGACCAAACAGGCTCCTAGGCCAACGTCGGAGGCATCACAATGTATTTCAAAAGGTTTCGACCAATTAGGCGGTACGAGAAACGGTTCGGCTGAAAGAACATCTTTAAGCGTCTGGAAAGCCTTCTGATGGTCCTCCGGCCACTCCCAGGGTCGAGGTTTTCCATCTTCTCCATTTTTTAATCTGGCATACAGGGGTTCTGCGATTTCGCTGTAGTGAGGAATGAACTTACGACAGAACCCGGTACAGCCTAAAAAGCTTTGGAGCTGTCGGATTGAATTAGGAACTGGGAAATCCTGGATAGCTTTTATCCTTGCTAAAGTAGGCTTTTGGACATTTTGGCCTACTTCTACTCCTAAAAATTCAAGTCGAGGTCTCAAAAATTCGGATTTTCGCCAATTCACCCTCATTTTATTATCATACAATCTTTGGAGGATTTCATCGGTTCTTTCTAGATGTTCTTGGTAAGTTATGGTTTTCGCTCCAAGGTCATCTAGATAGACTCGTATTCTACTCGAATCAATCATATCCCTGAAAATCTTTTCCATGATTTTCTGGAATGTCGCCGGTGCCGAGTGAAGGCCGAATGGTAAAACGCGATACTGAAAATGGCCTAAACCGGGCACTGAGAATGCAGTAAGCGGTTTAGACTCATCATCTAAGGGAATCAAATGAAAACCAGAAACCAAGTCTATTTTTGATAAGATATAGCCTTCATTTAGGGTATCGAGGAGATCTTCCATGTTTGGAATAGGGTAGTTACAAGGTTGTGATACCTTGTTCAATTTCCTGTAGTCTATGGCCATCCGCTTTTTATTCGTGCCTTTTTTGTTCACGACTACAATGGCGGAGTTCCACGGCGACTCACTCGGTTCGATATAGCCCTTGTCTAAAAGTTCTTCTACTTGGGCATATATCTCCTGGAGTACCGCCGGGGAATATCTTCTAAAGGGTTCCTGAATAGGGGGCGTGTTAGGGTTCAAATAAATATGGTGAAACCCTGCTTCAGTCTGTCCTTCCAAGTTATCGAATTTCTGTTTCCAAACATTAATTCGATCTTCAAAATCCTTTATCTGTTCCCAATTGACGACAGGGATGGTAAAATCTTCCGGTTTTACCGTTATCTCGATTTTTTCTTTACCGGTATCTACCTCCTCTGGGAAGAATACTTCGTCCTCATCTTCGAAGCATTCTTCCGTTTCGGAGGCATTGGAAAAGATAAAAGGTTCCGGGATTTCTTCCTCGACCTTTTTGTCTACCTTAAGCGATACCGAATCGTTCTCGTTTGTTTTTAGCGATACGGTATTAAGCGTTTTCGAATCCTTATTTACATCGATTAAATCTACTTGGGCTTTATCCCCTGTTTCTGTCCTTTCGAATTCTTCGTCCGCCTCACATATGGTTAGAGAGGGGACTTCTTCCTTCACCCTTGGGGTAAGGTTTCTCATCATGTGTAAGTGAATTGTCCGGATGGGGTATAATTTCCGGCCCTTTCGGACTAGGATTTCGTTTCTCTCAAAATCTAGAACCAAAGACAAACTTCTCAATCCTTCCGTTCCTAACAAGACCGGAACGACTAGATCTCTCATCGCAAAAAATTTAAATACCCCTGATTTATGATTTATGTTAACCGGGATAATGGAACTAGCGACACAACTGATTAAAGTTCCGTCCGCTAATTCAATTTCAGGTTGATCCTGCATTTGAAATTTTATTCCCTTTTTGGCTAGTTCGGGCATGAGGATTTCATCATGATAATTATGTGAGGCTCCGCAGTCTAACATAATTATCATGCTAATACCCCCGATGCTACCATTAATAGCGAGACGTGAGTTAATGGACGGTACCGGTTTAAAAGAGACTTGAGGGTATTTATCCGATGAGAAATTTTCAAAAGCTATTGCCAGTAAACATTGCTTGTTCGGTAAACGCTCTTTTACAATTTCTTTTGGACTTACGTCGGTGCCTGACGTCCCTTCCCCTCCGTTTTTTAAGGGAAGCGATACGGTATTCGATTTCGTTAATATCGAAATTCGTTCCTCCGATTTTGAGTCGGATTTGTCTTTTATAAATGGCGACCTATATAAGTCAATGCTATTCCTATGTGGGAAAATCTTTTCCATGACGTCATCAGGATCAGACATTTCGGAGTTTGGATTAACCCCGGATTGAGATTCCGGTTCCTTCATGTTGGAAGGGATTAAACTATCGGGAAAAAGCGGTACTAACGAAGGTGTCGAATCCTGATGAACATCGTCTGTGAGGTTAAGGATTTTATCGACGTTATTAGGCTTATCCAGGGAAACGTTACTCAAAGAAGCGGTACTCCAAATAGGTGTGGGTAACTCAGTAGAGAAAGGGGACTCTGTGTTCTGACCCACATTACGAACACAGAGGTCTAGTTTTCCGACTTATCCTTTTTCTCGGAGGCTTTTGCCAATTTTTCAGTCAAAAGCTTAACTTGTTCGGCCAGTTCCTTGTAACTGGGCCCGGTACGATTTCGATTTCCTCCATCGGTCCTAAATCCCGTTCGGAATCCGGATCGATTTTCTGATCGTGGTTGATTCGATTTTTGGTCCTGTGAAAATCTAACTGTCTTATTTTGTTCGCCTGCAGCTTTGTCCGATGACTGAAAAGTGTTTCGGGAGTCTTCCCGTTTCTTCCAGTCAGTTTGGGGTTGTTCCCTTTTTCCGTTTGTTTCGGAACCATCCTTAGGACTATTTCCCAAGGTTGTAGTAGCGGTACTCAACGTACTTGTCGGCGATACGACATTCAACGCATGGGGTTTATTCGTTTTATTCGACTTCGAGGCAGGTTGTAAGGTCAATGCCTGCTCTTTTTTATTATTTTGAATATAAGCCGAGGCTACCTCACATTTTCGGCAGATACTCTCTAAACGAGATAGGGTTAAGTCATCATATGGGGTCAAAGCTCTTATGAGTAATGGCGTGGCATTGCATCGGATGATATCCACCAGTTCCGGTTCGGAATACGGTTTCTGTAGGAACTGGTTTTTCCGGTGCAGCCAAGCGAGGTACTCATTAAAGGACTCCCCTTGACCTTGACGTCTTTCGTAAATTTCTTTTCTCAAAGCCCTTTCCTTATCTTCGGGGAAAAAGGAGTCGATTAAGATTCTACAAGCATCCGACCACGTACCAACCAGATAAGCCTTAGCTTCGAAAATTGGAAGAACCGCCGGATGAAGGAGGTGGGGGATCGCATTCAGCTTTTCGGTTTCCGACATTCCGAATGCGTCGGCGAATCTTTCTAAATCCCGGATGAACTTGTTTACGTTGCCGTTTTCGGCCGCAAACGTAATCTTATTATCTTTGCAAACTTTTACAAATTTAAAGAATTTTTCTCCAGTCTTCTCCGTACTCTTATCTGTCACCTGGGGTGCAACTCTAGTCCCTAAAACAGCGGTACGGGATAATTCGTTCTGTTGCAAGGCTTGTAAAGTCAGAGCCTGTTGCAAGTTAATCTGGTTTTGGGAGAGCAAAGATAACCAGTCTTCCAGACTAGGTTTCTTCTCGGGAGTGCTGTGCACTATGTTATCGCCATTACCATCGTTCCGAGGAGACGCGATATCGACAACTTCCGGATCGGGTTCCTCCGTCCTACGTCGGATCGGAGTATCATTTGGCAATGGAGGAGGGGGAGCCGATCGGAAACCTCTTCCACTTTCCCGAGGTTTCGTCGTTTGTTGGTGGAAGGTCCAAATTCTCTCATCGATAATTTGGCGCAAGTCTTCCATCTCTATTGTCCTGGAGCAGTTATGGCATCCACCATCCTGTTCCAGAACAATAGGATCGGAGGGATTGCTACCAGCGTTATTCTGGGCGGTACGAAATAATTCATTTGGATCTAAATGCTGAACTTCATCTTGGACTCGAGTACCTTCATCTGCACAAGCGGTACGGGAACGAGGGATATCTCCCACGGATTGATCCTTTTGGCGTTCGGCGCCATCAATCCGGGTCGATTCCACCCTCCGGGGAGGAGTCAGCTGACTCAATTGGAACTGGCTTAGGTTCAGCTCCTGGGGATCCTCACTTCGGTCCATTTGACGGTTCATACTTCCGTCGAAGAAGCCGACGCTTCTTCTGTTTGCATTCTCTTGCCTTAGACGGCGGTTGAAGGACTCAAAATCCTTGGGCCTTGTTCCAACTTCCAAGACCACTGTTTCCTGATTGAGAGGATTATTGTGTGCCACCTCCTCTGGTACAGTGGTCAGTTGCTGAAGATCCTCGGGATCATCATTCAGGAAGAAAAAATCCTCGAGTGGCCCCACTGTGGCTTCTGGATCATGGCTGTTAAGGGCAAAGACCATACGATCCTTTCCCTTAACAGCAATGATTTAAGCGAAAATAAATGAGCTCCCGGCTCGTGAGCTATGCCTAGCTTCCTTAGCCAGTGTAAGGTTTGAGCCGAGTTTAGATTCCTTATATATTTTACAATCGCCATTTTTTGCTAAGGCTTATTTAGGACTCCCAAGAAGAAGCGATACCAATTTTACTGAATTATTCAGTAATGCTGCCTAAATGTATATTCCCTTTTTATCGGTATACACATTCAAGCTCCACAACCAAAATAAATTGGGAATCGTAGACTAATTAATTTAGGGTTTCTTGTAGAAGCGATACTGGAGCAAGAAGCTATACTGGGATTCCTTTTAAATATTATAATGTAGTTACTAAATGAATAGTTCCTGCATTATAATACCTGGCTGGGAATTCCTAAGGGTATATTTTCCCTTTTGTTAAAATATAAATAAGTAAAGTAAACTGATAAAGATTCGAAAGAATCTGTAGATTTTGTATTTGAGGAATTATGAGAAGGCTGATTTCCCTTCCCCTCCTTTTTTTTTTTTTTTTTTTTTTTTTTTTTTATAAATATATATAAATATGTGTAAATATATATATAAATGTGTCGAAAATATAACTGAATCACCTAGACCAGCTAGGTATGGGAGGGCTGCGGAACGTTAAGCGAGACGTTAAAAGAGAAAGAAAAAAAAATAAATAATTTAGATGAGAAAGAAGGAAAAAGTACTCAACTGGTGTGTAGGTATTCACCCACAGGAAAAGATGAACTTTTCCAAGCTCAATGGGATAACGCCGAATCCGGGTTGGGCGAAGCCAACAGTCCTATAGCAGACGACAAAAAAAATAAAAAAAAATACTCAGCTGGACCCAAATTGCACCAAAGTGAAAGAAAAAAAAAAAATTCGTGTTCTCTTTTTTTTCTAAAGAACTGTTATCGTCTCTCGTTCCGAATTATGAAGAAGGCGACGGCCATGATGAACAACAAATATATATAACAACAATTTTCAATTTAAAAAATCAACGATAAACATGTGTATCAAAAAAAAATGAAGAATGGTGGAGGTAGCCGAGACCCGGAATGAAAATTGGGCTTGTGAACCGGTTTACAAAATGTCGGCAAAGAATCGGGGCGTTAGGCAGGGGTGCACTGTACTAACGCCTGCGATAAAAAAAAATTCGCGTGCCGGTTAGCAAGTCAAATTTTCTTGTGTAAACACCAAAAAAGAACGACATTAAAATCCATATACAAGAAATTAGAAATTACGGCTAACCTCAACTATTCTTTTCGAAGAGAAAAAGAGGTGAAAAGAAAAAAAAAGAAAAGGCAAGCGAAAACAAAAAAAAATTTGTTGAAACGGAAAGCATGAGACCCAGGGGGAACGATAAAAAAAAAATTTTTTTTTTTTTTTTTTTTTTTTTTTTTTTAGCCTTGTACTTACAGATACAAAAAATAGGTCCGTAGAATAAATCCTTTTTAGCACATCAAATGAAGAAAGCACCAATGTCTGCTATTCGTCGTAAGCGATACCTTAAAAGCGAGACGGAATAAATCCTTAAGAATAAATCTTTCGTGGCATTATTTTTGATAAATCACTTCGGTCTAATAAAAAAAAATCACGAGCGTTTGTAAGCGATACTGAAACTAAACCTTTCGCAAAATCCGATCAATCGTTTTAACCGGTATTTTTAGTAAATCACAGCAAGTGGAAAGAAAAAATCACTAACATTTATTTTGTAAGCGATACGGAAACTAAACCTTTCGCAAAATCCGATCAATCGTTTGAACCGGTATTTTTAATAAATCACAGCAAGTGGAAAGAAAAAATCACTAACATTTATTTTGTAAGCGATACGGAAACTAGTATGCCGCGTCCCTAATGTAAATGGTACGAAAGCCACGAGTCAACTGACGAGAAAAAAAAGAAAAGGCAACGACGCGTGCGTATCGTAAAAAATATGAACTACGATCGGAAAAAAAAGTAGAAAATGTTGCGACTGTCGTTTACTATATCCCTATGTTTAACCTATGGGGGACGATTTTTCTCTGACCTTGAACTTGTTTATCGTAGCTTCGCAACTTGTGCTAGCTTGTGTAAATTATCTCACTTTAACTAATGTTTCTGAGAAATTAAAATTTGTTTTTACAGAAAACGGACAAGCGACGCGTTGTCTCATGCATTCCATTTCGTATTTGAAAAAAGGGAAAGAAGAAAGAAATAAAGAAAATGATTTGACGTACGGTTTAAGAAGAATAAAAAAGAGAAAAAAAAATTATGACCTTGTAGGAAGCGATACCTTATGTTGCCAAAGCAAGGGCCGGCTTACAATTTTTCCGAAAAAAAAGAAAATCGAGGCGTTAGGCGGGGGTACACCGTACTAACACCATTCGATTTATTAAAAAAAAAATTTTCGCGTGCCGGTCGAGTTACTTTGGATGTCTTGTTGAGGTGACCTCCGGTGATAATGTCCTAAAAGTCCTGGGAAACGTGGTGGCTCCTGTGGATTGGGCCACGTGGCGTCCTGCTTCGTTGATTGGTTCCGTTGCCTGTCGAGACTTGAACGGTCTAGGGCGATACTGAAAGGAGATTTCTTTGACGAATCTGCCTTGGAATTAATGCTCAAAATCGGGCTATTAATTTTAACGCGAAGAAAATTCCCATACTCGAATTAAAGCTGGAACGGATGATCCTTTACGATTTGAAAAATTTCGCGTTTAATTTCACAAACCGATCCGAAATTATTTTATGACGATTAGATTTTCCCATATACGTCGCTTCACTAAATTTTCTGATGTTGCGAACGGATTTACTAGAGGAAAACGTACGGGACTCGTTCGCTTATGGCCACGTGGTTGGAGGTTCACACCTGTGAAAACTTGTTGCGATACTATGAAACCCGTTGAACTTTTCTGCGAATTTTATTTTTTCGCGAATTTTACTGCGATTAACGCTGCGGATAAGTCACTTTACTAGATTTTTCGACTTTATTTTATAACTTTGCACGTCACTGCACATGTTTCACACTTCTACCACCGACCGAAAGCGATACGGTAACATTACGTAAAAAAAAATGAAGACGACGTCTTGGTTAGGTCAAATCAGGCGTCCTTCCTGCTGCGTGGATGTGATGAGAAAAAAAAATTTCTCCCCACGTTGGGGATGCCAAGTTGTAACGGCTGTTCGTTACGGTCCCTTTGGAAATCGGATGATTAAGACAACATTATTTAGCGAGACGAAATCGATCTATATTAATCAAAAAGACAAAAAAACCGACCTGGGAAAATATTCCCAGGTATTAATTCGAGATTACATTTTCACAATTTAAACCAATAGTTAATACTCACGGTCGGCGTCGGTTTTCCTTAATATGAGTACGACCGTTCTCTGTGGCGGTCGGTGCTGAAATAGGCAGAGAAAATGGCGGTGCTCGCGCACGGTCATTTTCTCTGCCGTCGTGTCGTTAGACACGCGACACTTTTCCCGCGCGCGGTATTTAAATCTTATGGTTTAATTATCCCGTTATGCCCGTTACAGACGAAACAACAGAAAAAAGTCAAGAAATAATTTAGAAATGATGTTCGCACCAAAAATTAATTTAATATTAAAAAGTTAATTTTTTAAAATTTTTGTTAATTTTTAGTTAATTTTCGTTAGGTTTTCGTGTATTTTTCTTTAATTCACAATATTTAAATTATAGTTAAAATTTATTCAAATTTTTTTACCTAATAAATACCTAATAAATTAATATAATAAATATTAATATTTAAAGAATGTACTATGAATACAGAATGCCCTAATGGGGCCACTAAATGACCCCCAAGATCGTGACACTTTTTAGTCTTAGCGTGAAACACCGCAACATTTCTTTACAATTCTCGAAGTTAAATTTTTAATTAATTAAATATAATTAAATAATTTTAAAAAATTTTGACTAAATCTTGACTATAATTTAAAGATTGTCAAAGTATAAGAAAAATTTACGAAAAACTAACGAAAATTAATAAAACACTAACGAAAATTAACTAAAAATTCTCGATGTTAAACTTTTCATTAATTAAATAAAATTAATTAAATAAAATTTTGACTAAATCTTGACTATAATTTAAAGATTGTGAATTAAGTAATAAAATAAAGTAGTTAACGTGGCGCTTGAGTAGAAGGTCAGGTCCAAAAGTGGCGCTTGAGTAGAAGGCCAAGTCTCACCCCTTGGGATTGGGGTGGAGCTATCATTCCCTTTAGGGTTCTACCCCTTTTCTTTTAGGTCCTTAATCTTTTCTTTAGGGGGTCCTTAAGACTTTCTTTTTGGGTCCCTTATGCGTTAATCCTTAAGATAATTGGGGGTTGCTTTTGATGTTCCCCAAGACGTTTGATATAGGCCTTGAGACAAGACTTTTTCTCCACCCTCTTTTTTCACCCTCTTTTTTCACCCTCTTTTTTCATAACCCCTATTTATTTTCCCTATTTAGGATGAATTTTTTCCTTCAAATACGCGTTCACGTACTTGCGGTATTTTCGGGTGCTTAAGACTTGATACTCAGAGTATCAAGACTTGGATTGATCATACCCTTAACCCCCCTCGCGAAAGGCGACCGTCAAGACGTTGATATAGGCCTTGAGACAAGTTAAACCCTCTTTTTTTTTCACCCTATTTATTTTCCCCTATTTTAGGAAAGGATGAATAGACTTTTTGCACACTTAATATATTAATCTACTTTTACAAAATTCTTAAGTTTTACGTTTTTCTTTTTAGGCTTTTGTTTATCACGGCCCCCCTATTTATTTTAGGAAAGGATGAATTTATTCGATTTTTTTCCTTAACATACTCCTTCACGTACTTGCGCACGCATTCACTTTACTTTTTTACCCGTTATTTTTATCACCTTGCTTTTCCCTTATTTCGCATGCTTAGCTTATTATTTTAACTGCTTTTTCAGTTCATTTCTTCATTTTCTACTCTTCACCGTTTTTCATTCCCTATTTATTTTCCCCTATTTTAGGAAAGGATGAATTTATTCGACTTTTTTGCACATTCAATTTATTAACCTACTTTTACAAAATTCTTTAGTTTTACGTTTTTCTTTTTAGGCTTTTGTTTATCCCGGCCCCATTTATTTTAGGAAAGGATGAATTTATTCGACTTTTTTTCCTGTCCATGTACTTGCCCATGCGCATACATTATTTCTGGTTATTTTCCGGCGACTGCTTCCCCTATTTTTGCATGCTTAGCTTTTCAGTTATTTTCTTCATTTTCTACTCTTTAGCGTTTCGAATCCGTAAAAAATACTTCACAATGTATCTTTCCACCTTTACCTGTTTCGCATTTAATCACCCCACTTTTAAGAACCCTGATTTTAATTCTTTTTTCATTCATTTAAATTTTTTATCTCCCCCTTTTCATTTGTTATTTTCGCAACTTTTTAGGATAGGAACTGATTTTTCAGAAACTACATCAGATTTTTATATTTACATTTTATTGAAAAATTTTAGCTTATTCTTTACATATTTTTAACTATCTCTAACAAAACTCTTTTAGTCTTATGTTATTTCTTATTCTAAGACTTACATTTTTCTACTTATCATACTTTTCTTTTTAACTTTTCAAAATTATTAAGTTTTTTCTTATTCTAAGACTTTTGATTTTCTTTTACATTAGTTTTACTTTTTTATAACCGAAAGGTTCCGTATCGTAATCGTCCACGCGACGTCTCTTTGTTATATTTATTTGAAATTTTTTTGAGACTGGTGCTGTTACGATATCTCTTTCTTTTGTTCTTAAAATATTCGTCGAGTGAACGACTACTTCCTCGCCTTCCCTTTCGTTTAAAACCATTTCTTTTAATTTACCAAAATTTACAATTTGACTTGCCTTAAAATTTAGAGTTAAGCCTTTTACTTTACACACATAACTTATTTTCCCACTCAACGGGGAGAATACTTTATACGCGTATGTTTTCGGCCCCCCAGATACGAACTCTGTTATATAGCTTCCAGGGCCATAACATTCTAATTCATCTGTCATTTCCCCCAAAAAGGACCCTGTCGCAACTTTATGCTGTCCTTCTTTATATGAATATATAACAGAATCCGTATCATAATATAGGACCTGTCGATCGAGGGGCTCCAGATAAGAGTATAGTTTTAATCGGGCTTGGGCTGTTGTGTAAGCTGCTAGGGTGACATTTACAGTAGGGGAAAATTCTCTAGCTTCTTCCTTATATTCCCAATTTACTAAAACTACTTCTTCATTTATTTCCTGTACTGTATTTACATTAACCGAGGGGTCGGCCAGGAGCTTGAAAAATTCATGAGGCTCCCTAACTATAGACGTTCGCGGCATATTCTCGCGCATACCCATTCGTCCCCAAAAATTGTTGAGTTGTAATTTTCCTAAACTTCTAAGCCCTGGGTTAACCTCGATTTTTTCCAAGTCAAGTTTTATCCCCTCAGCTTGAAAAAATTCTTCAATATATTTTTCTTTTTGTTCTTTGGTTATGCAATCTGGAGGGAACCCCGAAGCTTCTTGTTTTATTTTTAAAAATTTATTTATATATTCAGTAAATAGCCCCCCAGTTTTTAATTCTGGATCGTATTGAACTACTTTATACTGCCATATTTCAAAGACCTCTACTACTTGATACCCCTTTGATACTGCTTTTTTAACTTCATCTACAACCCAAGTGCCTGTTAGGGATCGTTCTGAATCGTTATGGTTACATTCGTTCTTATTTTCGTTTTGACTACATGTTCTACATAAGCTAAAAATTAATTTCCCATTCTGTTTACAAGGTAGTACAGGGTGATACAAATCGGTGGGGGGTAATACACTGCATTTTATTAGACCTTCCACTTTTGTTAAATCCATTTCTTTCCCAATCAGTTTTTTACAGTTTTCACCAAGTAAATTTCAGGATGACCGATTGGATATTTTGAATATTTATTTATAAATGGATATAACGAGCAGATATCAATATAGCGTATTTCCTCCCCGTCTTCTGTCTTTTTATACAGTTTTGTACACCCAGTACGACCCCCGTAAAAAGCATCTCTAGGGTCCAAAGGTAACGTACCCGTTTCCGCGATTGATTTTACCTGAGGAATTTTCAGCCTTTCTTTTCGATACTCACATTCCCACATTTCGTGAACTATGTATCCAAAACTTCGAAGTCTTTTAATTTTGTCTTTTGTCCTTTCATATCTTCTCGTCATTGTAGCTTCAGGATCTTCGTGAAGAGGAGAATCCCGCTGCTGAAGAAAGCATTTAGGGCAACCATGATAATAACATCCGTGAAACTCGAAAATTTCTCTGGTTTGTTGGAAATAGCCATCTACTTTCACCCCATTTAAAACAGCTTCCTTTCCTCGTCCTGAGTGCTGGATCTGAATATTTCTTTGATTTTCCACCGTTGTCAACCATTCCAAAGCTATTTTTGATTGATTCCCCCGATTTCGATATCCTCCAGGAGGAATAAGTCCAATGGTTTCAGGTTTTAAAAAGTTTCTTCTAAAAGCCAAATTGCAGGCCGACGCTATTGTCACTGCTTCAAGGAACGGATTGACTTTGGTTTCCAATTGAAAATTTCGAAGAAACTGTAAGCAAGCCTGCCTGAGAACGGTTACGTCAGCGATGCAGTATGACACGATTTCCTTTTCCATCTCGAAGATATAGTCGGAGCTTACTTGCTCGTCATACCATTTTAGAAATTTTTCTCTTTCTTTTTCCGACATTGTGTCCGATGAATAGAACATTTTATCAGGCATTTTTCCGATATAATTTTTGTTTTTCTCGGTGTTAAACAGGTGAGGAAAGTACCCTTTTTTGCAGGAAAGATTGAATGATTTTGATAATGCAGAGAGAGCCATCGGAAAGTAGTTAAGCGAATCGATGAATCTTACGTTTTGTATCGTTAACTGTATAATTTTCGTCCCCCTCATGATTAAATTTGGGACATGATATGTTTTCTCGAGAATATATTTCAAAATGAACTGCGAATCAAAGCCCTGAGCATTGTGGGCAATACAGCAAACGTTTTTATACGACTTCCGAACGTTTAAGACGTAATTCATAAATGTTTCAATCACATCAAGATCTTTTATGACGATTTGCTTCTCTCCACACTTTTCGCAGAACGGTGCCGATTCATTCTCGAGACAGTTTTCACAACGCTGCTGAACCACGCAAAGGTTGGGCTCGTGTATTTTCACTTCAGGATTTTCGCTATGTTCCTTCTCTTGTCGAGTTTCCAAGTCGTAGAATATATACAAGTATTTCTTTTCAGGCGATTTTCTTGCGTCAGGCTGAATGTAGCATTCATGGTTTGCAGGTTTATGCTCTTTACAAGCCGTACAGAATATTTCCCCGCAGACATGAGGTTTTTTTCGATTTCTTTTGTCGTAGACTTTAAAACAAGTCATACATTTTATTATATGCTGACATAATTTCGTTGTTTTATGATGATCGAAGCATTTCTGATTATAAAACTTTCGGTTACATTCTTTGCACTGAATTTGCTTTTCTTTTTCACACGACGATTCGTTATTACATGCAGGACATATCTTTTGACATCTATGCATGCCTTTTTTTCCATATGGTGCGTGGCAGTCTTCGCAGTAGTATCTACATGCAAATGCACTCGTCAGAGACGAAATCAGATTATAATGACTTCCAAAATGTAGAATATTTATTTTTTTCGACGCTTCACGATTTTCTCCCTCATATATCATTTCTCTTCCTTTGCTTCCATGTTTATAGATCGTTATTTTAAAATCCTTGAAGTAATCTTGAAATTTCTGTATTTCTTCCAATCCGGCGCCATGGTCTGGAATTTTAACGCCGACTTTTTTTACAAGATCTTTTGTGAGTCGGTCTTGTAGTTTTCCAACGTTTGCCCTGATTTTATTATACAGAGGATCTTTTTCGGCCAAAGCTTTTCCTACAACCAGTGCGCGGGGAAGGCAAAGCTTATCGTCATTTTTGATTGTGACGATCCCTCTCCTCCAGTGACATTCCTCCTCGAAGTTGTTGTAAAAACCGGTCGCTCTTCTCCCAGAACCATGAGCCATCGCCACTCGTGTGAAATGGATTTTAAATGTATCAAATATACTGACGCCTTTTTCCTCATTGCTTTGAAATAGAGAAAACAGGACGTTCCATATATCGGAGCTGGAAATTTCGTCTCGAGCTCTAAAAGAGATGTATCCAGGTGATTCTTTAAACTGGTCGGATGTAAAAGTTAATCCGATCTTGTCGCTTTTTTACATTGATTTTTAAAGTCGTCTATAAGACCCTTTATTGCGTCTTCGGCATGGTCGAATTCGGCTACGTTTTCTGGTGGCGGATTAATTTTAAAAGTTACTCGACGTCCGTGTAATGAAAATTTTTTTACGTATGTATTTACTTTGCTTATCAGCGTATATTGTTTCATTTTCGTCTTTCCTTTCCGAAGACTTATTTTAGATTGAGGGAAATCTCTTTCACCACAGATCCAGAGTTAACGTTATGCGAATTAAATAAATATGAATACAAAAACATGGAAGGGACATTACGAATTATTTCGAGTATTGTTTGATCCCTTTATTATCCTAAAATATAACGGAAGCGTGTGCAATTGTTATTTATTAGCACTTGCATCACTTGATTTCATTTAATTTTTCTATTATATTATGCAAAAAACGATATTGATTTTTCCCCGAATTACGTGAAATCATCCGTTATCCATAAATAACCGTTTACGTATACCCCAATTTTTCTAATAAACACCTGCAAAGCGCTGGATCGTGACAACCTTCACCCTTTTTCCCATCCTCTTCTTCTGAATTTCCCCTATTTATTTTTTGGAAAAGCTGAAATAAGTAGAGTATCTGCACACACAATTCGATTATATATTAACCTTTTTTTTTTTACACATAATATATTAACCTACGTTTACAAAACGTTTTTCTTTTTAGGCTTTTGTTTATCACGGCCTCTATTTATTTTAGGAAAGGATGAATTTATTCGACTTTTTTTTTCCTGTCCATGTACTTGCCCACACGCACACGCTTTTACCCCGTTATTTTCCGTCGGCTGCTTTCCCCGCTTTTTCATCCCAAAACGGTTTTGCTGGTTTATTTATTCCGTATTTTGAATGAAGATGGTCGTTAAAAATCAGGTTGTCAAACGCAAGCTTTTCCCTGATCGTTTTATTGAACGCCAATAGCTCTAAAGTTGGTACTTTTTGTATTTTCCGGTAAACTTTTAAGATTACAGGTATTTGACGATCCCTGTTGGCGTGCCCGTACATGACTTGCATTATCTCCATTCGGCGTAACCGCTTTGCAAAGCTTTTTAGATGCTTTATTTTTCTGCATGCGGTATATTCAATTGATTTTATGTCTAAGCCGGGAAAACACGACCGGAGGTATTCAGCAACAATTATGTATGCGAATTCCTTTAAAGGTGAATTTACAATATTTAATGGCTGAGGATCGTGTATCAGATCTACGGAAGCATCGAAACAGGACTGATATTCGACAGATGAAAGCAACGAATATCCATTGAAATAATCCTCTAGGCAGTCCATTTCCTCGAACAAAAAAATCGTATTAAATTTGTATAATTCTATACAAACGAGCGATTCTGGCGGACAGCATTTCGACTCCAGTTTCGTTGCAGTGGTTATTATGCATCTTTCTAAGTCCTCGTCTATTTTGTTTATTTCGTAAATCGTGTAAGATTCCATTTGAATTCCATTCCTTATGTTATCCCATCCTGTCAAATATAACGTTATTTCGACATATAAACTGTTTAAACTGCTTTTGGATTGGAGCAACTCTTTTATTTTATTTCGTAAGAATTTCGGGATGTGGAACTATTTAAAATAATTAGGCGCTTTTACTATGCTGACATAGTAAATCTTTTATTTTATTTAAATTCTCCCGATTGAATACTTCAAATTGTAACATTTTTTTCTGGTGTGGACGAGCAAACCTGCTATTTATTATTTTCATAATTATGATGTTTGTTCTTCCGACAACTTTATCTGAATGCTCTAATTTTTAAATCGAAATAAACTATTCGGTCTTGAAAAATATAACCTCGTATTAACATAAGCTAAGAATGACTGCATATATTAAATTTAGAATGAAAAACGCTTATCCAGTAGGGGTGCTTCATTGATAGGGGTGGATTTTTGTCAATCCTTCAAAATTTCGATTACATTACCCTCTAAAGAATATTATTTCTCCGAGAAATACATTTCTTAAGGCTTTTTTTTTTTCATATTGGAAAGTCAGTCTTGGTTTTGCCCTTTTTATTTTTGAGGAAAAATTAAAGTCCACAGGAAGTAAGAAGAAAAGACTTAATTGGATATGAACCACAATTATACGGCGAATATTTAAGAAGTGGAAAAAATAAAACAGAAGTTGTATGATTATGACGAACAAACGTTTTCGGATTTTGGTGGAGTCTTTGGAGTGGAAATATTATCAGGAAATATTAGATTTATAAATTGCAGCAGTGTATTTGGCGAAGGTGATAGAGATACCGAACCATCTTATATTACTTTAATACCGCAATATTTAATAAACTTTTATGATTTCGAAAAAAAAACATTGAAAAGGGACATATGCAAAATGTCAAATATTTTTTGATCCCTTTATTATCCTAAAATATAACAGAAGCGTGTCCAATTATTATTTGCACTTGTGAAGCTGTGGACTTGTTCACCCGAAACTACCTTTACCAATAAACAATAGTTTGCACGTGCCAAATTTTTATTTATTAACACTTTGATCATTTCATCCCATTGATTTTCCTTTCTATTTGCATTGTTATTATCTTTGCCTATCCACCTTTTTACCTTTTTTCACGGATTTCGATTTTACGACCTTCTTTTTATTCCGGACAACGCCAAAAAATTTATTATAGATGGGAAATATTGGAGGGGGAAGTGATTTGTCAGTGCGACTCCAAATTTTTGATGATTTTCATATACTCTCTCATTCTTCGGAATACATCCTTCTGATTACATCCATTACTACAATGCCGTCATTTCAGGAGTCGTTGACGTTGGAAATATTTCTTCACGGATGGGGCAAGGATCCAGTCGCTTCTTTGATGCTTTTACATGCATTGGGAGACTTAACGCATGATGGATATCGTGAAAGGATGATTGAAATTGCAGCGAAATTTAACTTGGACGAGCGTGTACGGCCGACTCTCCTAATTTCTTCGCAATATTACAACGCGAATATGATAGCAACGGCTATAAACAGTGATTGGGAACACTCTTATAACGGGCTATGTTTAGCTCTTGGCTGTTCCCAATCACTGATTGTAAGAGATATTCTCGAGGAGATTGGATGGGATCTCCCCTCCAAGAATATAGTATCTACGCTTGAATGGGTTGCAACATTGTTGTAAAAGATAAAAGCTATCCTTTCCAGGACCAAAAAACGGCCCTTATAAGGGCCAAAAAATTATCACGAAAAATAATGCTGATATATAAAATAAATAAAAAACCATTATTCCTATGAAAAATAAAAATTTTAATCCCTATGAATAAATAAAAACCATTTGGTTAATAGGATAAACGACAAAGGTGAGGAGCTCCATGATTTTATGAGCTTCCATGATTTCGAAATTATTCGAAATTATTCGAAATTATTCGAAGTTATTCGAAATCATGGAAGCTCATAAAATCATGGAGCTCCTACCTTTGTCGTTTATCTATTAACCAAATGGTTTTTATTTTATTCATAGGGATAAAATTTTTATTTT